>OX442331.1:24124417-24725417 GCA_949358125.1 Idaea dimidiata | reverse complement strand
GGAAGGTCGTGGCATACTTTGCATCGAAATATTAGTAGAACCCGAGTAATGAACGAAAAAGTGCAACCGCTCGAGAACCGCTCGGCCGCCCGCGCCCTTGACAACGCGTTTTTACTTCTGCGGGTGAAACCGCGAGGCGCAGCTAGTTTAATAATATAGAGAAAAATGTACATACCTACCTACAATAAAATTAAATAATATGAATAATAAATATGAATCAATCAATCAATCAAAAAATTACTCTTTATACTTTATCGTTTTTATCGTTTAACCACAAAGGACGACAATCCAACCATAAACATCTAATGATCTGATGTTATAAACACAGCCAACTCACTACACAGTAGTTTTTTGTAAGTACTTGTGACCAGGATGCTGGCTTGTATTATACCAAGAAAATAAGTATCTGCATACAAAGGGACACTCGTCTTTCTCGAAAGCTATTTATATAATATGTTATAGCGTCCCCACCGTCCCACCTTTCGGTATATCAGCAGGGGCCGCTGTACCCGAGCGTACACCCCTAAGGGCGACGTCAGGGATCGAGTTTAAGACGGATCTAGTCCCCAATGCTAGACTGGTGCCATACAAAGGGCCAGTGCAGCCGGCTTTGTGGCCACTTTCCCCTTCACCAATGGTAAAAGGACCCATTGATGAACCAGCGCGGGTCATCTCCGGCCCAAAAATGGCTTTAATCCGGCCCGCGATCATCAAATTCCTATCAAGTGCAGACTCTCTTGAATAAAAATATCTCCGCCTACCGCGGCCCGTATTATACACTCACGTAGGCACAAGTGGGAACATGGAGTTAAATATTATGCCTATGTGATATTCTAGGTCTCCAGCTATTCCAGGTTCAGTAGTTTTTGCGTGAGAGAGTAACAAAGTCATATACAGACATACATACTTGCAAACTTTTGCGTTTATAAAATTAGTAAGATAAGATAGGATAGGATTTGGATTTGAAAAAAATAAAAAAAATATGTAAAATAAGGTACTTAATAGGATTCAAATACTCCCCCCCCCCCATGTATTATTTGCGTAAATACTAGCACGCGAAGAAAAAAGTTTGGCCATAGTTTAACTGATTTAGATTTGTTTAGTTTGTTTTATTTTAATTTTATATTATTTTTAAATTTTAGTTTTGTTTTGATCAAATTCTATGTGATAACTAGCTGGGCTCCGCGGCTCCACCCGCGTGCGTCTCGATTCCGCGGGAATATGGAGATAAAAATAGCCTATGTGTTATTCTAGGTATCCAGCCATTTACATAAAGAGTTTAATGGTAGTCGGTTCTGCGGATTTTACGAGATTGAGTAACAAACATACTTACAAACTTTCAGTTTATTCAGGATTATAAAAGATCTTTTAATTAAAGGATTATAAAAGATCTTTTAATAAGCACCTACTTGTGCTAATAAGATTTGAATATCAACAAACTAATATACCTAGGTATTTGCAGTAGTCGGCAAGTGGACGCTCGGTACCCCGCCGAGTGCCTATCGCCAATTGACTGGTTAGCCAAATAAATTGGTGAATCACTCTCTTCCTTTAAACTTTCCACTACACCACATCGAGTGCGATTATCAAGTCTTTATGTTAAACAAAACTTTTGCATAGTAACTGCAGTTGACTAAACCAATTCCGTATGTGATGTTTACTTAGGGATGTTAGGGAACATCAATGAATCTATTCTAATCGTAAAAGACGGTAAGTTTTCTTTAAATTTGTATTTTCTTGAAACACAATGGATTTTTGCGTTAGTAGATAAATATGTAAGTAAAATTATCAAAAATAATGCTGGAACGTTCTCGTACCTACATATGATACATGTGCCTACCTATGTAATATTTTAATAAAGTATTTTAAGTATGTACAGTACATAAGTACATTAGATAAAATAGTTCACCTGATTGTCTTGTGTTTATTAGATGAGATACATTTACTATGTTTCAATTCAACTCGCGTACGCTTGCGTATATGAACTTTGCACCCGGAAAATATGCAAAAAATGCGTAAGTGCATTTTCGTCAAATTCGTATGACGAGTACGCAGTATATAATATTAATCTATATCTCATTATTTTAAGAATTTGATAAATATCTAAATCCCCATAATTATAAGTACTTAAGTACTAATGGTTACATTACTCCTGAAACGGTGCAGTGTTGGTTGGGACCAATGATAATATTGAACATATGAGGAAAAAATATGGATGTATTATAATATATTTTATAAAAATATTTAGGCTAATTTTAAATAAAAAATATACATTGGTAATACAATATTTTGGCTCAAGTCCGTTTTTAGACGTAGTCAAAATTCCAAAATGACTAACCCGATTTTCATTATCTTTAAACTAAATTAAGGCAATTGCCGATTAGAAAGAACTCAAGATAAGAATGTTAATATAAGAAAGATGTATTTGAAGATAATTGGGCATTATAATTTATTATAAGCCTTAGTAACTGTGAGTTCGGTATAGCACCACAGTGGATAATGATCACTTAGAACTATGTGGAAATTAGTGGTAGTGATCGGCCTTTTGGCTGCTTCTTGTGTTCATGGACAAATATTGCAAGAAGGGCAGTGCAACGATGGTATTCCTTTACAAAGTAATTTTAATATGGATAATGTAAGTTATTTATAAACCTTAATTAAATATATCTCTTATTTAACACGCTTTGATCCGTCACATACGTTCTTTATCTCCGGATACAGAAGCGTTTATTCGTGCTTTGAAAGTTAAGTCAAGTTGGTCCCCGTGGTTATCTTTGATAGTAGGTTGAGAGTGAGGTTGACGTTTTAGGTTATCTTTAGGTTAAGTTGGATGTATTAGGGAGATTTGAATAGTCTAACACTGGGTGAGCCACATCGCTACACTAAAAAAACAAGAAGAAGCCGCGTCTGAATTCTTGAAGATATGTTTTCCTTGACAATAGGTGTAATTAATTATTAATGTTTTAAAACATAGAATTATTTTATAAATATATTTATGTATTTATAATCATTAAGCTACTTTTTATCCCAAAATTCGCAATGGGATCTGGACTTACACAGGTGCAGTCAGTCTGTTAATTAAAAAACCATTTTCAGAAATCACTACAAATGGTCACAGCACTTTTGTGGTGGGGTCTTCCTACAGGATTATAAAACAGCTGGATAGTAAAAGATATGCAAAATAAAAAGAATATGCAGTTTATCTCCATAACATTTCCCTGGTCGTAATTTCATTGTATATTTTAAAAGTGTTATCTTAAAAATCCCTAAAAATAAAGTTCAATTTGTATTTACCATTTTAAATATTATTATATTATTGGTTTATCATACTCAGTAGCACATTTTTTTTTCTTAAGCAATTCCCTACTCTGGATTGGCAAAAGATATTCGGCGATCCGGAGTAAGCTTTCGTGGTCTTAGGTTGAAAGAGTAGACCTTTGCCATACAGTTAGACAATTTTATCAGACTAATGACAAAAAGAGATTCTATGCGATCCTAAATTTCAACTCGACTAGACGAGCACCTGTGGCCAAAATGGATCAGGCGTTGGGGCCGGACTCCCCAAAGAGGCACGTTCGAGTCCTGTCGGGTGCAAATTTTTGGAAAGCATTTCTTTGAATTTAGCTATTCTAGTGTAGGAAAGACTTAAAAAATAACATCAAAAAGACTAAAAGTAATTATTATATTATTATACTTGAGGGAACAGGATAGCTATTAATCTGCTCTCCATACAAAGGTAGTCGATTGTGTCCTCCCAAAATAAAGACACCAGAGAAGGTAATATGTTTATGCCATCGAACCTATATTCGTCATGACCATGCCCGACGTCATGAATTTTACATTTCCTAATGAAATCTTTATTATAAACACTCAAAAACGTTATTAGAATACACAGGACAATACTTATTCAAACAAAAATTCTTCTTCAATCAAAAAGTTTCTGTTTCTGACTTTAGAATTGTTATAAAAAGTCATCTGAGTGATTTTTAGTTGTTTGGAATCTCATTTGACTATTCCAAAATTGCTTCAAAGAAACTAATAAAATGTAACGTTGAGAACTACAGCTAATTTTCAAGACTCCATGTAAAATTCCCAAACCCCCAAACCCCCTTTTTCCCCAAACCTATAACCTTGGGGTCTTCAAATCCAGAGTGAATAGGTTCCTTCTAGGTAAGCATGCTTCATCGTCGACCTCATCCTCGCTTCCCATCAGGTGAGATGAGGTCAAATGCTGGCCTATTATAACGGCCAGCCATATATTAATTTTAACGTATAAAAAAAAAAATAATATCAACAAATTTCCTCGAATCAATGACTAAAATCAATCACGATTCATAGCATAACAATTATCAAAAATGTTTATGAGTGCAATAAGTATTTTTTATCACAACAGCCTTGGTTTATCAATTATTATCAACATATTAGTAAGCTAATTACAAATAAGTCGGTGGCTTTTATGTCAAAAATGAATTAAATGAAACATCGTTTTTGCGGTATCTTACTTGGTATAATCAAATTTTAAGGATATCCACCATAATGGTAGGCCACTAGTATGTTCCACTGTAGAGCAAGAGTCTCCTTAAAGGAGTTAGACATTAAACGCCACAGGGGCCTATAACTGCAAATTGGCAAATGGCTTATACCTTGACTCATTTGAAACTTGAGGGCTAGTTAAATAACTGAACAGCTTCTGATATCAAAATTAGTTTGGGAATATAGCTGCTTAATTGTTTTAGTAGCTTGTAAATCAGTAATTTTGGTTTGGGAAAAGTCGACTAAAGTGAGTTGAGTTTCAAGTCGTTACAATACAAACATGCGTGGTTCGCATCTCGCTTAGTGGCCATGCGTAGTGAGAATGATTCTTAGTGATGCCTAAAAACATGTCGTCCTTAAATGTTACTGTCACAAAGCCTTTATTTTACCAAGACGGTGGGTGGTTGGGGATGTGAGGGTGTGGCTTTTGTTCAGGAAATCGGTCGCCGTCTGTGTGGTAGGAGTTTGAATAGTCGGTCCGGGGCGTTCCTGATGCAGAGACTGTCGATTGCCATCAAGCGTGGCAATGCAGCTAGTTTGCTTGGCAGCTTTGTATTGGGGACGTTGGGTGCCGGCTTGTTTGGCTAAATCTTTTTTAATTTAGTTTTTTTTTAATTATTATTTATTTATTATTTTGAAAGAAAGTCTTAAAATAAACACAAATCACCCACAAAACCTTTTTGGTTTGTCTTGGGTGTGAATTCCTCATTACTACATTCAATATCATCATCACATTAAAGTTAACAAAACTAACTAGAGCAGGGTAGGTAGGATGTTGGCAGGTAGGTGTTCGCATACCTGCACAAGTAGCAGCTATGCGACGTCATGCCTACCCTTGCTACGTATTGTAAACAAGATCGACATTATTGTTGTTTTACCAAGTCTGTTCATTTGTAGTTTGCAGGAACATGGTACGATATCAGAAGCGCGGAAACGTCCTGGAGTGGCGACTGCGCCTTTTTCGAGTTCCAAGTCTTCGACACAGGAGCTATTGCGGTCACTCACAGCACAGTCAGGCAAAACTTCTTGCAGCAAGTGTCTGGGACCGGTACCTTGATTCCAAACACGGCGAGATTAAGCTTGACTATTCCTCAGTGGGCAACTAGCGGTGAGTACATTGATCTTCAAACTATATATACTTATAAATAACTCACCCGCGTAACCAGTTCCCGCGGGAACATCAGTATAAAAGTAACCTAACTTCCTATATTCCAATTTTCATCGAAATCGGTTCAGTAGTTTTTGCGTGGAAAAGTAGCAAAGTCACATCATATACACATACAAACTTTTGCGTTTATAAAATTAGTAAGAACTAGTAAGAAGTAAGATTACTAATCAGGAACCAAAAGTCTTAATTGCTTCATCGTGAAGTATACGCCAAGAACTTTCAAATGTGACAAATAAATACAATAAAAATATTTCTGCTAGTTAGGCGGGGTTTACATTACGAAACTAGTAATTTATTATAGTCATTTTCTCAAACAAAAAAATGCGTAGACACAGCTGTATTACTTATATCTATCGAGAACGAAACATACCTATAGCATGATAGCAGCTTTGTGACACTACTTTCATCGACAATTTCACGTGTAAAGATTACAAAGTTATTTATGCATCGATTTTACGACACAAAGGCCTAATTTTTCACTCTACGGATATACAATTTGTAACGTGTAAGTCCTTTTAATCCGAAGGGGGTTGTTCTAGACGTCTAGGCGAACAACTTTTGTTCTACGATTTTTGAAAATTCAAACTTTTTTTTTGAAAATTTTGAGATTATGTTTCACTGAAAAAACAGCTTCATTTGAAAATAAAGTTAATTAAAGTTTTTATTGTAAACCATCAAACTAAATAAAAGGACAACATAAGGTCAATGACCTCGAACTCTCAGAAACAGCTGACTTTCAAGTAAACTTTACACCTAAATTTTTCGAAAAGTACTTCGAAATTCAAAAAGTCGTAAAAACAAAAGTTGTTCACCTAGACGTCAAGAACAACCCCCTTTCGGATTAAAAGGACTTGCCTATTACATCTTGTATATAAGAAATCTGTCAAATACGTTCGAACCCAACCAAATTTAACAGCCTTCAAATTTTGATTACTATTATAATCTATAGTGACGTTTTTTTTATTAGGTGGTGGTTCATTTTATTTGTCAGATATCTCCATCTAGCGATTTGAAAAATCTGCGCTAAATGAGTTGCAACTTTTTGATAAAACTAGTGTCAAGCAACGAAAGTTATCGTATAAGCTTGACGTTAAACTAGTTTTAATAGGCAAACCATAATCAAACGATTTTGTAACATTTTTCTAAATTTATAAATATAAATCAAATAATACTTTCTAATAATAACACTACTTATTTTAAAATCAATTTAGCTGTTAATAAGCATTTAATACTCCACATTTTTAGGTAAAAACAAAAAAAACATTAATTGTTTTTTGTTTTTCTACTTCAGTAAAACAGACAACTAAATAAATAGTTTAGGTACTAGGTAAAACTGTGAGCTGAAAACGAAATATTATGTTACGTTATTATTTCAATACCTAATTACATTTTTAATTGCTTTTCAGACATCGATTTCTGGGTAGTGGAAACGATCTATAACAACTACGCTCTAGCTTATGGATGTGAGAACGTTGGAACTGAGCATAGAAATGGTAAAGTAAACAATAATTATTTACTTTTATTGTACGTATTCATTTTGTTTATTCCCCTCTTATCCTAAGTCCCCTAGACTACTTTTTTAAAATTTACTTCCAAGTACAGACTTTTTGTCCTCTCTTCCTGTATTATAAGTAGCGATGAGTACTGTAGCGCTTTGACTTCTGCATTTCAAAGATCGTGATCCCTGACCTGCCCCTAGATTATCTATTTAGTGGACGTCTGACAACCGTGGAAAATGACAGGCACTATGCAGTACATTGCTGCTTTAAGGTGATCACCGGTAATAACCACGTTACGTCATAACAGCAATGTACTGCATAGTGCCTGTCAATTTCTACTGTTGTCAGACATCCACTGGATAGATGATATGTGTGCAGAGCGTATCATTCGAACCTTGCGTAATTACCTACTTGAATAAACTACAATGTTTTAGATTGGATCACCGCCTCAAACATTTTATAAACCTACTAGCTGCCCGCGGTTTCACCCGCGTAAGTCCCGTTCCCGCAGGAATATCGCGATAAAAATAAGCCTAGGTGTTATTCCCGGTATCCAGCTATCTATATTCCAAGTTTTATCGCAATCGGTTTAGTAATTTTTGTGTGAAAGAGTAAGAAAGTCACATATAGACATACATGAATACATACAAACTTTCGGATTTCTAATATTAGTAAGAAAATTGAGCTGAGTTAATAGTCTTGCAATATTTATTAATTTTACGTAAATCTTTTTTACAGTATTTGTCTGGCAGCTAAGTCGAGAGCCGGAATTTATTTTTCCTATGTTAAATCAAATGTTGAATACGACCATGTGGAATCTTATGCTTCTGACCAATTCTGACCTCCGAGATACAAGTCACGAGGAAAATGGATGTTTCATTCTACCTATAATCCAACCTGGGGAGCCAGTAATTTTATCAGGACCGTGCAATGAAAATATCACTGCTGTTGCTAATTTCGATGTGCCTCGAGTGAGTTATGAATGAATGAATTTATTTATTTTACCAGAAATTTATCAAATTACATTAGAAGCCTACACTAAGCACAAGCTTGTATTGCAGGAACTGAGATACTAATAAAATTATGTATAAAACATTTAATTTTATATTTTTCATCCATTTATAACTTACATCTACAGTTTCTCGGCGTATGGCACCAGATATCTGCTTACCATTCAGAAAACGCAAATGGTACTTGTAACAGAGCTCAATACTCCGACGGAGGTGGAGTGGTAAATGTTGTGAACAGTCAGATCATAAACCAAGAATTACGGACTATATCAGGTTCAGCAACTGTTATAGGAACCGGTAATACTGGACATCTTAACGTGACTCTGGAAATTTTGCCAGGAGGTAAGTAAACAGTTTTATCATCTCTTCGAAACGCGAATTCGGTGACAAAAATTTTAATTCGTCAGCTACTCTTTTGCTATCAATGACTTGATTACATCTTAATATTTTTTTAAATTTATGGTTATTTTATACAATTTGTAACGGGTAAGCCCTTTTAAGCCGAAAGGCGGTTGTTTTAGACGTCTAGGCGAACAACTTTTGTTCTACTAGTTTTGAAAATTCGAACTTTTTTTTTGAGAATTTTGAGATTATGTTTCACTGAAAAAACAACTGCTTTTGAAAATAAAGGTAGGTAATTGAAGTTTTGATTGTAGTAGATCAAACTAAATGAAAGTACAATATAAGGTCAATGACGTCGAACTCTTAATAAATAACTCTTAAAACAGCTGATTTTCAAGTAAACTTTACACTTAAAATTTTCGAAAAGCACCTCGAATTTCGAAAAGTCGTAGAACAAAAGTTATTCGCCTAGACGTCTAGAACAACCCCTTTTCGGCTTAAAAGGGCATACCATATTACATCTTGTATACAATTTATCCCAAACATACCCTGACTTTTTGCAGTCATGTTTTTTCCCAAAGAGTAGAATCCGCGCGTTCCTTGGTGCACCGCGCAAAAAAAGTAAGTATTTGTCAAGGGGTAGATTTAAAGTGAGCTTGGGAGATAGGAATATAAACCAAACCGGGTTTTTATTCCAGACGTCTGGACTTTCATAAAGTTTTTCAATCAGCTGTGAAAGATAGTACCTAAAAGCAATGAATAGTTAGGTAGTATTAGGTAGTTCAAATCGAATAAACGGTCAATTTAAGGTTGAACCTTAAAATTCAACCTCATATTTTTTTTTCAGTGTTTGTGGATTCCGAACTCAAAGTTTTGGCGACTGATTACGCGAATTGGGCAGTGTCCTACTCTTGCATCGATATAGAAGATAATAGTAGACAAAGTAAGTAAACTTTGATACATACTATTTGCAATTAGATCGTATTTCTTAATTCGTATTAATTAATTAATTCTTCATAAATAGGTAGCCTTATTTATTAACGTGGAATAATGTCAGAGCAATGAGAACATGGTTTATCTTTTTCCGTGAGAAGAACTTTCAAAGTTTATTTATTTATTTATATAACAAACACTTTCAGACTTACAGCATTTAAACACCAAAACGTCTGAAAGCCAACGTTGTTGACAGTTGACAGACATAATCAAAAAGCGGAATAACTACTCCGACCTTACTCTCCTTTGTGATATTATTTATTCCCTCATTACTTCTAAACTACTTGACGGAATTGAACTTAAATACCTAGAGTATTAGTAGAGAGAGAAGAGAAGGGGGTAGGGGAAAGTAGTAGTAGAATAGTATATTTGTATCTGGTCTGGGTGTATTTCTATGTATAATATGTACGTATTTACAAAAGAAAAATAAATATAAGTAGTATATCTGTTGTCTAGTTACCGTAACTCAAGCTTAGCAGCTTACCACGGGGCTAGATCGCGCTGTAACACACAGCGCAGTCACAGGATTTATTTATTTATTTTATTTATTTATTGCTAGATTCGTTCAAGTATTCTAAATAGGTGACATTAATTGAAAACCCAAGTTTAAAAATCAACATTATCAGTTTTCAGTTGGATCTTAAGCAAAACTCGCGTGCTCTCTGAACCAGCGCAAACCCAAGTGAACAACGTCATTAGCTCTTATATAGAGCTAAATGATCAGTATTATCAGTCAACTGATCAGTCAGAGACAGGATGCTTTTACGTGCCGGCACCGGTGTTGAATCAACCGGTAGTGTTTGGTGGGCAATGTGATCAGAATATATCTGTAGTGCCTGATTTTAATGCTACACAAGTAAGTTTTAAAGTTATTCTATAAAATATTATCTTCACTAGCTGCGCCCCGCGGTTTCACCCGCATAAGTCCCGTTTGGGGGTAGAATTTATCAAAATCATTTCTTAGCGGATGCCTACGTCATAACATCTACCTGCATGCCAAATTTCAGCCCGATCCGTCCAGTGGTTTGGGTTGTGCGTTGATAGATCACTATGTCATAGGGAACCCATGTCAGTTAGTCAGTCACCTTGGAGTTAGGTATATTTATTTAGATACACAAACTCATAATTTGCCACCTACTTTTTTAGCCAGGAAACGAAACATATCATTTATAATCAGGTGATTTTAGGGAGAGATTTTTTTGTAATATTTGAATTTCTATACACACCATGCATAATTGCATATACACGGCATACCGCGCATAGTATTTTCGTTATGCGTGCTCTACGCTTTGTCAGTACAACAGTGCCATCAACAGTTTCATTCCACAGATCGTGAAAAAACTGTACCTTTTTACCTTTTTGAAGTTAATTTTGAGCTTCTAATCCGTTCTATATCTATATGGTATTACTTTTTCAGTACCTAGGAGTATGGCACGATATAGAATCATACCCTAACCCCTTCCAAGGTGGAACCTGTGCAACGGCAGAGTATTCGCTTGGAGACGGTGTGGTCAACGTTTACAACACTCAAGTAATTAACGAGACGTTAGATGGAATCTATGGAACTGCTGTCCAAGTTGGAAGTGATGCCAAGTTGGTTGTCAGTTTTCCCATTGCTGGTACCAATGGTCAGTATTATTTTGAAATTTTAAATTTTGCTATGCAGCTACGAAAGGTCTTGATGATATTAGCCAAGCGTTTGAAATAAAATTATTGTTTCCATTTAACACATTATTAGATCCACATATCGGGACTATCTCAGAAGTGAAACTCTTTGTAAGAAAATTCAAGCTTGTGCTTGATTATGAAAATATACCAATTGTTTTTTTTTTTTTCAGAAACCACAAACACCGACTACTGGGTTATCGCCACTGACTACGATAGCTACTCTCTTGTATACTCCTGCTCTAATATTAATGACTATCAACAACAAGGTAAGCTTTTTTATGAAAACATGACTGTAACTGTAACTGATCAATTTTAATAGATACTTTTTCTCAAACATGCTTGGAAATTTAAGCATTATTTTGACAACCTTCTTCGAGATAAATCGATCTTGCTGTACTAGTCGAGCAGCGGCCGGCAAAAGTTGTATGAAAATCCGTATCTGTCGTGTTTAGCGGCCAAATAAATGACTATGTAAAATTATATTTGCCGTGTAATTTAAAAATGGAACGATCTTCAACTCCGCAATATGACGACCAAAGAAGTAACTTTACAAAGGTTTAATTTAAATTTCGAACTGGCTTGCATATAGAAATCTGTTTAGTAAAAAAAAACTTAAAATCTAAGAATTGTAGGTACATTCAATAATTGTAGTATAATATAAAAGTTCTGAATTGTTACTGTACTAGGTACTAAGTTTAATTTCCGCGCATTATTTGAGAAAAGTACTATAACTTATGGGAAATGATCTTAGTAATTAAAATTATTATTTTCAGTGACAGTATGGAAACTAAGCAGATCGAAATCTCTGATAAACCAATCAGATATCGATAATGCCATGGCTCAAGTCCCTGTCATCGATCAACAGTTCTTCGAACCGACGGATCAGACCCCTGGAGGCTGCTACTTTGTACCCGAACCGACGGGCGAAGTTGTAAGATTCCCGGGACAGTGCGAAGATGAAAATGTGCCAGTAGTTGAGGACTTTGACTTAGAAAGGGTAGGGTTAATACGAATTTTAGTCAAATTAAAATGCATAATTAGTCATTATTTTTCTTAGTTATGGCTTCTGTCAGCAATATAGGACAGTTTAGCCAAATTCTCGTACTAATAGTGAACTACCACTATTATACTGTAATCGTTTGAAATAATTCTCAATGCGTGAAGGCTGCAGAAAAATGGCGACGATTTTTCTCCAACCCTATGGAACATTTGTTTTTATCATGCTAATTTCGTGTTTGGCACTGGTATTTTTATTTTCACTTCACTCGTTGAACTTCGCGTTACTAAATTAATGACATGCCGCCGAAATTAAACAATTTACACGCAATAAAACTTGGTTTTGTAATAGCAAAAATTCAAGACAACATTTCACTGACGCGTCAAAAACAAAAGTCCATAGTTAGTCATTACAATCACAATAAGTTTCATGAAATGAATACTCATGACGGGTAATCGGAAAACGGATAAACCTCCTGGTCCCGGTGGTTAGAATAGAATAGTTTTATTCGCAATAAAAGTTTTATATCGTGCTTATAATATTGCTTAATATTTGCGGTATGATCAATGACGACTTACCTATTGTGACAACCCACAAATAATTTGGGGATGCAGTCAGGAACATCGGTCAGAAGAAAACGAAATCATAATTTCTAGCTACTGATCCTCTTAAAATTAAAAATGTGAAAATGTGTATCAGTAAATAATAATAATAGATTTAGAAAGTTTAAAATAATCTCTATTCACAGTTTGCTGGGGAATGGTATGAAATCCAATCCTACCCTAAGGACGACCAACAAGGGCAATGCATAAGTCATCAATTCGCATCAACTGGAACCGGTCTAGTGATCGCCACATCAAGCATTACTGATCAGCTGATGGTCCTCACTCAGGCACAGCTATCGAGGATAAATGCGACGTCTACTGCTGCAGCTTTTGAGCTAACCATTCTAGGACAAAATCGTGAGTACCTATTACTATAGTTTTTGACGGACTGTCTTTGTTAGACGTGACGCGAGCATGATTTTCTGGATTTTATTTAGGTTCCTTTGCTTTGCAATGCTGCTAGAAGGTTTTGGACTTGAATTCTTTGCATTCATTATTTTAGTTTACATAGCCTTGTTTTGTACTAGCTGCGCTCCGCTGTTTCACCCAAGTAAGTTCCGTTTCCGCGGGAATATCGGGATAAAAATTAGTCTATGTAATATTACAAGTCTTCAGCTTTGTATATTCCAAGTTTCATCGCAATCGGTTCAGCGGTTTTTAAGCGATTGAGTAACAAACATACATACCTACTCACAAAATTTCAGCTTTATTAGTAAGATGATACTACACAAAGAGTAGGAATTATATATTTTTTTTACAAAATTATTTCTTTTCAGCACCGGTATCCTTCCCATACTACATTATCGACACGGATTATAACAATTACACATTAGCCTACAGTTGTGTTAACGATGGAGATTATTTCAAAAAAAGTAAGTTCATCATACTTTTCATTTCAATTCTAGAACATTGATAATTTGATTCAGGCTTGATATTTATTAGGTACTTTAAATTTAAAATAGTATTATATTTTATTTATTTTTTAGTGTTGTTTAATTCAATTAATTTACTTTTACTTTTTATAATTGAAACAATATATAACTTAACTTTTTAATTTTAAATGTTAAAAATGGGTACCTAGTATATTGATGTAGCAATTTTTTTTCAGTATATGCCTGGAAACTCGGTAGAACCAACGAATTACTATCCGCCGAGCACGAGGAAGCTATAGCAACTGCTGCTTCTGATATTGATGTTATCAGAGAGGAATACTTCGAATCAACCCTTCACACCGATTATGCTTGTTACTTCTTCCCACCAAACCTTAATAATGGAGACCCAGTAATTTTAGGTGGAGAATGCAGTGATGATGTTCCAGTTATGCAAAATTTTGATGCTGGACGTGTGAGTATAAAGGAATATCCATGTTATTTAAATCATCAAAGATCAATCACAATTCATAACCACTCGTCATTAAGCTTTATGACAGCAAGCAATCTAAATAAAAAAATCAAGCTTTTAATTAGTGCTTATAACTAACGATGTCTTAAAAACAAATTACGGTGTCATACTTAGAGTATTAATGTAGTAATATATATTTTAAGGTGTCATATGTTTTCATGACCCATAGGTACTGTGGTCAATAATTTTCATTTCAATTTTAGTACTTGGGTAGATGGCGCCTCATAGAAAGCTATCCATCTGACAATCAACTAGGAAGCTGTAACGAAGCTAACTACGAACTCAATGGAACAGAGATCATAGTTCAAAATTCAGAAGTTCGCAACGAAACCCTGTATCAGGATATAGGTATCGCTGTGTTAGAAAATGCAACTGTAGGGCTGCTGTCTGTAACTTTCCCGGGAGGTAAGTTTCATAATCAAACACCAAAGTCCATCTTGAGAATCTTTAGAGGCAGTCCAATGTGCACTATAAAATCATAAAATAAAAAACATTGAAACAGATAAGTCGGTGGCACGTAGGTGTATATGTATCATGTGTTTCTTGGAGTCAGTTTTAATTTATTTTTAATTTTATTTTATTTTTTGATGCTTTTAGTGACTTTTGTTACCTTTCCAGCACCCGAACCTGTCCTGTTATATGTGTTGGATACTGACTATGAAACATATTCTCTAGTCTACGCATGTATAAACTTAGACCCAAACCCAACACAAACTTCAAGAGGTAAGTTCAAATACACTTTGGACCTTGGTTTTTAATAAAAAAGTCCACATAGTTTATAAAAAGTTCGGTTTTGTAAGCAAGTGGCCACTGACATCCCATATAGATACCTATTTAAATTATTTAGAGCCACGAAATCGGTAATATGTTTTATTATTGCAGTGTTCAGTTGGAAAATGAGCCGATCAAAATCTTTGGTACCCGAAGCAGTGAATGCTATTGCAGAGACAGTTGACACTATAAAAGTCCTCAATAATCGTTACTATGTATCTAATGATCATTCTGCTGACGGTTGTTTCTATTTGCCATCTCCTGGTGCACCTTTTGTTGTCTTTCCGGGGCAATGTGATGAGACAATACCTGTTGTTCCTGACTTTAATGTCACTGCTGTAAGTACATATGAATTTGTTAGATAACACACAATATTTTGCTTTTAAAGAAAGTTTTAAAGAAAGTAAAACAGAGTTAGAAAACTGAAACGCTCACTCACTGAACTCATCGAGCTTTAAATCTATTTAACTTAACAAACTAACCTAACCTCCCTTGATATTAGATCTTTAATAAAACAAGTGTAACTTACTTTCATCTAATATTGCTCGCTCACTGTCAATGAATTTGTGATTATTACGGTAACTTTGACTGAATTTCAGTATTTGAATTTGTGGCACGATGTTGCATCTTACCCATTGCCATTCCAAGATGGAGATTGTCCTAATGCTTTCTACTCACTGGGAGATGACGGTGTAGAAGTCTTTAATACACAAGTTATAGATCAACGTGTAGACACAATAAGAGGTCTTGCTGTCCTAGCGAATGATACCAGCACTGAAGCTAAGCTGTTGGTTAGCTTCCCTAGCGTTGGAAATAGTAAGTTTAGTTAATTTCATGAATAATAATTACAGTGAAAATAATAACTTTGATTCAAAGATAACCAAATTTTCTTTTTATGTTTTAGTGACATCAAATTATTGGGTCTTGGCAACAGATTATGAGGACTACGCTTTTGTTTACGCATGTGAAAATTTGGGTGAAGAGCAGAGGCAAGGTAAGGTCAAACAGATTTAAACCATAATAAAGTACAACATAGATAGAGTCGTTAATCCTAAACTAATAATGTATTAATTTAGTTTCCAGTTGGAAACTAAGTAGAAGCAAAGTCTTATCACCAGCAGCTGATATTGTTATAAATAACATTATCAATACAATACCTGTTCTGAATGATCAGTACTACATTGTGAGGGATCAAACTCCAGAAGGATGTTTCTACTTCCCCGATCCTGAAATTGGAAAACCTGTGGAGTTCCCTGGACAATGTGATATGAATATTAATGCAGTTCCGGACTTCGACATACAAAGGGTAAGTCTGGTTTAATTATGAAACAATAAAGTAGATACGTAATTTGACGATCATCATCGTGTTGTAATCGTAAAAATTACAGTTCGAAGGGATATGGCATGAAATAGAAGCTTATCCGAAGATACAGCAGCAAGGTGACTGCATCAGACATGACTTCACTATTCAACAACCGTCAAATTACACCTTTCATCTTCAATCATTAAATGTGATAGCGGAATCTCTTGGCATCACTGATGGTGTTGTCGAATTAAGTAGCAACGACACTAGTGCCAGATTTACTATCACTTTTACCACCAATGGAACCAGTAAGTTAAACTTTTTTAAAATGTTGTATTAGTGTTACTCCTAACTTTTTAATTGATTCACTTTTTTTTTGACTTCCAGGTTACGAAATCCCATACTGGATCTTAGATACCGATTATGATAATTATGCTGTAGCATATAGTTGTATTAATAATGAAGAAGTAGATTTTAGAAATGGTAAGTAGATACAGCGCGTAATAACTATGAATGTAGCTTAATTTCAATAGGACGATTTCATTCCAATTTCCTCTTTTTTTAGTATTTAGTTGGAAACTCAGCAGAACGAAGGAGCTGCTACCTATTTATCGTGAGCTGATTCGAAATGCAACAGCGGATATTATTGTGCTAGATGAGAGGTACTATGAAGAAATTAATCAGACTGACGTGGCTTGCTTCTATTTGCCTGATTTGCAGCCAGGTGAACCCGTGATATTCCCTGGATCGTGTGATCCTAATATTACCGTTGTTCCGGACTTTGATGCTGGCAGAGTAAGTTCAATGAAAATTTATGTTTCTTTAGTGCAATTGATTATCATCAGTAACGTAATAATAGAAATGATTAGACTCACGAAAAAATAATCTTTTTCTTTATAAATTTTATATCTTTAATAGGTTATGCCCGCGGCTCGCGTTAAGAAGTATTATTTTTCATCCCCTATTTTATCCCCTTGGGCGTAGAACTTATCAAAATCCTTTCTTAGCGGATGTCTACGTCATAACATTTACCTGCATGCCAAATTTCAGCCCGATCCGTCCAGTGGTTTGGGCTGTGCGTTGATAGATCTCTATGTCAGTCAGTCAGTCACCTTTGAGTTATATACAAGGTGTAACGGGTAAGTCCTTTTAATCTGAAAGGGGATTGTTCTAGTCGTCTAAGCGAACAACTTTTGTTCTACAACTTTTGGAAATTCGAAGTACTTTTCGAAAAATTTAGGTGTAAAGTTTACTTGAAAATCAGCTGTTTCTGAGAGTTCGAGGTCATTGACCTTATGTTGTCCTTTTATTTAGTTGGATGGTTTACAATCAAAACTTCAATTAACCTTATTTTAAAAAGCAGCTGTTTTTTTCAGTGAAACATAATCTCAATATTTTCAAAAAAAAGTTTGAATTTTCAAAAGTTGTAGAACAAAAGTTGTTCGCCTAGGCGTCTAGAACAACCCCCTTTTGGATTAAAAGGACTTACCCGTTACAAATTCTATATTTAGATTGATGGATCAGAGATAAAATTTAAAAAAGTCACTACAAAATGCAATCCAGTTCAAAATATCATTATTGTAAAAAAACAAAAATATTTAATTATATGAAATTTATATTTTTAGTATCTTGGTGAATGGAGATTAATCGAATCATATCCGTCAGAATTTCAAATTGGTACATGTGGTGATACCACCTACACATTAGACAATGAAACTATTATAGTTGTTAATACAGAGGTCGTCAATCAGACCCTGAACACTATTACCGGCCAAGCTGTAATAATAGGCAATGGGAAACTACTGGTAACTTTCCCTGATGGTCAGTATTTAAACAAATTAAATGGTTTGAAATCCGGGTCTATTCGATCATATCAATAGATTTGCAAACTTCATTTAATCATAAATCTTTTATTTTTTTAGAATTACTATAAATCACACATTTTCCATGTTTTCGAAGCCCGACATTTTTTTTCTGGATTTCTATATGACACACAATAGTGTTGATGGATTTTTATAACCTAATAATTGCTTTTTCAGCTCCAGACTCGATTGAATACTGGGTTCTGGATACAGACTATTTAACGTATTCAATTGTGTACAGTTGTGTGGAAATCAACCCCAATGAAAGGCAGAGTAAGTAGTCAGAATTAACCCATACCTATAATAAGAACTTTAATTGAGTGGATCAACTTATTTGATAATATTTGAGCACCTACCTATAGTAATAATTTATCTCATATGATTTTCATTGATATTAACGTCAGAATGAGGACCTCCCCGTTCAGTTTCAGATGTAGTCGGTTAAAAAACATTAATAATGATTTAAATTTAAAAACACCAAATAACGTACAGTTATTTTTTACCTAGTTTTCAGTTGGAAGCTTAGTAGAACCAATAGTCTGGAGTCAAATGCGACGGCAGTTATTGACGCTGTATTGGATAGAGTTGACGTTTTGAACCAACGGTACTACCAAGCTGATGTCCGAAATGAAACGGGATGTTTCTACTACCCTATTCCTGACGGTAACATAGTGATATTCCGTGGGCAATGTGATGAAACTATACCTGTAGTCGCTCCTTTCAATTTAAATGATGTAAGTTTATTTACAATTTTACAGCTTTACAATATTTTTCATTTGGAAATGTGTAACGAAATGCAGTCATCAGTGTTGGTTTAAATAAAAAAACAATGTTTGTAGTTAGTCGAATTGAGAATTTACCAATCTTAATACTTCTTATCTTATTCTTTGCGGTAAAGGCGTTTGATATTGTAAATGTTTGTAAGCCAGATATTAGCTACATTTAAGCGCTATTTGAGGGTTCAATCAAATCACTCATTGTGCAGAAGCCTGTATGTATTTATAATAAATTTCTCTATTACATTTACAGTACATGGGCTTATGGTACGACGTTGGCTCCTACCCATTGCCATTCCAAAACGGGGACTGCCCCAATGCGCGTTATACACTGGGAATTCAGGGTGTCGAAGTATTCAATACGCAGGTCATCAACCAAACTTTAGATACCATTAACGGTTTAGCATTTCAAGCCAACGCAACCAGCGATGAAGCTAAACTTATTGTTAGCTTTCCTTCGATTGGAAACTGTAAGTAAATACTCGTAATATAAAAGCCACTTATTTTTAAATATTTATACAGTTCAATTTATAAAAGACTTATATAAAAATCTATTATTTTCAGCTGTATCAAACTACTGGGTCCTGACTACAAATTATACAGACTACGCTCTCGTTTACTCTTGTGAAAATTTGGGTGCAGAACGCAGACAAGGTAAGTTAGTCTCTAATTTCAGGTCACAGTTTCATGTTATAATATTTTCAAGTTGATGCTAAACGTTATTCCTATTCTTAGTTTCCAGCTGGAAATTGAGTAGAAGCAAATTCTTGTCAGCCGATGCTGAAACAGCTATGAATACTGTAATCGACACAATACCTGTTTTGGATGATCAGTACTATGTTGAAAGGGATCAGACCCCAGAAGGATGTTTCCACTTCCCTAATCATGAACCAGGAAAGCCCGTAGAGTTCCCTGGAGAATGTGACTTGAATGTTACTGTGGTTCCAAACTTTGATTTCCAAAGAGTAAGTCAGTTTTATACAACTATAAGCTGTTTATTTCTTCTATATTAAAAATGTGCCCTGCGGTTTTACCCGCGTAAGTCCCGTATTTGCGAGAATATTGGGATAAAAAGTAGCCTATGTGTTATTCCAGGTCTCCAGCTACTTATATTCTAGGTTTCATCACAATCGGTTCGGTAGAAAGAGTAACAAACTCACATACATACATACATACAAACTTTCGCGTTTATAAATGAGTAAGAAATAATAAAATACTATCATAAATACGCATCATAATTATCAAAAAGCAAGTAGTTAGAGACTAGACAATGCTGGACTCAAAACGATATAGATTTTAGCATATCTATGAAAACTAAATAAAGACTGTAGGTACAACTACTTACATTTAATTTTGTTATCTTTATTTCTTGTAGTTCGAAGGTGTTTGGCATGAAATCGAGGCTTACCCTAAAGAACAGCAGCAAGGTGACTGCATCAGTCATGATTTCACCGTTACTCAACCTACAAATAATAGCTTTACTCTTCAATCCTTCAATGTGATAGCTGAATCTCTTGGCATTACCAATGGCGTTGTCACCATGAGCGGTAACGATAATAGTGCCAGATTCACCATCACCTTTACTACCAATTCCACCAGTAAGTTACTATACTCTATCTTATTCCTCTAATATATTAAAATAATATCAAAGTATCTCAATTGAGTTTATTTCTAATGACTGTATATAATGACATGGATAATGTTTTAATTCTTTTTTTAAGCTTTTACAATTCCGTATTGGATCATAGACACCGATTACGATAACTACGCGTTGGCTTACAGTTGTGTCAACAGAGACGATATTGACTATCGAGGAGGTAAGTTTATTTTTTTAATCATTATCGTCTATTAAATCAAAAACTAAATTTGAGTCAAAAAATCACTGCTTAGTTAAATCTTAATTACTAATGTTGTGACATTTTTTTTTATTCCTGGCTAATATGGCTTACTTTCCACCGTTAGCCTGTGTTTATTAGAAACAGTGAAAGTTAAACTAGGGTGTTAGATTTTCATAATTAATAATAATTTTGATTTCAGTGTTCAGTTGGAAACTCAGTAGAAGTAAAGATTTATCACAAATTTACGGTGAAAGAATCGAAGCCGCCATGGCAAACATTGATGTCATAGACCAGAGGTACTTTGAACCAATTGATCAAAACGATGAAGCTTGCTTCCATTTGCCTGATCTGGCGCCAGGAGAACCTGTAGTATTTCCTGGACAATGCGATGGCAACATCACTGTTGTACCTAACTTCGATGCTGGCAGAGTAAGTAAAATATTAAATGATCGAGAAATAAAATAATTTGACTTTCAAACCAATTTGATTAGATCAGTCATCAATAATGATACCTTAACCCGACGGTAATGCACTTTGCATTACCGTCGGGTTAAGGCTAAAAAAGTGCAATGCTGATGATAATATTATAGAACAAAAAAAATTATACTCCATACAATTATACTGACTGTGGTAGCTGCAAAACCTGTTATAGATTAAAGTGACGATCGTGGTCTTTCAAAGAGAAAATGATACGATTTGTACAGCATAAGTAATAGGTACAGCAAAATAATCAAAATTTCTCATGGTGTTTTGTTATAGTATCTTGGCAGATGGAAACTTATCGAGCATTACCCTTCAGACTTCCAAGTTGGTACTTGTGGAGAAGCAGAATATTCCTTAGGGGGTAGCAATGAAATCATCGTCCGCAATACAGAAGTCATCAATGAAACTCTTAGTGTTGACATTGGAGTTGCTGAAATTATAGCAAATGGAAAATTACTTGTTCGATTCCCCGATGGTAAGATGCACACAACGACTGCTTTTAATAAATAAATTTGGCCAGCATGTATTCTTGTCTCTTTTTAATGATTTGCTGTTGTTTTGTTGTTATTATTTTTAATTTACTTATTACCTTTTATATTTTAGCACCTGAATCTATTGAATTATGGGTCTTGGATACAGACTACGATTCTTACTCAATTGTTTACAGCTGTCGCAATATGGGCTCGGAAGAACAACGAGGTTAGCCTTACTTACTATATAACTTTTATTTACCTACTTTAACTACTGCAAACTCTTTGACAGTTAGTTTCGTAGAGCCAAATATTTATACCTTAATTATTTTTGTTATGCAAAAATGTTTTTTTACAGTATTCAGTTGGAAGTTAAGTAAGACAGACAATCTTCCTGAGAATGCGAATGCAGCCATCAATGCTGTGCTAGATCGCGTCAACGTCTTAGATCAACGATACTTTGTGGATGTAGATCGAACTCCAGCTAGTTGCTTCTATTTGCCTGTACCTGATGGTAGACCCGTAAGGTTCAGGGCTCAGTGTGATGAAAGCATACCAGTTGTGACTGGTTTTGATCCTGAACAAGTAAGTAAATTTAATCTAGGTAATTACTTTTATTATAATTATATTATATAGAATAGAGAAGACGAATAAGCAGTTATAAACGTTTGCTTGCTCGAGTCAATAGTGTTCAAAGAAAAACAAGTAAGTAATGGAAATAAAAAAGAATGATTTAAAATATAAGTTTTAACTAATCGATATTATGTTTCAGTATGGTGGTTTATGGTATGATCTTGCTTCATATCCCCTAGTAGACCAAAACGGAGAATGCCCTAATGCCTTCTACACGTTAGGAGACATTGGCGTCGATGTATTCAATACTCAAGTCATCAATCAAACATTAGATACCATCAGAGGCGTGGCTATCCTTGCGAATGCCAGCAGTGACGAAGCTAAGCTTTTGGTTAACTTCCCTACTATTGGACCTTGTAAGTAATTTATTTACATAATACTGTACTACTAACAACTATAATAAATAATACAAGGTGTAACAGGTACTTAAGCCCTTTTAAGTCGAAAGGGGGTTATTCTAGACGTCTAGGCGAACAACTTTTGTTCTACAACTTTTGGAAATTCGAAGTAGTTTTCGAAAATTTTAAGTTTAAAGTTTACTTGAAAATCAGCTGTTTCTCAGAGTTCGAGGTCATTGAACTTATCTTGTCCTTTCATTTAGTTTAGTCGACAACAATCGAAACTACAATTACCTTTATTTTCAAAAACAGCTGTTTTTCAGTGAACTATAACTTCAAAATTTTCAAAAAAAAGTTCGAATTTTCAAATGTCGTAGAACAAAAGTTGTTCGCCTAGATGTCTGGAACAACCCCCTTTCGGCTTAAAAGGGCATGCCCGTTACATCTTGTATATTTTTTAAAACTTTAAAATTATTTTTTCTATAAAATTGTCGTCTTAAATTATTAAAAATGTTTAATCTATATTATTAATAACCATACTTATCAACAAAAAAAAACCGCCCCTAATCGTAAATAGTTAATGCTATAGCATTGCTAAAGATTCCATTCTATATGGTGTAAAGTTATTCCCAAAATTTACACCAATTCAAGGAGATACTTTCTTTGGTATTCATAAAGTTTCTGTTTGATTTCAGTTTACTCTAACTATTGGGTGTTGTCAACCGATTACTCTTCGTATGCATTTGTTTATTCTTGTTTCAATATTGACGATGAATACATGCAAGGTAAGTTTTTCGCCGACACTACAATGTCTTCACTTAGGTGCCATCATTAAATGTTCAATAAACCAATAATTGTAGTATCTGCCTTCTATTCTAAATGTTAAAATTCTATTTCAGTATTCAGTTGGAAATTGAGCAGAACAAAAGAATTAAGCAGTAACGCTACAGAAGAAATTAATTCTATAATCCAATCTATTCCCGTTCTTAATGACCAATACTACCTTGAGAGAGATCAAAGTGATGATGGATGTTTTTATTTCCCTGAAATAGTAGCAGGAAGACCAGTAGAGTTCCCTGGAAGATGTGACGAAAATGCTGCCGTAGTGCAAAACTTTAATTTGAATAGAGTAAGAGACACGCAATCTACATTCATAGATATAACACTTACAAACACATATTTAGGAATTTTGCTACAAAGCCAAATTACTTTTAGATGATTTCAAGAAAAAATATCTTAAACATTACATAACATGTTAAGATAGGTATAAGATAAGGTATAGGTATAAGGTGTATAAGATAATACCACCCGCGTCCTGCGGTTTTATCTGTGTAAGTCCCGATCTCCGAGAGTATCGGGATAAAAAGCTGCCTATGTTTTTAATCTAGATCTCCAACTATCTGCATATTAAGTTTAATCGCAATCTTAGCAGTAGTTTTAGCGTGATTATTACACAAACAAACATCTAAACTTTCCCATTCATAATATTACTAGCTGCGCCTTTCGGTTTCACCCGCGAAAGTCCTGTTCCCACGGGAATATTGGAGTAAAAAGTAGCCTATGTGTTATTCCAGGTCTCACCGTCTACGTTCCAAGTTTGATCGAAATCGGTTCAGTAGTTTTTGCGTAAAGGCTAAGTCTTATTCATGCAAACAAACTTTCACGTTTTTTATATTATAGTACGATAAGATTAGTAGGATATTATAGTATGTTATGTTTATAACATTAAACAATATGTTTCAGTTCCAAGGCAGATGGCGCGAACTCGAAACGTATCCCAAAGAGCAACAAACTGGCGAATGCCTTAGCCACGAGTTCACCGTCTCTGGAAATTCATTCCAACTGCAATCGTTTAGCGTTCAGAACGAAGCTATTGATGTATCCAACGGAGTTGTCACCTTTACCTCTGAAGATAATAGCGCAAGATTTATAATAACTATTCAAGTTAACGGCTCGAGTGAGTATTATTAAAAACATGCAATGCAAATACGTGGCAATTTATAAAGTTAAAAGTAAAGTTAAAGCCTTAACTCTGTGTTTCCGCAATTAACTCTGGGCCATTGTGCTTGACTTTAAAACTTTACCGTAAGGGCGGTGTTAATAGCATAATTTCGCAGATACTTCAGTATACAACTATTGCCATTTTGAATTCGAGTAAATCCTAAATTCAGGAGCAACAGCATATTCAAAATCTAAAACTTACTCTTCATCCGAGGGTTATCTATCAACAAAATCAATTTTCAATTTTATTTTTTCTAAGACATAACTTTTATTTTTTCTTTCAGATATTGTAATTCCATATTGGATAGCTGACACGGATTACGACAACTACGCTCTTGCCTATAGTTGTGTTGATTTTGTCGACGACAGAGGCATCGACATGAGAAATGGTATAATTGCTTCTGTTATTTCTCTTCTTCCAAAACTTCCTATTTTTATTAAGGCCGAGTTCAAAATCATCTTAACGTTACCACATGATGCAACCAAAGCATATTATTTTAAATTTAAAATCATTTTTTTCCATAGGTAGCTCGTACAATACAAATGTACCTACATGATCACTTGGATACTATTTAAATCTAAAGATTTTAGTATAGCTTCCGAACGCGCCATACTAAAATCTTGTAATGGACATGACTGAAAGATTTATGGTTTGTTGTGAAGTATACAAATCTTGTTATGTTTTAGTGTACAGTTGGAAATTAAGCAGAGCCAGGCAGTTAACACCGAGTGTGATTCAGGCTATTAACAATGCAATGTCTGATAATGACGTCCTAGACAATCGGTACTTTGAAATTGTTGATCACACTGACGATGGTTGCTTCAATATTCCGGACGACTTGGCTTCTGGTGATCCTGTTATATTTGACGGACAATGTGATCCCAATTTACCAGTGGTTGCGAACTTTGATGCTCTTAGAGTAAGTGCTGAAATTAAGTGTTCCTAGTCGTTTATTCATCATACGATCAGTCATGTCATGTTGAAATGGAGATGTGTAATTTGTGATGTTGGAGATTGATCCAAATGCAGACTACCTAATTAAAACTAAGATCTTCAGTCATGAGAGGCTAAGTACAAAATAAAATGTGACAGAGTCTCACTTTAAGCTCATAGATGTCGTTGCCAACATTAAATGTTTGACAAAAGTTTGATCCGCAATGATTTTTACTGTACCCTCTTATTTATCAAGCAACAATTTGCATGATATAGAAATGTTTCTGAATTTCTAATTATTCACAAATTTAAAAACTTTTATATCATTTCAACTTATAACGAATTCCGGTTTTTATTGTTGCCAACTAAATTCTTTTACCATTTTCAGTATCTAGGCACGTGGAATCTCATCGAAACCTATCCTTCAGACTTTCAACTCGGTACATGCGCAGACACAACGTACGCTCCAAGTGCGGCCGGTAATAACAATATTTTAGTGCAGAACACCGAGGTTGTCAATGAAACTCTTAGCACCATGACTGGTAATGCTGTTATTATTGGAAATGGAAAGTTGTCTGTCACTTTCCCAAATTGTGAGTTACCACTTTTATATTTTCTATAATAAATATTTCTAGGGAAAGTCAAGTTCCTCTCAACTATAACTTTCTACGAATTTTTAACGCTTTTTGACCCGATAATGTCAAATAATTATTCAGCTAAATAACGTTGTCTTAGCAAATCTTGACAATTATAATTTTAAGTCTCCTTTGCAGAAGTTGTACCGCATTTTAGAATAAAAAATGTAGGTTAATTGCTAAACTTTGGTTGCACCTATTGACTTTAGCCATTCATTGTTCTAGCACAACCAATTGAGTACTGGATTATGGATACGGATTACGATTCGTATTCCCTCGTCTACAGCTGTGTTAATATTAGCCCTGAGCAACGAAGAGGTGAGCATTGATCGTTTATTTATTTTTTAAACAGTCAAATCCTACCTACTTAGGTACATGTAAATGGGCGTTCTTCGGGGCTTGTAAGAGTTTCAGAAGCATACATCCTCTTTACTTGGATGTATGCTTCTAAAACTTTTTCATGTATTTCGCTATTTAATGTTGGTGTAGTTGTAGATTTCATTACACTTTCACCGACATTTATTTTAAATTTCGTGAGGTTGAATTTCCGAAGACGCAACGACAGTAGGTATCATTTCCATTAAAAAAAAAAAAAACTGGTAACATCGCTCTTCACGCCAAAGGAAATCATCGTGAGGAAACAGACACGTCCTACGGCTTACTACGGTCTGAAGTCAATGGCGATTCGCCACTAAAGAGTAGACTCCCGTATTCGCCCCTCTAAGAACACGCGATTACTCTACAGTGGGACAATTTAACCTTATCGCTCTTTTAATACCATTATTTACCCTACAGTGTACAGTTGGAAGTTGAGTAGATCACAGAGTTTTACTCCTGCTGAAAATACCGCCATTGACGCAGTTTTGAGTCGCGTCAACGTATTAAACCAACGTTTCTACCTGGAGGTTGACCGCACTGATGAGGGATGCTTCTACTACCCCGAGCCAAATGATAACCCTACGGAGTTCCGTGGATCCTGCGACCCGAATGTTGCTGTTGTACCTAACTTTGATGCTTCGAGGGTAATAAAACTACACAGTTTTGTCGTAATATACATTTATTATATATATTTGCTATTGACATCGCTATTACGATGAAAGAAAACATCGTGAGGAAACCCATAGTTTGGTCAGAAGTTGATGTCATTCTTAATGAAATTCGGTATACAAGTTTTTTGATCATGTAGTTTTTTGGCCTGGGGGATTTTCATGGTGGTTTCCTCCTTTGTCTCATAAAGGAGCTGAAAGGGGGGACTTGATATCTCTGCAATATCAGACATGAAAGCTGTCCCTGATGCCTGAGTTCTTGACTCGGCTCTCGGACTCTCTTCGCGTCACTCCACACATCCAGTGCAGCATCTTACAAACTTCTAAATTACTCTCCTAAATATTTAGTGAATATTTTTATGAGTATGAATGACCGAATTTCTACTTATAAAATGGAAACCTTATCTACAAGGTACTTACATAAAGGGCGCTTTCCTTGAACCACTTTTTCATCACAAGCTTGAAAATCTATAGGTACTTTTTAAAATGTGATAAAACTTAGGTAGATCCTTCCAATAAAGTGTTCGCGAGATCTGCTGTTTGCAGAACTAATAGTTTTTTTGGTAAGGTATAATTAATAGACCAAAAACCTAAAGGCATTTTTATTTTCAGTACATAGGCACGTGGAATCTTATAGAGAACTACCCGTCAGCCTTCCAGCAGGGTACATGCGCAGATGCCACTTATTCGTTAGCAACTGATGGGTCAGTGACAGTAGTGAACAGGGAAGTTCGGAACGAAACCTTGGCTGTGGATATTGGTAGAGCTGTTGTTATCGGTAATGGGAAACTTGAAGTCACGTTCCCTGATGGTACGTGGTTTACTTTTAACGTGGATAAGTACTAAAATCGTGTTTTCAGAGTGACATTTAAGTGGTAAACATTTAGACGAAATGGTTTTGGTTAAATACTACTTTTGGTAATTCTAACTAAGCTTAGATTAACTTTTTAAATTCACACGATTTGTTAACATATTTACATTTTACCGGGTCTTAATCGCTTACTATTTTTATTTTCTTACCTCGACGTTTCGATCATGTTACAATGATCTTGGTCTCGAGGGGACTGGAGCTGCGGCGGGTGTCGTCCTCTATTTATAACCGTCGTTGTTTACTGTCCGGTGGTGGGTAGGTAAAGAAATTTTTAAAGTACGTGAGTAACCGCACTACCCACATTTTCTATTACACTAGTTCGTAAACAGTTTAAGGCACGCGTCACACCACACGAAAGCTAAGGAGCGCGACAAACTACACTCACGATATCAGAAGACGCGATTGGAGTTTTTTCGCGACGCTTGCACATTCCTATTACCGGATTCCACGTAGACGAGAGCTTGTATCCACTTTCCCGGTTGAAATTTCTATGTTTCCTAATTTCAACCGCTTCACGAACAATCCTGGAGTAGTATCGTCGTTCAGTAGAAAGGACACGCGGGGCATGCAACTCAATCCAGTGGTTTGATCCTGATTATAGAAGGTGTTCTGCTATCGCAGATTTCTCCACCTGGCGGTTTTTGACTGCAACTATGTGTTCTTTGACTCGTTCTGCGATGGTCCGCTTCGTTTGGCCGATATACGAACTACCACAGCTACAATCAACTTTATAAACACCTGGTATCTGGTAAGGAATACTGTCCTTCGGTGACCTTAATTGCTGCGACATCTTTGTCATCGGAGAGTAAATGGCCTTAATAGAATAAGACCTCAAAATTGACCCAATTTTGTCCGTTACCCCCCTTATGTATGGTAAAAATGCCGGCTGTCTAGAAACATCCGGTAGTTTCCCCCCATACCCACGTCCAGGTCGTGTCCTTCTTGCAGTATATCCATTCTTCAGCAGCACCCCCCGCACATGGGACAATTCTTCATCCAGAAACTCGGGGTCACATAATGCATGTGCCCTATTTACTAAAGATGCCCCCACAGAAAGAAGGTGCTTGGGGTGATGATGAGAGGATGCGTGTAGATATTTGTCCGTGTGTGTTGGTTTCCTATAGACAGTGTGCTTCAGGGAACCATCTTCCTGTGCCATGACCTTAACATCCAGAAAGGGCAATGCCCGGCCACTCTCCAACTCATAGGTGAAGTTAATATTTGTGTGTATCGAGTTTAGGTGTACCAAGAACTGCTCAACCTCCGGTTTCCCCCCCTTCATGATGCAGAAAACGTCGTCCACGGGTTAAGACCCGGTAAAATGTAAATATGTTAAGCTTAGATTATTTAAAAAATTATAAGTTTTAATACCTAACCCAGATACAGCGAGATGTACTGCAGCATTATAGGGATTTATCCAGGTATATGGGAAGCATCGGCAGTAATGGCCTTATAAAGGCCAGCACCTAGTTGTATCTCGGTTATAGTTAACTTGAAATTCACCTGTTTCTTGGAATTAATGTCATAAAAGTTTAAGTTGACCTTTTAACTATCACTTTGTTTTTTAAATTCAAGACAACGATTTATTTTCAACTTTGTAACAGTTATTATAGACAAAATAGGAAAATGCGTAAACATTTACACAACACCAATGCTAGATGTCACTGGTTAAATTATAGATATCCAGATATTAAACATATCATAACATATAACAGCTCATGCCAGCTTAACTTGAATGAAAATTTAGTGATTTTCGACTAGAAAGAAAGGGAATAAGACTTCATTCATGCGATTAATACATACATAAGTAGATATAGGGAGTTTAAGTGCCAACTAAATATCATTATCGTTTTCAGCACCGGTCCCTATTGAGTATTGGGTATTGGACACCGACTACGATAGCTACTCAGTAGTCTACAGTTGTGTTAATCTTGCAAACAACAGAAGAAATGGTAAGACACATAAATAAATTCTAAAATCCACAACATTTCTGTCGCCAACAAAATATTTGCACACAATATACCTATTAGAACACAACCATTAGGTATGTGAACACATTGTGTTCAACCATGCGTACCTACACTTATTTTTTACCTTTTTTTTTACTTACACTTCACAGACAAGTAAGAAGATACTAAATTATACTTTTTATTGTATATTTTATTTTTTCCCATCATAACAAAAACTATACCTAAACGTTTTTCGTTGACGAAACGAACAATATTCAATTGAATCTTGTTCGTTTCGTCAACGAACAAGAACCTATGTTCATTATGTCAATAATAAACATAGGTTGGATCTAATTAAATTTTTTTTTTGTATCTTCTATCACATCTTTTATACAGTCTAGAAATTGTCAAAGAAGACTGCGATGTTAAAAGTAAAATCTCTTAATTAAAAAAGACTAGCTGCGCCCCGCGGTTTCACCCGCGTAAGTCCCGTTCCCGCGGGAATATCGGGATAAAAAGTAGCCTATGTGTTAATCCAGGTCCCCAACTACCTATATTCCAAGTTTCATCGCAATCGGTTCAGTAGTTTTTGCGTAAAAGAGTTACAACCTCACATACATACATACATACTTTCGCGTTTATAATATTAGTAAGATAAGATAAGAAGTAAGATTAGTTGATATAGGTAACCTAACCAATTATTTATCTCTAATTATTTCAGTATTCAGTTGGAAACTAAGCAGAACAAACGTAATAGAAGTTACAGCAGTAGCAGCTGTGAACGCTGTACTCGACAGGGTTCAAGTGCTGGACCAACGTTATTACAGAGCGGTTGACCGATCTGACGAGGGTTGCTTCTACTATCCAGTACCGGACGGTAGCCAGGTGGTTTTGCCAGGGCGATGTGACGACAGTATCCCGGTGGAGCCGGATTTCGACATTCCACGGGTAAGTTATCTACGCTAAATAACACGCAGTTTGAATGGTTGATAAGATATTTTCTAACTAAAACTAAGTAGTCGAGTTATCTCCTGCTTATTTCTTGTACAGGTTTATGTTTGACAAACACCTATATTACAGAGTTTGAAGACCTCTGTAGCGCGTCGTGCGAATGCCCGACTGCAATTCCGAAGGTTGCGGGTTAGATTTCCGCTGGATGCAAATATTTATGCTTAAAAATAAAAATAAAATATTTGTATCTGGTCTGGGTGTTTTTCTGTGTATAATTGTATGTATGTACAAAAGAAAAATAAATATAAGTATTATATTCGTCGTCTAGTCACCGTAACACAAGCTTAGAAGCTTACCACGTGGCTAAATGGCGCCGGTGTTGGTCCACATAATTTATATGTTTATTTGTTATATTTTTTTCAGTACGAAGGCACCTGGTACCAAATCGAAAGGTATCCTCAACCCTTCGAAAATGAAAATAGTAACTGTGTCGGCGCTCGTTACACATTCGACGAAGAAGCTGGAGTTGTGAACCTGATCAACTGGGAAGTGGTGGATGATGAGCTTCTGTACCTCGAGGGTACGGCTACACTGGCTTCTACTGATGGCAGTGCAAAGCTAAATGTGGAACTGCCTATTGTTGGTGGCAATGGTAAGTAAACACTGCAAGCGTTACACGAAATAAAGAACATCTATGTAGTGCAAGAGTATACACATTTTCCCCCTTTTTTTACCCAAAAATAAGGATCATAAATAAATTACAATTAAATTTTTTTAGGCACGAGAACCTCTTCGCTTTACATCCTTGGAACGGATTACGATACATATTCCTTGGCCTACAGCTGTTCGAATCTTGAAGGAAATAGGCGATCAAGTAAGTACTGACTTAACTTCACCTGTGTGCAAATTATACTTAGTTGCACACATGCCTGAACACTTTTACATTAAATGTGTACACACTTTTATAAGTGTTATTAGTAGTTTTATAATATTTTTTCAATCAATGTTCACACATGTGCATTGTGCACATAGGGGGAGTTGAACACCACATTTACGTTGCTGACGTCAAACTTATCAAAAGTTCCATCTTCGAAATCACTACGTACATATTTGACCCAGTATATTTAAGGAAATGTAATAACGTAATTAGCTTTTTTGTACAAAGTCAGTAACAAAGTCTTGTCTCCAAAAAGGCTTTTACTTTAAAAAGTTTCTCTAATCATTTTTTTTACAGTCGCAGCGTGGAAACTCAGCCGAACACGTTCACTGTCTGCCGAAGTCGAGAACAACATTAACACCATCATAGCCGCTCGACCTGAACTCAGGCAAGACTACTTCATCGAGATAGAACATAACGATCAATGTAAAGAGCCCAACAGCGGAGTTTTTATTAAGAGTAGTATTATTATAGTACTATTAAGCGTATTGATACAGAAGTTCATGTAAACGTATCCTAATAAATAAGTTTTTAAGCAAACCTCGAAAATAAGTAGGTATAAAAATGAAAAACAAAAGAAAAATCTAATACCGCATTTCAGTGATAGTCCTTTGTGCAGCTAGATTTAAGATCTCCATGTAGGTAAATTGTTGCTTATGTTTAATTTTATTGTACCTACCTAAGTAAATAAATTATTTTATTGTTACCTACATTGTTTAATAAAAAGTAAATCATCGACCAACACGTAACAAAATAAAATGTGATAACTTTACTTGGTGTTTATTTATGAATATTTATTACTGCCAAGGTGGCGGTACCAGTCCTCTAATATTAAATCTTAAATGACAAAAAAATTGACTTGATTTATTTATGTAACGTACATCAATGTAAGTGGTACTACAGTCAAACAAAATTGAACAACTATATTGACAGTATACAGTACAGTACTAAAAAGTTATTTTTCTCAAAGATGCTTGGAAATTTGAGCATTATTTTGACAACCTTCTTCGAGATAAATCGAACTTGCTGTACCTACTAGTCAAAATAGTTATGAAAATTCATATCTGTCGTGTTTAGCGGCCAAATAAATTACTATGTTTAGGTCTAGTTTTACCATATAATGTTAAAAAATAACGCCTTGTTAAATCCAATGACGGAATGTTAAAGTTTTTGTGTGTCTCACCACGCGCTAATGGGTGTTTAATTATCTTAACAAGACGTTAATTTTAATCACTGCTCTAGAGGTCCGTTAAAACAATAACAGACTGTTAGAAATAACATTACATGGAATTTACCTACTGGTATGGTACTATTTCGTCAATTTTGACATTATAACCAGTACAAAATAAAAAGCAACCCGGTTTCATTATTATCCCACATAGCGTCTGTTACCTAAATTTGGTAGCGTAGCAAGCAAATGAAGTATTATACGACTAATTAAAAAAGTTGTCTATTTGTATAAAGAATGCAACGTCAAATACAACGTTTCAATGAAGTCGTATTACAACGAGAGTGAATGATTTGCGATTCATTCGTTTAACGTTGGATTTAATAATGGTATGTTAAATATTCTCCATAGGACGTAAATCATTTTAACAGCATTGTTAATTTTAAACAACCTTTAGCTAATGCCACATTAAGAGTTAACAAACAATGTTTGGCGAAATCAGGCCTTAATCCTTATAATAATAATATTATTCTTACGTCCATGGTAAAATTATATATTATGTGTCGTGTAATTTAGAAATGGAACAATCTTCTTCTCCGCAAAATGGCGACCAAAGAGGTAACTTATCAATGGTTTAATTAAGTAAGTAATTTAAATTTCGAACTAACTTACACGTAGGTAGCTGCTTAGTGAAAAAAATTTCGTTCAATAATTGTATTTTTAAATAAAAATTCTGAATTGTTCTACCTACGTATTTTAATTTCCACCCATTTTTTGCGAAAAAAACTATACAAGCCGCAACTAGACATTGATGGCTCTCTTGCCGGCCGAGCGCTGCAACTATACTATACTAGAACATTAGCTGTCTCACTCCTGATAGGTACATACACCATTATTTTATACCGTTCTTAAAAAAAACTAACTACAATTTATAAAACGCACATCGACGAATTATAAAACGCACAGTAGCCGTAAAATTAACGGCACTGGCCAATCCACAGAAAGAATTTAAGGGAATTTCGGACATTGGCGGAATTGCAACGTACTGTGCGCAGAATCGCCATCAGTCAAAGTTCAAAATTCAATTCAAGGTATAACTTTTCTCTCAATTGAGTTGTGATGGTTAAAGTCGGTTGAACAATCTTTGTAAATGGCCGCCGTGTTTACAAATGATTGAATGAGACTTGTCTTCAGCTATGACGACTTGTTTGATTTGTTTCGATGCAAATAACTTGCATAATATATTTTATAATAATACTAGCTGCGCCCTGCGGTTTTAGGAACACCTACCTACCGCAATGAAATAATCTTCTCGTGGTTTTTTGCACTGCGGTAGGTAGGTGAAGTAAAGTAAAGAGTAAGTGACGATGACGATGACGAAGGATGACGATGACGATGAATGACGATCAATGACGATGGATGACGATGACGATGATGATGATGCTACTCTACATCACTTATCCTACTCCTGTGTCGATTTTCATTCATTGAATAGTTATCACCCACGTAAGTCCCGATCCTGCGAGATTTTCAAGATCAAAAGTATCCTATGTTACTCTCCATTATTTAAACTATCCCTATGCAAGTTTTCATCCAATAAATATTATCACCCGCGTAAGTCCCGATCCCGCGGGATTTTCGGGATCAAAAGTATCCTATGTTACTTTCCATCATTTAGAATATCCCTATGCAAATTTTCATCCAAATCGGTCGAGCCGTTTGACCGTGAAAAAGGAACAAACAAACAAACAAACAGATTTTCGGATTTATTATATTAGTAGGATATATTATATAGTAGGATAGGATTAATGATACTTGACTCTGGTAAATTTCCAAATGGCCTTAATCGGTTGACAACCGATAACAAAGAAGAAGAGGGAGTCATTGTAAAGCGGCAGGCATTTACAATGACTATTCACTGAGCTTTGGAGACAACGCTAAAGTCCATGTTTTGCACCGATTTTCACTTTCGCTACACTTGTACGTACACCTTCACGAAACTAAATTGTAGACTTCACGAAACTAAATTGATAAATAATATATTATGTATGCTCCCGACATTAAACAATTTACACGCATTTGAACTAGTTTAGTCCACTTGGGTAGTCAAGTTGGCAGCACTGATTTTACCGTAGACACTGTACTGTCCGCACGTGTGTCTGCCGTCAGTCATCCGTCAGTTCATCAGTCCGTCTGTCAAATGTTACCTGTCAGTTATCTGTCAAAAAAAATCATTCATGATTTGCGGATTGCAAGCATTGTAGATGTAAAAACCAAGGTTTTTGTAATAAATACATAGGTTTATAGATTCTACACGTGATATTTACCAAGTTTATTTAAGTAAAAAATTAGTAATAAATAGAATAAACGTAACACTTAGCGATGGGTGACTCTGCACACGATTCGGTGGAATTGAACGGGCATCCTACTCCTGAGGAAATGGAAGCAGCCGATGACTTGAAAAATCAAGCAAATAACTGCTTCAAAAGTAAGTAATAATTATCACATAAAACTAACTATCTTAGCGATCCTTTCAGTAGAAAAAAATACAATGTGAAAAAAAAAACATAACCTCTAATTCTTCTTACATTACTCGACTGTTTAAAATTTCAGACCAGGATTACATTCGGGCTATTGAATTATACTCGGAAGCTATAGCCAAGAACCCTAGCAATGCTGTTTACTTCGCAAATCGAAGCATAGCTAACTTGAGATTGGAGAATTTTGGTTATGCCTTGACTGATGCATCAAAGTCAATTGAAATTGATAAGACTTATACAAAGGCGTATTACAGGCGGGCGGCTGCCCATATGTCTCTTGGAAAATATAAACAAGCTTTAAAAGATTTTGAATATGTAAGTATTTTGCTTAAAAAACCTCATTTAGGTACTTTTTGAACTCCCAAAACTCCTTTGTCTTAATGAAACTAAGATGAACTTTCAAAGGATCAAATGTACAAAAGTCCCATCCAGTGTGTATAAAGTTATATAAGCAACAAATTTAGATAAAAACATAAGATGCAGCTAGTATATAAAATACCATGTGAATGTTGATCTTTGTGTCTGTTAGCTAAAGAGCCCCAAACTGTGGTATTTATTTAACAAGTACTGTCAAATGATAACCTTTATCTATTTCTAAGTAATATAAAGATGTTTGTTAGTGAAAAACTAGGTAGGTTGATTTAAATTTGTTGCTGAAACTACTTAATTACTCAATTAAATTTCATTCACAATTGAAATTGAATTCACAAGTACATACTTAATTAAAATGATTCACTTCCACAGTTATTACAAAATTATATGGATACCTTTAGTTTTATATTAAATAACTACTTTTTATTAGACATTTGATCACTATTGAAGAAATGGTTATAGTGATTGGTAAATATGTAGGATGAAACTTGCTGACGTAGAATGTTGGTGACATGATGAGAGTCTAGATAAACGGATGAAGAAAGTTGGACAGTAGAATGAGTCTCGCTCATCACCTTTAGTGATGGTATTAAAAGTATTCTGTTTATTCAGACTTTTGAAAGTTATAAATAGATCCAAGCAACATGGAACTTTTTTGCATTTTTTTAATTCATCATTAAAAAGATGGTATCTTTGACACAGAGTGACTTTTATTAGTAAATGTGATCAAACTGCCTGGATCTTTTGTGCATATATGAAAGTCGATGTGTTCGTTAAGAATACGTTATTAACTCGATTTAGCAAAGAATGTGGGTTGGATCTTTTCTGCTTAACAGGGTCCAATTGAATCTTGTTCGTTTCGTCAACGAACAAGAACCTATGTTCATTATGTCAATAATAAACATAGGTTGGATCTAATTAAATTTTTTTTTTGTATCTTCTATCACATCTTTTATACAGTCTAGAAATTGTCAAAGAAGACTGCGATGTTAAAAGTAAAATCTCTTAATTAAAAAAGACTAGCTGCGCCCCGCGGTTTCACCCGCGTAAGTCCCGTTCCCGCGGGAATATCGGGATAAAAAGTAGCCTATGTGTTAATCCAGGTCCCCAACTACCTATATTCCAAGTTTCATCGCAATCGGTTCAGTAGTTTTTGCGTAAAAGAGTTACAACCTCACATACATACATACATACTTTCGCGTTTATAATATTAGTAAGATAAGATAAGAAGTAAGATTAGTTGATATAGGTAACCTAACCAATTATTTATCTCTAATTATTTCAGTATTCAGTTGGAAACTAAGCAGAACAAACGTAATAGAAGTTACAGCAGTAGCAGCTGTGAACGCTGTACTCGACAGGGTTCAAGTGCTGGACCAACGTTATTACAGAGCGGTTGACCGATCTGACGAGGGTTGCTTCTACTATCCAGTACCGGACGGTAGCCAGGTGGTTTTGCCAGGGCGATGTGACGACAGTATCCCGGTGGAGCCGGATTTCGACATTCCACGGGTAAGTTATCTACGCTAAATAACACGCAGTTTGAATGGTTGATAAGATATTTTCTAACTAAAACTAAGTAGTCGAGTTATCTCCTGCTTATTTCTTGTACAGGTTTATGTTTGACAAACACCTATATTACAGAGTTTGAAGACCTCTGTAGCGCGTCGTGCGAATGCCCGACTGCAATTCCGAAGGTTGCGGGTTAGATTTCCGCTGGATGCAAATATTTATGCTTAAAAATAAAAATAAAATATTTGTATCTGGTCTGGGTGTTTTTCTGTGTATAATTGTATGTATGTACAAAAGAAAAATAAATATAAGTATTATATTCGTCGTCTAGTCACCGTAACACAAGCTTAGAAGCTTACCACGTGGCTAAATGGCGCCGGTGTTGGTCCACATAATTTATATGTTTATTTGTTATATTTTTTTCAGTACGAAGGCACCTGGTACCAAATCGAAAGGTATCCTCAACCCTTCGAAAATGAAAATAGTAACTGTGTCGGCGCTCGTTACACATTCGACGAAGAAGCTGGAGTTGTGAACCTGATCAACTGGGAAGTGGTGGATGATGAGCTTCTGTACCTCGAGGGTACGGCTACACTGGCTTCTACTGATGGCAGTGCAAAGCTAAATGTGGAACTGCCTATTGTTGGTGGCAATGGTAAGTAAACACTGCAAGCGTTACACGAAATAAAGAACATCTATGTAGTGCAAGAGTATACACATTTTCCCCCTTTTTTTACCCAAAAATAAGGATCATAAATAAATTACAATTAAATTTTTTTAGGCACGAGAACCTCTTCGCTTTACATCCTTGGAACGGATTACGATACATATTCCTTGGCCTACAGCTGTTCGAATCTTGAAGGAAATAGGCGATCAAGTAAGTACTGACTTAACTTCACCTGTGTGCAAATTATACTTAGTTGCACACATGCCTGAACACTTTTACATTAAATGTGTACACACTTTTATAAGTGTTATTAGTAGTTTTATAATATTTTTTCAATCAATGTTCACACATGTGCATTGTGCACATAGGGGGAGTTGAACACCACATTTACGTTGCTGACGTCAAACTTATCAAAAGTTCCATCTTCGAAATCACTACGTACATATTTGACCCAGTATATTTAAGGAAATGTAATAACGTAATTAGCTTTTTTGTACAAAGTCAGTAACAAAGTCTTGTCTCCAAAAAGGCTTTTACTTTAAAAAGTTTCTCTAATCATTTTTTTTACAGTCGCAGCGTGGAAACTCAGCCGAACACGTTCACTGTCTGCCGAAGTCGAGAACAACATTAACACCATCATAGCCGCTCGACCTGAACTCAGGCAAGACTACTTCATCGAGATAGAACATAACGATCAATGTAAAGAGCCCAACAGCGGAGTTTTTATTAAGAGTAGTATTATTATAGTACTATTAAGCGTATTGATACAGAAGTTCATGTAAACGTATCCTAATAAATAAGTTTTTAAGCAAACCTCGAAAATAAGTAGGTATAAAAATGAAAAACAAAAGAAAAATCTAATACCGCATTTCAGTGATAGTCCTTTGTGCAGCTAGATTTAAGATCTCCATGTAGGTAAATTGTTGCTTATGTTTAATTTTATTGTACCTACCTAAGTAAATAAATTATTTTATTGTTACCTACATTGTTTAATAAAAAGTAAATCATCGACCAACACGTAACAAAATAAAATGTGATAACTTTACTTGGTGTTTATTTATGAATATTTATTACTGCCAAGGTGGCGGTACCAGTCCTCTAATATTAAATCTTAAATGACAAAAAAATTGACTTGATTTATTTATGTAACGTACATCAATGTAAGTGGTACTACAGTCAAACAAAATTGAACAACTATATTGACAGTATACAGTACAGTACTAAAAAGTTATTTTTCTCAAAGATGCTTGGAAATTTGAGCATTATTTTGACAACCTTCTTCGAGATAAATCGAACTTGCTGTACCTACTAGTCAAAATAGTTATGAAAATTCATATCTGTCGTGTTTAGCGGCCAAATAAATTACTATGTTTAGGTCTAGTTTTACCATATAATGTTAAAAAATAACGCCTTGTTAAATCCAATGACGGAATGTTAAAGTTTTTGTGTGTCTCACCACGCGCTAATGGGTGTTTAATTATCTTAACAAGACGTTAATTTTAATCACTGCTCTAGAGGTCCGTTAAAACAATAACAGACTGTTAGAAATAACATTACATGGAATTTACCTACTGGTATGGTACTATTTCGTCAATTTTGACATTATAACCAGTACAAAATAAAAAGCAACCCGGTTTCATTATTATCCCACATAGCGTCTGTTACCTAAATTTGGTAGCGTAGCAAGCAAATGAAGTATTATACGACTAATTAAAAAAGTTGTCTATTTGTATAAAGAATGCAACGTCAAATACAACGTTTCAATGAAGTCGTATTACAACGAGAGTGAATGATTTGCGATTCATTCGTTTAACGTTGGATTTAATAATGGTATGTTAAATATTCTCCATAGGACGTAAATCATTTTAACAGCATTGTTAATTTTAAACAACCTTTAGCTAATGCCACATTAAGAGTTAACAAACAATGTTTGGCGAAATCAGGCCTTAATCCTTATAATAATAATATTATTCTTACGTCCATGGTAAAATTATATATTATGTGTCGTGTAATTTAGAAATGGAACAATCTTCTTCTCCGCAAAATGGCGACCAAAGAGGTAACTTATCAATGGTTTAATTAAGTAAGTAATTTAAATTTCGAACTAACTTACACGTAGGTAGCTGCTTAGTGAAAAAAATTTCGTTCAATAATTGTATTTTTAAATAAAAATTCTGAATTGTTCTACCTACGTATTTTAATTTCCACCCATTTTTTGCGAAAAAAACTATACAAGCCGCAACTAGACATTGATGGCTCTCTTGCCGGCCGAGCGCTGCAACTATACTATACTAGAACATTAGCTGTCTCACTCCTGATAGGTACATACACCATTATTTTATACCGTTCTTAAAAAAAACTAACTACAATTTATAAAACGCACATCGACGAATTATAAAACGCACAGTAGCCGTAAAATTAACGGCACTGGCCAATCCACAGAAAGAATTTAAGGGAATTTCGGACATTGGCGGAATTGCAACGTACTGTGCGCAGAATCGCCATCAGTCAAAGTTCAAAATTCAATTCAAGGTATAACTTTTCTCTCAATTGAGTTGTGATGGTTAAAGTCGGTTGAACAATCTTTGTAAATGGCCGCCGTGTTTACAAATGATTGAATGAGACTTGTCTTCAGCTATGACGACTTGTTTGATTTGTTTCGATGCAAATAACTTGCATAATATATTTTATAATAATACTAGCTGCGCCCTGCGGTTTTAGGAACACCTACCTACCGCAATGAAATAATCTTCTCGTGGTTTTTTGCACTGCGGTAGGTAGGTGAAGTAAAGTAAAGAGTAAGTGACGATGACGATGACGAAGGATGACGATGACGATGAATGACGATCAATGACGATGGATGACGATGACGATGATGATGATGCTACTCTACATCACTTATCCTACTCCTGTGTCGATTTTCATTCATTGAATAGTTATCACCCACGTAAGTCCCGATCCTGCGAGATTTTCAAGATCAAAAGTATCCTATGTTACTCTCCATTATTTAAACTATCCCTATGCAAGTTTTCATCCAATAAATATTATCACCCGCGTAAGTCCCGATCCCGCGGGATTTTCGGGATCAAAAGTATCCTATGTTACTTTCCATCATTTAGAATATCCCTATGCAAATTTTCATCCAAATCGGTCGAGCCGTTTGACCGTGAAAAAGGAACAAACAAACAAACAAACAGATTTTCGGATTTATTATATTAGTAGGATATATTATATAGTAGGATAGGATTAATGATACTTGACTCTGGTAAATTTCCAAATGGCCTTAATCGGTTGACAACCGATAACAAAGAAGAAGAGGGAGTCATTGTAAAGCGGCAGGCATTTACAATGACTATTCACTGAGCTTTGGAGACAACGCTAAAGTCCATGTTTTGCACCGATTTTCACTTTCGCTACACTTGTACGTACACCTTCACGAAACTAAATTGTAGACTTCACGAAACTAAATTGATAAATAATATATTATGTATGCTCCCGACATTAAACAATTTACACGCATTTGAACTAGTTTAGTCCACTTGGGTAGTCAAGTTGGCAGCACTGATTTTACCGTAGACACTGTACTGTCCGCACGTGTGTCTGCCGTCAGTCATCCGTCAGTTCATCAGTCCGTCTGTCAAATGTTACCTGTCAGTTATCTGTCAAAAAAAATCATTCATGATTTGCGGATTGCAAGCATTGTAGATGTAAAAACCAAGGTTTTTGTAATAAATACATAGGTTTATAGATTCTACACGTGATATTTACCAAGTTTATTTAAGTAAAAAATTAGTAATAAATAGAATAAACGTAACACTTAGCGATGGGTGACTCTGCACACGATTCGGTGGAATTGAACGGGCATCCTACTCCTGAGGAAATGGAAGCAGCCGATGACTTGAAAAATCAAGCAAATAACTGCTTCAAAAGTAAGTAATAATTATCACATAAAACTAACTATCTTAGCGATCCTTTCAGTAGAAAAAAATACAATGTGAAAAAAAAAACATAACCTCTAATTCTTCTTACATTACTCGACTGTTTAAAATTTCAGACCAGGATTACATTCGGGCTATTGAATTATACTCGGAAGCTATAGCCAAGAACCCTAGCAATGCTGTTTACTTCGCAAATCGAAGCATAGCTAACTTGAGATTGGAGAATTTTGGTTATGCCTTGACTGATGCATCAAAGTCAATTGAAATTGATAAGACTTATACAAAGGCGTATTACAGGCGGGCGGCTGCCCATATGTCTCTTGGAAAATATAAACAAGCTTTAAAAGATTTTGAATATGTAAGTATTTTGCTTAAAAAACCTCATTTAGGTACTTTTTGAACTCCCAAAACTCCTTTGTCTTAATGAAACTAAGATGAACTTTCAAAGGATCAAATGTACAAAAGTCCCATCCAGTGTGTATAAAGTTATATAAGCAACAAATTTAGATAAAAACATAAGATGCAGCTAGTATATAAAATACCATGTGAATGTTGATCTTTGTGTCTGTTAGCTAAAGAGCCCCAAACTGTGGTATTTATTTAACAAGTACTGTCAAATGATAACCTTTATCTATTTCTAAGTAATATAAAGATGTTTGTTAGTGAAAAACTAGGTAGGTTGATTTAAATTTGTTGCTGAAACTACTTAATTACTCAATTAAATTTCATTCACAATTGAAATTGAATTCACAAGTACATACTTAATTAAAATGATTCACTTCCACAGTTATTACAAAATTATATGGATACCTTTAGTTTTATATTAAATAACTACTTTTTATTAGACATTTGATCACTATTGAAGAAATGGTTATAGTGATTGGTAAATATGTAGGATGAAACTTGCTGACGTAGAATGTTGGTGACATGATGAGAGTCTAGATAAACGGATGAAGAAAGTTGGACAGTAGAATGAGTCTCGCTCATCACCTTTAGTGTCTCCATCTACAAATGTATCTAAACAGGAAGTTGGGGACAAATCACAGTGTGCCACTATATTTTGTTTCATTTAGGTTCTGAGCCGCTCAACAATCTGTATTTTACACATCTCCATGCAAGTTTAAGTCAAAGTCGAATTGAGATGTTAAGAAATCGCCACCGTGCAAAGGAATGATCTGCACACATTTTTTAAATAATTAACAGCATCAGATTGAAGCTGACGCTGTCGATTTCAATTGTCATTTAAATTACTAGGAGTTATTAGTTTATAAATTATGTAGATCAAACAAGTGCCGATTGGTGATGCATGGTTGAATTCTTTGCAATTGCATTCACCCGATTCCATGGTGAAGGCCAGACTTGTTTATAATCTTTTGTTGATTAGGCTTTTCTTGCTCTTATTTATTTATTTGGTACACCAACAGTAAACTACACAGTAGCTTTCAATGCATGTAGTATTTTTATTTCCTTACGGTAAAAATAAAACAATAGTGTTTAGCTTGGGTGAATGTTACCCATTTCACCCTAGAACAATTGGTACTCTCACAGCACGTTTGATTACCAGAAATATTTTATGTGAAATGGGTGACATTCAGCCCCTGTCTAACAATCTATTATTTTGAAAGATTGACAAATGTGCTTACCAATAGGCATACACACTCAATATTTTCATAATAAAGTAAGCATTATTAAAAGCTCCACTGATTTGGTTTGTCCAACCTTAACATTTAATCTTGTTTTAATTTCAACAGGTCACAAAAGTAAGGCCAAACGATCAAGATGCGAAGCTCAAGTACAATGAATGCAACAAGATTGTGAGAAAAATTGCTTTTGAAAAGGCAATCGCTGTTGAGCAAAAAGAAGTTAACATTGCTGATACAATCAATTTGGATTCTATGAGTAAGTAAACTGTCTTTTTAGGGTGGTGTATTCCATATGCAAAGAGTAAAAACGGGACTCTTTAAGACTCCACTGGCTGTCTGCCACCAGGCTTTATCCGATAACGCAGTCTTAATGATAACTTATATTAGACCATTTACTGACTGTGCTGAGTCCGAGCTTCGTTCTCTTTTGGCTCGTTTCGTTTCATTTACTACTCCTTGAGCAATGGACAACGAAGCTCGGCCAGGTGACAGTCTAATATAAATCTGTTATAATAATTATAATTCTATCACTTAAAAGTTATACCTTGGTTGCGTTGCGTAAAGAAATTCGATCATCGACCTCTCTATCTGAGACTCAGTTGTTACTGTGTAATTTTATTATTAAAGCTTAAAATTTTATTATTATAGCTATAGAAGTTTAAAATAAGTGCCTACTCACTTGTAAAAGTCCTCAAATAGTGATCACGATATGCGAAATGGAGTGTTGGAAGACCATTTACTGGACCGACGACATTGTAGCGGTCGCGGGGAGTCGTTCGACAGAGGTGGCTCACGATCGCTATCTGTGGCGTCGTATGGGGAGGCCTATGTTCAGCAGTGGACGGATAAAGGCTGAGATGATGATGATGACGACTTGTTATTGAACAAAATAGTTATTAATTTCTAATTTAATACATAAATAAAATTCAAAATTATGACTGACTGATTGAACTATATATCAATGCACAGCCTAAACCGCTGGTCCTAAAGACGTGAAATTTGGAGAAGGTTCTTTGGGATGTGTAAGTTTCCACCAAGAAATGACTTTTAGAAATTCTCATGGTATCGGGGCTTACTCGGGTGAAACCGCGAAACGAAACTAATTGATAGGTACATAATTATAATATTCCTAATCCTGACTAATGGCTTGAATGAATTATAAATAAATAAAATGCTTGAATGAATTACTTAATGAAATATAGCAACGCAGAGCCCAAACCGCTAATTCTACAATTAAGAAATTTGGATTTCTGTTCTTTTCATGTTTAGGTAAAAATCCACTACTTACGAATTTTCCTAAATTTCTTACGCGACCGGGGCTAATGCGGGGGAAACTAAGCTAATATTATAAAGCTGATAAGTTTGTTTCTTTGTTTGTTTGTTTAGTTTAACGCGCTAATTATTCACACTATTACAAGCAAAATACTTCCTGTTATTTTATTATAATCGCTTGCGAAATCTAGATCTATCTAATCAACTTATCTTACGCCTAAATGGGTAGGTATAAAATAATTAAGATTAAATCCAAATACCTATGTCGATATAAAAACGCGTTATCAATTAGTATTGTTTTTACGTTGTGTATTTTGTGTAGTGTTTTAAACAATGAAGTTTAGATTTCTAAGTAATATCTTTTGTCCCGGTAAAGGAGGAGGAAAAACAGGTCTGTATATGTTAAATATACTGGCCATTTACAGCTTTATTTTCGTGTATTAGATCCGTTTGTTAAATACGTCTTGTGAAGACACTGAGGCTGAAATTTATAGTGCGTACGTACTTTGACTTTGCTCAGACTGAGCTTAGCAAAAACTAAGCATAAACTTTGAATTTAAATTTATAGTCGAAATTCTTTTTGTAAAATACGAATAAAAGTCATTATATTTGTTTGGTTTACATTGTAAATTTGAAAAACTTCGACTTAACTAAGCAAAAACTTTGGATAGTTGCGAAGATCGCTTTACAGATACCAAAAATTGTCAAAGTTAAACTTTTTGCTTAGCAAAGTCAAAGTAACCTGTTAAATGTCGATGGAACATTGTCGATTAGCGATAATCAATGTAGCGAAGGACTATGTAGTATGTTTTTTTAATTCAAACTATAATCTAACGTTTTAGTTCCTTGCCTTTTTCCTTCAGAAATAAGTGTCAAATCGTAGTCTACAATTAAAATACCTAGTAAAAAATCATATTGATCAACCCCTACCTTTATACCATAAAATTGCACTTAAATATTTTTGCGTAAACAAGATCGGCGTTTTTCCTTAGAGCTCAGACCTAGGGTAGAGGTACATTAATGAAATTTAAAGGCATTCCTAAAACAAAAGATATGGATTATTCAACTGATTTACGTGATCTAAAGCCACGGTGTTAGTAATATCTTTTAGTTTAGCGGAAATGAAACGAAAATACTAACACAGTGGCTTTAGATTACATATTTCTTCTTTTAGGAATGAAACAATTTCGTATTAAAAGTTGTTTGAAGTGCCAAATTTGGTATCTGTGGAACTTAGCTGGTCCATTTTGAACGGTCTTCTTAGTAAGAGCCACTGACGTACAGTGACTTTTAATTTTATTTACCTATCTTTGCTTGTGCAAAGTGCTTTGTTTTACCATTACTACTTGTGTAGTAATGGTAAAACAAAGTCGCTTTTCACGTCTCTTTGCTTATTTATTCACTAACTTCTCGTCACGCATCGGTTTTTGATGCGATGTATTTATATTGACTGTAGAATCTTGAGTTAACTAATAAAATAAATAAATAAAATATCTATTTTTTTATAGCTCGGTCTCGATTAGACTCAAACTAAAGCTTTGGATCATTAATAATATTTAATTTACACGTGCGAACCCAGGCGGTTCACCTAATCTTATATATAAAAATGAATCTCTATTTCGCGTGGTCACAGCATCGGCATGACATCACGCTCAAACGGCTGCATCGATTTCGATTATTCTTTTTACGTTGTGTTTGTTACGATCTGGAGATGGATCTTATGCCAGAAGTATTTAAATTTTGAATAAATACTTACGCGGGTGAAACCGCGGGGAGCTAGTTATTTATAAAACAGCCTGCAACTGAATAAACATTACAAATGGCAAACACAACCATCACAATGTAGAAATAAACTAAAGAGACATGTGCAGAGTTGAAAGAAATACGTTTTACGTTGTTTTATTTATCATGTACTTATTTACGATATTGTTGCTTATGTTTCCAGGCATTGAAGATGAGTACGACGGGCCAGAGTTAGAAGATGGCAAGGTATCTTTGGATTTCATTAAGAAACTTATGGAACATTATAAACAACAGAAGAAACTTCATAAGAAATATGCTTACAAGGTAAATTTTAAAGAACGCTTTTTGTATAAATATTTCTAGTAAATATGCCTTGAGCAATAAAAACAAATTTACGGAATTTATAGCCTATTATTAAAATGGGATTACTCCCATAGTATTCCGTCGGTTATTTTGCTTTTTGTTTCCTTCTGTCAACTTTAAAAGTTCTTGTCACGGAAAAAGACAGCATGTTCACACTACTTACCTTACTCCACGTTTATTAATAACGTTTGTTCACGGAGTTTTGGAGATAACGCTAAAGTCCATGTTTAGCACCGATTTTCACTTTCATTTAAACTTGTACACTTTCACGATACTAAACTGATTAATATGCCCCCGAAATTAAACAATTTACACGCATTTGAACTAGGTTTAACAAAAATGAAAATTTAGTAACACATCTAACCGCGTTCCCGCCAAAACTCTACAGAATTTATTTATTTTATTTTATCTTCCACAGATCCTAATAGACGTAAAAGCGTACCTACAAACCCAGCCTTCTCTGATAGACATCACAATTGGTGACGACTCCAAATTCACAGTCTGTGGCGACATCCACGGCCAATACTTCGATCTTATGAACATATTCAAAATGAACGGACTACCTTCGGAGTCAAACCCCTACTTGTTCAACGGAGACTTCGTCGATAGAGGATCTTTCAGTGTCGAGTGTATATTTACGTTGTTCAGCTTTAAACTACTGTTTCCTAATCATTTTTATATGTCTAGAGGTGAGTTTTTTATCTATACTCATAAATAAATAACCTATAAAACCCAGATATAACAAGGGGGGTTCTGCACCATGTCTGGATTTATTCCACATACCTGGATTATGTGGACGATGGAGTAGTTTTGTCCAGTAGTTATGGAGCCTATCCGTTACAAACAAACAAACTTTCCTCTCTATAATATTAGTGTAGAACTATGTTTATACACAAAAGTATTAAACATAGTAAATCCGCTGTTTAGTGCCCATAGTACAAGAAAGAAAGAAAGAAAAACATTTATTGACAACAAACACACACATAAGAACACAATTTTACATAGATAATAATATAAGACAAAACAAAGATCGTTTTTTCTTATATTATTATAAAAAGGAAATAAAAATAACATAAAAGAAATACGAGGTCCAATTAACTGTTACTGAGCAGTGTGCCTGCTGTCAACGAGGATCTGCCTCGGCATACGTTGTGCAAGCAAAGTTTACGACTAAATGGCGCTGTGTGCGACAAACTGCAATATTTAATTTTAATTTCCAGGTAACCACGAAACAATCGACATGAATCGCATGTACGGTTTCCGAGGGGAAGTTACCTCAAAATACTCATCCCAAATGGCCGACTTATTCACCGAAGTGTACAACTGGCTGCCTCTAGCCCACTGCATCAACAAGAGAGTGTTGGTGATGCACGGTGGATTGTTCTCGAAGGATGACGTCACTTTAGACGACATTAGGAGCGTCGACCGAAATAAACAGCCACCTGAGGATGGTAAGTGTACAACTGGCTGACTCTAGCCCACTACATTAACAAAAACAAGAGTATTAGTGATGCACTGCCGATTGTTCACGAAAGATGACGTCACTTTAGACGACATTAGGAGCGTCGACTGAAATAAAAAGCCACCTGAGGATGGTAAGTGTATGTGTAACTGGCTGCCTCTAGCCACCTTACTATTTTAAGTGTACAAGAGTGTTACTGATGCCCGGGGGATTGTTCTCAAAAGATGACGTCATTTTAGAAGACATTAGGAACGTTGACCGAAATAAACAGCCATCTGAGGATGGTAAGTGTTCAACTGGCTGCAAAAAACTGATACTTTAATCTTAATTAGCATAATAAGCGATCTTACCGCTGACGCGGTCTCTTCTAAGCAGCCTCTTTAATGCAAAATTTTACTTATATTTATATTTTAAATATTCCAGGCATAATGTGCGAACTTCTTTGGTCCGATCCCCAACACATGGTCGGTCGGGCGCCGTCTAAACGCGGCGTGGGTTGCCAGTTCGGTCCGGACGTGACATCCAACTTCCTCGACCGTAACAAACTGGACTACGTGATACGGAGTCATGAGGTCAAGAACGAAGGCTACGAGGTCATGCACGATGGGAAGTGTATCACTGTGTTCTCAGCACCCAATTACTGGTAAATATGAACAGATACTACTTTATGGTGGCATGGTCCGGCTTGGTTACAAACGCGACGTGGGTTGTCCTCTAAACACGGCGTGGGTTGTCCTCTAACTAACGTGCTAACTCTTGTGATTGGTTGTACACTGACATTTGTGTCAGTGCAAGACCAATCACAAGAGTTAGCACGTTTGCTTAAGTGAGCCCCGCGTGAGCTAAGTATAGCAGCGCAAGTCAACCTAAATGTGGCGTGGGTTGCTAATTCGGTCCGTACTTGACATCTAACGTCTTCGGACGTAACAAACTGGACTATGTGATACGAAGTCACGAAGTCATGCATGATGGGAAGTGTATTATTGTATTATTAGCATTTAGTTACTAGTAAATAAATATAAATAAATTAGTTTTATGGTGGACGGTTCAAGGTCTGGTACTAAGCGCAGCGTGGGCTGTCCTCTAAACACGGCGTGGGTTGCCAATTCGGTTCAAATGATCGTCTTCTTCGAACGTAGCAAACTGGACTTGATACGGAAAATTGAAGTCTACTAGGTCATGGACGATGAGAAAATAGCTGTATTTTATCATCGTTATTATCTTTTAATTGTAGATAAACATTTAAAAAAAAATGACGATAAAATGAATACTTAAATATAAAATTCATACATTTTATACGTAGGCCTGTGCAGCCGATAAATGGTAAAGTGGAACGAGGTCGAACCGTCCGTAGTGATGATACCTTGTGTATCGGCATTTGGCCTTCCCTTAATAATATTTAGCCGCAATAATTGTAACCACTTGGTTTGAAATTGAACTCAAGTTACAATATTAATTGCGTTGCTTTCATTATAATAAGCATTTTTCGAAACTCGTCTTCTTGAAGTATTTCCTATTTACCAGACTGAGGAACAGAATAAATAAATAAATCCTGTGACGAACACACAGCGCCATCTAGCCCCGTGGTAAGCTGCTAATCTTGTGTTACGGTGACCTAGACAACGGATAACTATTTATATTTATTTTAGAATATCTGGAAAGACCTGAAAACCGAAGAAATTTCTAACCCCTTGTTTTTACATTTCAGTGACACAATGGGTAACCTCGGTGCTTTCATCACGATGAACGGCAAAGACTTGGCGCCTCATTTCACCACATATGAAGCAGTGGTAAGTCACGTTTTATGTAGTTTTATCATCCAAGTGTGGTAAACCCTTAAAAATATACCAAAAAGGCAATCGGAAGCAACGTCTCAACGTTGCATTAATTTAAATGTAAATTGGAAAATGTAAGCTGGCAGTCTGCAAAGAGGTCTGTAGATGGCGCTGCGTGCCTTAAAAGTAAACACATAAGAAATGCGATCCTAATTTCAACTTAACTTGCCGAGCACCTGTGGCCAAAGTGGACAAAGGCGTTGGGGCCGGACTCCCCAAAGATGCAGGTTCAAGTCCCGTCGGGAGCAAATTTTTGGAAAGCATTTCTTTAAAAAAAAGTAGTTATTTTAATTAAAGCCACACATTTCTCTATCGAAATTGTTTAAATCCCAAATACTTACCAACAAGATAACATACCACTAGGGTTTATATTATTAGGTCGAAATATTGATCAGTGTAAACTTCTAGTTTTCCGTTGGTATTGATTTACACCCTTATTTATTTTTATAAAAAAGGGTGTAAACCAATACCAATATGCACCACGCGGTTTCACCCGCGTAAGTCCCGTTCCCGCGGAAATATCGGGATAAAAAGTAGCCTATGTGTTATTTCCAGCTCTCCAACCTCCAACCACTTATATTCCAAGTTTAATCGCAATCGGTTTAGGAGTTCTTGCGTGAAAGAGTAACAAACTCACATACATACATACAAACTTTCGCGTTTATAATATTAGTAAGATTATTCACACAAGATTAACTAATGTGAGGTTCGTCTCTGTCTGTCAACTTTGAAACTTCATGTGACAGTAAAAGACAAACGATGCATAGTTATGCAGCGCATTAATTAGCGTTTATATATAAGGGGGTTAGTTTTTAGTGCCTTTAGAAATTATTTTGGAAACGTTGCAGTTCAAGGGGAAGCATCCCTTATCCCAAACTAATTAGGGGTCGGCCTAATAGGTATTTAAAAAAAAATTGCACGACATTACACACAGCGCAATCTAGCCCCAAACTAAGCACTAGGCTTGTACTGTGGGTACTAGACAACATTTTTTTGTAAACGCAAATATATTATACATAGATTTTTTGAAGCATAAATATTCGCACCCGGCGGAAATTGAACCCTCAGCCTTCAGCATTGCAGAAAAATCATCGATTATTTAAAGACCTGTGACCAGTACTAACTTTTCGCTTTAATTCGCTTATTTAATGAAACCCATTATGAACGGTGATTAACAGATAAATAAGTTATCCAACGTTTCTGTCTGTCAACTTTGATACTGCATCATGTCGGTAAAATATGATATGATTAGTTATTCATGTGATAATCATCGCTACAAATGTAAGGAGGTAATATTTTAAGGTTAAAACAGTTTTTTTTAACTCTTTTTTTTCTCTTTCCACAGCCTCACCCGGACGTCAGGCCAATGGCGTACGCACCTAATTGGTTAAACATATAAATAAATACATGAATAGACCTAAATACGTATAAAATTGACCTTATTATTTAAAACCTTGCGATAGTTAGTGTCTTTTATACCTAAGACCTCTGTTCAGGCCATTTAGACCTCTTTATAGACCATATAGATCTCTATTATAGACTATAAAGACCTTTGTATAGACTATAAATACCTCTATATGGATTATAAAGTTCTCTAAATAGACTTAAATACAGGCTGAGGCTTATATACCTCTATATAGACTATATGGATCTCTATATAGACCAAAAAGACCTCTATACAGATTATAAAGTCCTGTATATAGACTATAAAGACCTTTATATAGGCTATATAGACCTAAATAAACCATAAAGACCCCTTTATTATTATAGACCATAATAGGTTTCTTCGACTGTATAAATTAACCGTCGTTGAAACTAAAGAATTTAACAGTGCCATCTATCGAAAAAGCCTAGAACTATTTTGTAAGAAAGTTTAACAGCCTAAAAAAATATTCAGAAACTTAACATTAATCGATCATTAAGCCGCCGACTAACCTAAACTAAAATAACTTAGTTAAAACTAAGCTCGAATTGATTAAACTGAAAACTCATCGCCCCTGAAAAGCTTGTCTAATTAACAAATAAGGGATGATTTATATTAGACCGTCACGAGCGCTGGCCGGGTCCGAGCTTCGTTATACATTGCTCGGCCGCCACTCGGTTGCAACAGACTCATCGACTGCTCGCCGAGCAATCGATCGGCGACAACAGATTTGTTAATACAAAATAAAAGTGTTGAATGTCATTTACTTAATACTTAACACGGCCTCTACGCGGTATAGTTGCGAAATAGACACTATGACCGCGTAAATTGTAAACAATAAAATTCTTTATAAAAAAAAAACACTTTATTTACCGGGTTTAATCGCGTTTCTTTCATGATTTTTAACCGACCGAGCTTTACAGTTGCCTTTTTCAAGGTTAACAACCCGGTAAATAAAGTGTTTTATTAGGCAAATTCGCGAAAACCATAGAAGAAAATAAAATTCTTATTAATCTTATTGTTTCATTAGTATAATTACCAAAAAAGACATTCTAACTATCGAAAGGTTTAAGGTGGTTGAAATATACAACTTCTTTCAGCCGCACCCAGACGTGAAGCCTATGGCTTATTCCAATTCTCTATTCAACATTTATGTCAATAATTAGTAAATGGTAGATCGTTTCGGTTCTTGTAAATTTGTTTCATTGTTTTTGTCTATAGATCATCGTATATTTTGGATATACAGCGGAGCTTGCGACACTAGTGGCATGTCATTTTCGAGAGTCATTTTCACAAAATATGTTTTGTAAACAGCGGTACTAAATCTTCTTTAGTTACATTTTACTACTATGTATTCTCTTACCTCGACGTTTCAACAATTTTTCAATGGTTGTAACGTTGTAGGTAAGAAAATACATAATAAAAAACGATTAAGACCCGGTTAAATGTAAGTAATTATGTTAACAAATCGTGTGAATTTAAGAAGTTTACTAAATTAAATTATTGAACTAAAAAAAACTTAAAGTTTTAAATTAGAGATGCCCCGAGTACTACTTTTACCGAGTAACCGAGTACCAAATACTACTCGGTTTAATATTTGCCGAGTCGAAAACTCGGCCGAGTTACTCGGTTCCTTACAAATGGTTCTTCTTTGTCCGAAAACAAATTGTGACGTGCAAACTTTTACCGTGTAACCGAGTACCGAATACTACTCGGTTTAATATTTGCCGAGTCGAATACTCGGCCGAGTTACTCGGTTCCTTACAAATGGTGCTTAAATCGAAAACAAATTGTGACGTACAAACGACCTACAGTGACTGCTTGAACGTGCAGAAAACTTTGTATTCCTACATCAAAATGTATCTTTAATAAATTTTAAATATTAGTAAACTTCGATCAAGTAGTCAAGATTGCTTTTGTAAAATTGACTCTAAAAGGTAAGCCACCAGTTTTGTATTTTTAAAAATACTTAAAATTTAATATATTCAGCCTAAACTCGGCTCTTAATTTCAATTACATCTCGCAAGCTACCGAGTTTTTATTTAGTAAGAACTTACAAGTAATAATGCTGGTTTTTATAATTATTCAAAATTATTATGTAAACACAATTTGTTTTTCTTCAAACAAATTTCAGCCATAGTTTAATTGCTAATTCTAGATTTATTCATCGAGACCTGTTTGTTATTAATTAGCTTTACGTAGGCTTATTGGTTAAAACAAATAAGAGCATATTAGCGATTATTTTGTACGAAAATGTATTGAAAATAATGTATTGAAAATAATGATATTCTTTCAATTTTGTATACCTACTAAATAAATCTAAACATTATATTATTATGATTGATTGTACATCGATTTTCTTATCTTAATCAAATTGGATTGTTACAAATTTTAATGAGCTTTTGGTCTCCAAAAACATCATATTTTAGTAGAAATATTTTTAAAGGAAAAATTCACTTGCGGCGAGATTTTGAAGATGAATTTTTCCTTTAAAAATATTTCTAGTAAATATGTGTTGAGCAATAAAAACAAATTTACGAAATATTCATATATTAGTCTTCGAATAAGTACCGGATATCCGACAAAAATAGGAAGCATCACATTTTATTTTTATTATGATTCATGTATATTTTTTTCAATAAGTTGTTTTTATCAAATTAGGTCAATCGTCTTATGAGCAAAAAATATAACACTGCTTTACTATATTATTAGAAGGGGCCTTTTTGAAGATTAAAAAAAGCCTACATATGAGCTCATAGAATGCTATTTAGCTTTAGATAGCTTTTAAAGTCTTCTCATTTTTGTAATATTTTTATACTGTCTTTGACTAAATGATTACGGAAACATTTCCAAATCGGTTATCAAAAGTAAGCACCAATAAAAATACTGTTGTATTTGTTTATTTTGTTCTTATTTGAGCATTTATTGACTAACATTTTATACGCCTTTAAATTGATCAACTAAAAAACCCAAAAGTTTGAAAGTACCAGTTATTACTCGGCCGAATCACTCGGTTTCTTACAAATGTTCCTGAACGCGAAAACAAATAGCGTCGTGCTGCTTGCAAGGGATTCGTGGGCAAATGCTGAGGCCTACCGCAGATACGTGAACTTGCAGAAAGCCTACATAAAATTGGTATTCCTACTTCAAAACTTACCTTTGCTAAATTTTAATTATTAATACTCAAAACTCTCTTTTTAAATGGCTATTTTTTTCTACAATTTATAGTGATACATCTTTTTTATAATGTTTGGTAAGTATCACTTTATTTTGCGACTTTAAGACTTTATTTAAACCGAGTACATTGGTCTAAAACACACCAAAATGATAACAAAGGCATTGGTCAGAATTGTGTAGGAACCAAAGTATTTATACTGCAATATACAATTGTTATAGGTATCAATTGTTGCCTAAAATTGTATCCCATAACAACTATATTCCTTTCAAATTATTATTATTTTGTCTCTGCTGGTTGGAGTTTTAAGAAAAGGCCCCTAAAGGAAACTAGCGCGCTTAAAAACAATGATTAACAGATGCATAAACTATGTTTCGTATGACTTTAAAACTTTATGTCACAGATAAAGTTTCAAAGTGGACAAACTGAAACAAACGTTACATAACTTAGTCATTTGTTAATTATCGGTAATTAAGGCGTAACGGCCAAATACAGAACCGCTACTCAAAATGAGAGTTCTACTTAATCAATTAAGCTGCTCAATTGATTAAGTTCAAATTTTAGATGGCGTTGCTGTATTCGACTCTAAATGTTATATTTTTCTTTCTAAGGTCATAAATTAGAAGTCAAAATGCTAAGAATTGAATTTGTAATAAGATGCGTAAAGAACATCAATCTTTATTTAAATGAATTAATAATACTAATGTGAAAAATAATTTTATTTACTTACTTTAATAACGTAAATTGCATTTATATTTTGTTGATTACTTAGTTACCAGTGTTTTAAATATATCACCTTTTTAATTCCGTTCTTCAGATAGTTAATTCCCGTATTGGAATTGTCTAAAATTTTATTTCAATATCATTGTACTCAATCTTCAATTTCAAAAGTGAAGTTGGTCAGAAAGGTAACATTTGACTTTAGTTGATAAAATCTACTTTGAAGAACAATGTTTTCTGTATTTTTTTTGAGTTTTACGGCCGAATACGGAAATGGCATTTATCAAATTTGATGGCAAATTAAATCATTAAGCAGCCTACAAAATCATATTATGTATGCGTTTTTTTTTTAAATTAGGAACAGCTTGTTTGTAAAAGTAGTAATTTTATGTTTTGACTAGCATTTCAGTCAAATGTGTGGCCAAATTTCAATTTAAAATAAATTAGTCCGTTAATTTATCCCAGTGGGCCTCCTCTCAGAGGGGCGTTCGTTAGGCAGTAACTCCCTTACTTATAAAATATTATTTAAGTTACACATAACTAAGTTATGTGCCATTTGTCTCTGTCTGTCTACTTTGAAACTTCATGTGACAGTAAAAAAGCGATGCATAGCTATGCAGCACATTAACTAGCGTTTATAAGTAAGGGGGTAAAACGCTACGGGTACGGGAGCCTACTCCGGATTGGCAAATGTCTTGTCTTCGGTAATGCAACAATTTTCGAAAAGTTCATTTTACGAATGCAAATTACAATGATGTTGAAATAAAGTTTTGAACTATTATAATACAGGAATTTACCCTTTCAGGTTGTTCTTTAAACTTACAAATAGCTTAAGTATAGCATTTAGTTTGCTTTTATTCGTAGGACCTACTTGATGCAATAATGGTATAGAATTTATCGACCAATCGAATAGTTACTAAAACGTGTACAATAATTGGTAAAAATAGATTGTAAATAATTTTTAATTTCAATGTTTTTGTGTTTATTTACAATCATTTATAATTGTAGCTCATGGTATGAAATAAAATGCAATATTATCGCTATTTGTCTTAGATAACTGAAGCCAAATACAGAAATGCTACTTAAAATTTGAGTGGAAATTAAATAATTGAGCAGCTTCTAAATTTTTATTAGTACGAGAATTTGCAGTTTGACGAGCTGCATAATTGTTTAAGTGGAACTCAAAGTTTGAGTAGCGTTTCCGTGCCGTGGCCGTGAGAGACAGAGACGGATAATCGCTACTTATGATGTTAAAATACACGTTTTTTAAGGTTACATACCCTAAATACGTACATACACTTACGGCAAAAACATAACACTTCCTTTGGCAGTCGTGTAAAAAAAATCCTTATAAGGTTACACGCTTGTCCGTCTGTCTGTCACCACCGAATTTCCCAAAAACGAGTGGACATAGCAAGTTGATTTCACTTAAAAACGATTTCCGAATGATATACACTTCACTGGAATATTCAGTTTCGCTCTACAAAAACTTGGCAACACTAACCCGCCGCTTTAAAGAAACACTCATTTGCCAAATATAAGTGCTTAGATACGGTTCCTAAGTGATTTAGGTTACTTTAGTTGTGTACCAGAACCGTTCAGTCCGAACTGGAGCAGGTTTGCCTGTTCAGTTTGGCCTCTTCGTATGCTTATGATGGTCTGTGCCCTGTTATGTAAACTTCAATTCAAGTTTCTAAGGAAACACTTGTGAAACTTGTAAGTTGGAATGGAGAGTCGCCGGACACTCATGATTTGTCATGTCTTTTTGGTAACATGTAGATATGGCCTAAAGGTTTATATTTTATAGTTTCAAAGTCATTTGTGCGCACAAACGTACTTCTGAAATAATGTATCCTTGCAAATGCTTGTAATGTCTTGTAAGTTTGGTAAACAGGGCAATGATAATATGCATAGAAGACTGTCCGTTATTTATAATTATACCTAGCTAAGTTGTATAAAATGTTTTACAATCATATTTTTAAGTCCTAGACTAGGTACCTACCTATTTGATTATCTGGCTAGTAAATTATTATGTCAGTAATTTACCATTTTCACCGTATCTAAGCAGTTGAAAATCGCTATGTAATGCTCAACCATCGTTTCTGTACCTATACGATACTTGTTTATTGGAAAGAACACTGCATTTGACTCTCCGGTTGGTACAAATCACTGAGCCTAAATCAAGGTTCTCTATAACCTAACCTAATGTTTGGTAATGAATATGTCTACAAAATTTAAAACAAATGCCGAAAAGTAGAACAAAAGTTACTTCTCTGGTATGAGTGAGCCAAATGCAGTATTTCTTTAGTAACCCTGTAAGTAGGTACAACTAGTTTAAATGAATTATGTTAGTAAATACCGAAGTACATTGTAATTTATGAATTCGAATGAATGAGTGCTGAGGTTTGAATGCCAAGCATATCAGGATGTAGATAGGGTTTGGTGTTGAACTTAAATAAATTGTTAAATTTTACTTTTTTGTATTATTTTTTGTATCGTGCGATCTGGAGCCGTATTTTTAGACTACTAGAATGAAATTAGTATACGACAGTTCGAATTCCGCATGCTTGCTCTCGCTCGTAGTGTATATGTGCGAGCGAGACCACGCATCTATTTATTAGCCTTTTTTACCAAGAGTTTTCTAACAACGGTTCAAAAATATCACTCCTGCGAGATGATTGATCCAATGGCCTATTTCCGCATTCTCCTTCTATTCTGCGGCTCACGTAGTGTCAGTTTTCGAGCACCCTAAGGTTTCTATCAACGACTTTTATCAGTAATAATGATAAGAACCGAGATCAATTGCTTATCGCTTCTTCGAAAACATGGGAGGGGTCAGGACGATTTTAGTGTCATGCTGTTTCTATTACGCAACACGGGTTGCCTATGTTCATCCCGCGTGCGTGAGCAATTTGTATGGCCAATCTCGCGTGCGTGAGCAAATCCACATGACACCAAATCGCGCTAAGCGTTGTTCAACCCACACTCCTCAAGATCGGCTTCAGATGAACCATTTTTAAATGAAACACAAAACATCTAAACTAAACATTTAATTCAATTCACTACGAAGGTACAAGCTGGCTCAGCACTTTGACTACAGTTTTCTTATCAAGTTTACATTTTGCATAGAGTAGTTGACAGTCCGTATCTGGGGACCCGCCCGCTGATACCGCCTCGTACACTGAAGTCCCGGACAGCATGCGCCGCACTATCGAGTTACTGAAAAAAATAATATAAATAACTAATTGCCCGCAGCTTTTCTGGCTAAACGACCAACTAAATTATGGTTACTAGAGATGCACCGAGTACTAGTTTTACCGGGTAACCGAGCACCGAATATTACTCGGTTCAATATTTGCCGATTCGAGTATTCGGCCGAGTTACTCTGTTATTTCTACAACAAAACTAGCCTTTGCTACATATTAATAGTGTAAACTTTTTTAATTGCTACTTTCTACAATTTCTAGTGATAAATCTCTTAAGAGCCTATACAACCCTAATAGCGTGATAGGGGTAAAGCCAGCGAATTTCAGATGTGTAAGTGAAGGACGTAAGATGCGACCTTGCAATTTTATTTGCGTAAAATCAAACAATTGCTAGTTTCAAGATAACTAAATGTTATTCTTGAAATTCAAAACAATTACTGCCTGTATTGAGCTAAGTTCAGTTCTTATACAAAGTTTTATTAGTTTTCGTACAATATTGACTAAGTAATATCACTTATTTGTACAATTTAGAGGGAAGTTTGGATTATTTTTCTATCGAGTAAATTTTCAGGAATCGTGTTTTCACGACATTCACGCGTTAGTAAATAAATATTCTCGACTTTAATAAATATGGTTTCAAAAACTTTTTTCCAAATAACTTTTGTAGTAATTCATCCTATAAATATCAGTTCTGGCCTACTACGGCCCCTTAAGTTATACTTTTAAATAATTATGCTTAGTTTCAGTTTATTTTGCCTCTAACTGTATTTTAATAAATACTTGTCCCCTGAACAGAGTTACTCGACCGAGTACGAGTAGTAAAAAAATTGCCGAGTACATCGAGCAATAAACAAGTATAATCGGCGCAACTCTAAGGACTATTCACATACCTAGATAGTGAAGACAACATGCCATCAAAATCAGTAGCGTTCCCCGTAATAACATTCTCATTAGCCAGTTGTACGTAGGAGCAGGTTAGTCTTTGCATGCAAGCTGATGAGTCTACATTGTAGCGGTTCAGAGTTTCATCTAGCTTGTTGAACCAGTCTGACATCTGGCTGAAGTCTGTTTCTAAGCCTGGAAGGAAATAAACTGCATTAAGCGGTCTACATCATTATACCCCTTTAGATTTAACTGCACAGTTTTATCTAACGCTATTTCGATTAGAGGTTAACTACAGTTCATAGTTTTGCCTACACACGTACCCACGTACGGTTTAACTGGACTGTACAGTTTGAAACTTCTAGATGATATTATGTAGCCAACTTTAGTAAATATCCCATTGGGAAATTAGGTATTGTTTTTTTTTTGCGCACACACGTACCTACATATGGTTTAACTGGACTGTACAGTTTGAAACTTTATATTTTAATGTAGCCAACTTTAGTAAACTTCTAGTTAAATCTAATAATATGAAGCCTACTTTAGTAAATATCCTATTGCAAAATTCGGTACCTACCTATTGTTATTTTTTTTCTCGGTTTTGGATGACCGATAATTGCTATTTGGGAATTAGCCAGTGTCAAGTAGGGATTTTATAATATTGCAGGATATTTGAAAATCCAAAAGCAGTCAACTCGCCATGGTTTTAAGACCAAATGAGGGATTCGATTTAAAATTGCTGCCACCAATTTTACAAGAATTCTTCAAGAGCCTTATAAGCATAGCATCTCGATGGCCTTAGGATTATTTAAACTTACTTCTTCCGTAACCGCCTCCGTAGCTGTAGGATAAAGCGTGAATGAGCTTCGGTAATATGACCACGGCTCCAAAACCAAGAACAGTGCCTATGAGAACACCGCCTAGATCAATCTTGACAGGGCCATAGAGCCCAGTGCCGGTCGTACCGTAGGCTCCCTGAAATATTTGAAGATTACAATACTCGAACACTGAACCTACATAATTTTTCCATTTAGGTTAAACCACATATGTGATGGCACGTATGGCATTCTGGGCACGTAGTCATCAGTAGTTATCATAAATAACTAAATTATCTCAACATCTCAGCATTTATCATTTCACAATATATATACGTATTTGATATTTTTTTAAAATACGAACACTTCAAGAGCGTGTAAGCGAAACTACAAAAGTTTCCGGAGATCTGAATTTAAAAATAAGGTCATTTGGAAATAACGGCTATAATTATTGTTGCTTTCTTGATTCGAAGTCACGAGATGCTTGGTTTTAAACAAAACAGTCATATTTTTTTATTAACAATCTCATTTTACCTGTCCACTTCCCCCATAAGCAGATATCCCAAACCGCTGTGTCCTTTCCTGACTGTCTCTTTCGTCTCGAGACTTGTCAATCCTGGCTGAAGGTTCAGCGAGCTGATCCTCCGTCCGCTGGTAACTGGGCATAAACCCTCTAAAATCGAAACTGAAATCGGTTATTGTACTGAAATTATTGGAGAAAAGAAAGCATTTGGAATAGAACTCATTTATGGAGTTGAAGTTGTTCATTGGAACACTAGGTACTTTAACGAGCAAAAGAGTTGCATGGCCTATCATTGTAATAACATTATTCAAATCAGAGATATGTTACGAACTCTTTTTATAGTTTGTGCCGCTTTTCCATAAATTTGTTGCTAAGTGGCGTCTCTATAACCTATTATAGACACATTGATTCAAATTATCAATTAGTTTTTTTTACTAATGAGTCCATTAGTAGTGTAAGTTTAGACTTGTAGCTATTAACATCGCCTTCACGGTTAAGGGAAACATCGTGCTCTCTTTCCTTCTTCTGGACAGGGCAGCCCGACTGCGAAAGGGTTATGGAATAAACCGACTACTTACCCATCATCTCGATACTCAGCACTGACCACACACAAAGCCAGTACGCACAAGAACACTTCTATTTTGGTCATCTTGGAGGCCTGCGTGCCACTGCCGGCTTCCTCGTACGCATTACGCTTTATACTTGGCGTTCCATACCGTGGTCCAAAACAATCGTATGTGGAAATTGTATGAAAATGTCATTGTTATTGCATAATACTTTTACTTGGTTATTGTGGGTAAGATCTTATCGAAATAGGAAGGAAATATGGGATCCGTTAGTAGGGAAGTAGGACGTTTTATTGTTTTTTGATAGCTTGAAGTAGTTAATCTTTAGTTGGACCTACTGATTGTGTAAATACCTCTAAAGGAAAGCATAGGTCGACTTCTCTATGCAAACGTAGTCGACCGTTTCTTCTCTGGATTATGTTTTGGTTTGTTTCATAATAACAATAATTCTAAATTAACTATCTACTTGCTATTATAAATTACAAAATATTTTCTTAACCTCCTGCGTCATTCATACTAAAACAGTATGTAGGTACAGTATTTGTGTGTTCTCTTTTCTTTTGTTGAAAAATTCTTATTTTTCAAATCGCTAGAGAGAGATATCTGACAAAAAAAATGTAACACCACCATATAAAAACATCACTATGATATTTAAAAATAAAATAAATCTAAATTTAGAACATCAAAATTTTAAATTTATATCTTACTAGCTGCGCCCCGCGGTTTCACCCGCGTAAGATTTATCAAAATCGGTTCAGCATTTTTTCTTTCATAAGAACCTTCTCCTGATCATAACGAAGACAACAAAAAAAGAGTTATCGAAATCGGTCCACCGTTTAGGCGTGATGCCGTGACCAAGGTAAAAAGGGATTCATTTTTATATATTAAGAAGATATCCGTTGAATGAAAAATCGGCCCTTAGTCAAAAAAGTCCGATTTTTGTGTCATGATGGCTAGCTATCTATCTATCCAGCCATCGTGACACAGGACACTGGCTACCAAATTCCATAATGACCCAAAAATAATCGGCTCATAACCGATAAGAAATTATTATAGTTCTAGACATTTCATTGCGCCATCAATACCGTGACCAAACAAACGTTCGCATCTCTAATAGGTAGTCGTATTAGTACAAATTTAGCGTGACAATTCTTCTAAATTATTATAAAGTCAGTAGACACTAAAACCATTCGCAAACATATTTGGAGCGTAAAAACCAGGGTGACGATGAGCGCATGTATTCAAATGTCACCAAAGACCTTTGTTGTTATGTTTCATAACTCTTTGTGAGAAACATTTTTATACCATAATTTCCATTATTGCACATTCTTACAATGAAAAACCTTGAGTGGAAATCCTGTAGTCTGTGGCTACTTTTTAAATTTGCCATCTATCTCACCATATGGTACAGATGACAAGGGATCTATGTGCTACAATTCCGAAATATTTATACAAGGTGTAACGGGTAAGCCCTTTTAATCCGAAAGGGGGTTATACTAGACGTCTAGGCGAACAACTTTTGTTCTACGACTTTTGGAAATTCGAAGTACTTTTCGAAAAATTTAGGTGTAAAGTTTACTTGAAAATTAGCTATTTCTGAGAGTTCGAGGTCATTGACCTTATGTTGTCCTTTCATTTAGTTTGGTCGGCTACAGTGAAAATTTCAATTAAGTACCTTTATTTTCAAAAGCAGGTGTTTTACAGTGAAACATAACCTCAAAATTTAAAAAAAAAGGTCGAATTTTCAAAAGTCGTAGAACAAAAGGTGTTCGCCTAGACGTCTAGAACAACTCTCTTTCGTATTAAAAGGGCTTACCCGTTACAAATTGTATAGGTAGAGTATTTAACTACCTCTAATTTGCAATACTAAAATGTTGAGATTCTTAGAGACCGTCTCCACGAGCGTTAGAAATTATTATCTTATTTCTATGCAATTTCTAGTAGATTTGCCTTGAGCAATAAAAACAAATTACACAACATTTATTTAGTTTTTCAATAATTTTAAGAGTGTTGTTGATCAAATAAAGTATTATCTATGTTATTTATCTACCAACAATAATGTCAAGCAATAACCAACTAAATAAAGACGACGTGACGTCTGAGTCGTAAGATGTCTCAAATATGCTGTTTAACACACCGTGACTAACTCGTCACGATCGACGTTGCAAGCTCACCTCATAGTATACCTTTAACAATAGAAGGTACGTAAGGTACCTTACCCTTACAGTTGCTGTTGCTATACAAGATTTAACGGGTTAGCCCTTTTAAGCCGAAAGGCGGTTGTTCTAGACGTCTAGGCGAACAACTTTTGTTCCACGACTTTTGAAAATTCCGTTTACTCTCTGTAGATCCAGTGATCAAGATCCATTTGATTCCATTGAGAAAACTTTTTCTCTTTAGATCCATTTCTGATGATTTGGTTCTAACAAGAACTTTTATCATTTGTAGATCCAATGATTAAATTGATTTTGTTCCAGTGAGAATACCTTTTGTCCTTAGATCCAATTTTGATGATTGATTGATTGATGATTGATGATGATTGATTGATGGTTCTAAGAAGAACTTTTACTTTCTGTATACCCAATGATCAAGATCCATTTGGTTCCAGTGGTAATACTTTTTATCCTTTAGATCCAAAATTAATTACTTTGATCTAACAATAATTTGTTCACTCTGATTAAAAAGTTCTTTCTATGCTTCGGGCTGATTCTAGATTAATCGCTTTTAAAAAAAATAGGTATATTTTCTGAAATTGGGTAATAGGTAATAACGCAATTATTCGCAAAGGTAAGACTTTAGGCATTAAGAAAACGAAACATAATAGAAGGATCGTTAATTTTTCCACAAAACTTCCCCTACTCCCTGAAATTTGTATAGAAGAGGGCTGGAATTATATTAAGAAAGAAATTATGCCTGACAACGATTTACATAAATTCGTTAATTATTACGAAAATAATTGCATGAAAGATGAATATTTTAAAATCTGGTATGTGTATGGGCTGCGTCATCGCACCAATAATGTCGCGGAAGGTTGGAACCACAATCTAAATATAAACATAAATAAAAAAAAAATGAGGTGCAATTTTCACAAATCTTACAACAGGAATCATCACTCACTTCCTTAAATTGTAATCGACTGGAAAGGTTAACAAGTCATCGTGCAAACGAAGTAAAAGCAGTATTAAAAGTGACAATTGCATTTTGTTTGCTCAGATGCAACTTGTAAATGGGGATATCAATGTTGGCCATTTTCTATAAATGTATCTTAGTAGAACTGCCTATTACGTTTAAATTATTCCAATTTATATGATGAATATTATAGCAAGATAAAAAAAGGTTTTGTATCTAACCATAGGTAAAAAGGTTTGTTAAATTCTGACTTCTCATTTACCAGTTATTGTAAAGTTGTTTGTATTTAAAAATCAGGACTTATAACGTCAGTTTTGTAGTTTATTCTCAGTAGATCCAATTTCTGACGCATTTTTTTTAAATTGATTTAATGAGTAAAAAGATTCTTAATGGAACCAATATGGATCTAGTCATTTTCTAAGTAGATGCAATAGATCCAATTTGTGACGTAGGTTTTTAAAATAGATTTATCGAGAAAAAAAGTTCTCAATAGAACCAATTGGATCTTGATCACTAGATCTACAGAGAGTAAAGGGAAAATTCGAACTTTTTTTTGAAAATTATGAGGTTATGTTTCACTGAAAAAACCCATTGAAAAAACAGCCGCTTTTAAAAAAAAAGGTAATTGAAGGTTTGATTGTAGTAGACCAAACTAAATGAATGGACAACAAGGTCAATGATCTCGAACTCTAAGAAACAGCTGGTAACTTTACACTTAAAATTTTCTACTTAAAAAAGTATACTTCAAATTTCCAAAAGTCGTAGAAAATAAGTGATTCGCCTAGACGTCTAGACTATTGTATATGAACCTAAACGTATTTATACACTGCCTTAAGGAACGGTCTTCTTTTCATATGGTGGTGTATCTCACTCACCTAGTGTTAGAGTTGTCAGGTCACCCTAAGGCCTCTAACTTGACCTAACGACTGTTATCAGAGATAACAACCGGGACCTACTGCTTAACGTGCCTTCCGAAGCACGGAGGAAGAGAAGGCTCGAGAAAATGATTTTTTGCCACACAAATTTTCGGTCATCCATCCAAGTAATGACCGCGCCAAGCATTGCTTAACCCGCACGACCATTTAAGATTGGTTGGTGCAGCTAGGCCAATGAGCTCCTCTAGGGATGGTAATTTTATTCGAAAGGGGTTTGTTATGTTTATTGCCAAAGGCATTTTTATTAGGGTTCTGTACCCAAAGGTATTTCTGTTGCCGCTACAACAACAAATTCTAAAATCAAAATTAAACATAATATAGGTAGGGCTCCCATACAACTGACGTGATTTTCTTCAAACATGGGTACTGTTTATATACCGTTGCCATGGCAACAAGAATTGTTTTGCAATTAAATTGCGACTAATAAATCGGTTTTTAATTATTTAGAAAAACAGTTATAATTTCAGGGTTCTAAAAAACATTTTAAACGTTTAAAGTTATATTTTTTTTCCTGGTCCTTGAAACTTTGAGAAGAGAATTTAAGAATAAGAATACGCGAATAAGACCCGGCAAAAATAATTATTTCAGGGTTCTATACGCAATTGTGCAAAAATAATACTGAACCCTTCGTGTGCGAATCCGCACTCAACCAGTTTTTTCGAAAATTTTACAAGGTAACACATTATAAAGGACGGATCTTCATCAGCATTATCACGCATTAAATACAGATGCCTCTCGGCAAGTGGGAGGCACAGGTTTGAATTCTGTTTTGAAACGGCGCATTTTTGATGATTCCCCGTTTCGAACAGGATTCGAACCTGGGACCCCAATACGAAACAACTTCGGCCGAAACTTCGGAGCCGATCAAACCTCTCATCAAGCGAGAGGCTTACCGTGAAAGCGGTGTTAACAGGTTTTGAAGCCTGTCACGGGAGAATATTTGTTGATGCGTTCTTGTAAAATATTTCTAGAAAAGGGTTAGTTCTAAAGTTCTAACAAACAACTCTTTGTTCTGCGACCTGAAATTTGTAGTAAGTAGTTTTCGAAAATATTGAGTTTAAAGTTTACTTAAATCAGCTGTTTCTTAGAGTTCGAGGTCATTGACCTTAAGTGGTCCGTTTATTTCGTTTGAACTACTACAATTATTATTAAGACTTTGTTGCACTGACTTTCAAAAATCAGCTAAGAATTTTTGCTGTGAAACATAACTAACCTCAAAATTTACGAAAAAAAGTGCCAATTTCTAAAACTCGTTTTATACGGAGAGTTACCATCAACACGTTTTTGGACTGGAATCCAATAACCCTGCATAGCTAGCCTAAATAATTGTTCCCAGTGGAAATCAATGCCGCAACTTTCTGCACAACAGACGGGTTTTCACCCATCACGGAGATTATCAACGTTGAAGGCAGACAGGTGCTACATTTTTATTTAAAAAAATAATAATCTTAAAGCTCACAATGTGTGAAAACATTACAAATTACTGTCGCTGCATAGAGTTGGCAATGCGTAGAATAGATAAGATAAAATGGTTCTAAATTGTTTGTTTCGAAATGAATTGTGTAACTAATATCGGTTATTTATTAGTTATCAGGTATTCCAAGAAAGCACAGAGATTGATAAAGAAGATTTATTTTATGATGAATCGGGTGCAACATAAATTTCATATGCATAGTACCCAACAGTTTATAAGGAAAATGGATTTTAAGGAAAGGTTTAATAATAAAACTGAACACAAGTCAACTTTTAAACTATGTCTCTATGGTTCGATCAAAGACTCATTGATCCATCGGCTGACGTAATCAGTTCACTCCTACCTGTTCTGTAAAAATGTGCTGTAGACAGAACTGCTGTTTTTACCATTTGATCTGTTCACAGAACAAATGGGAATGTAATTTCCAATAGTTCTGATCACGAAACTTGTCATTTGAAAACTTTTGTAAAAATAAAAACGGAGCACCCCGACTAGGATAAGTTAAGTTATTGTTAGAACATATAATTACACGAGCGTCGTGAAACACCTAATGCTGTATATACATAGGTATAATTTTACCAGAATACTGTAAATACATATAATATCAACAGAACTACTTAACAGAAATGGACGGTAGAGACGAGGTTGAAGCCCAGTGTAAAGCATAGCTTATATGTCTCAAAACTAATGGTAAAAAAGCAGTAGTTCTGCCGACAGAACTACTCAATAGAACAGGTGAGAGTGACTCTTTTAATCGAACTAGGTTACCTAATTCCGCTTTTCATAGAAATGAAGCACTATCGTTGGATTAGGGTTCGACAATAAATATTAATTGATTAGAGATTACGTCCATTTCGTTGGTTGTCGAGTGATTAAATTACAGCATGTCATTGCATCTTCAAGTCTAGAGTCTCATGCATGACTCAACCTTTTGCTAACTAGCTGATCAACTGACCAATCAAATCTCGATTACGAAAAATGTAAATAGTCAAAGGTTGAATGTTAGAGAGCTTTAAGTGCTTAAGCGATAAAGCTGCCTATTGTGTCACCTATTTTTAAGGTAGTGGATGCTTTTCTTTGTACCTATTGTAATTTATAATTGGTGTGTAAGTACAATTAACAATTTATTCATGTATTTACACATCACGATTATGAAACCAATTACATTGATTGACCAGGAGCATATGCAACGGTGTTCATGACAAGATCTTCTTCATGATTCCCTTTGCTCGCCTAACCTGACACACTATTCTTTCTGCCATGTCAACCACATTTGGAAGCCCTTGTAATTTTTCATCTAATAGTCAGCGCTAACTCACATTCATATCCGAACATTTACTCAAACAATACGCGGAAAACTGGCGGAACATTACCAACTGGTCATGCTCATTGATTCGATGTAGCTATTTCTTTAAACGCACCGTAAAAATGACGGCAAACGGTTAAAAGATTTGACAGGAACACCATCGTATCGGTTTCCTAATTAGCTACAATCAAGAAGATGTGTTAAAATGTTGGTGAAGGCGTATGTGTTTTGTTGCTTGATTGTTTTGGTGGTTTGTAAGAGACAGTCGAAGATATTTTCATTCAACTTTTTAGAGGATCGGGATATAACTGTGAGTTACTTAGTGCAATTAGGATAGATTCGACCAAACAGAAATAAGCAACGAATGGCAATTCTAAGCATTTGCAGCAATCGTCTTCAAGAGAGAGATTTTCTCAATGTATGCAGAAAATTGTTATTCATTGCTTTTCTAGTTTGGTTGAATCCAGTTTAAATGGATTTTTATTTAAGCACAGGTTTATGCGGTTTCACTCGCGCAAGTCGCGATTCCGCGTTGTTCTTACACCTACCTACCGCAATGCAAAAATACACACTTAAACGGACCAGGGAAGTACAACAGGGCGTACATTTGCAAGGGCGTCAACAGTCCTTCAATGGGCAATTAGTGGTCTAGTGTCAATAGTTTTCGAGATATTGAAGTTTGACAGGTGTCATACAAAATGAAGATATCGAAGAGCTCTATCACTTATTATATGCTAAGAATCTCGTTTCCGAGATATTGATGTTTTAAGTTTGACAGCTGTCATCCAAAATGAAGATATCGAATAGCTCTATCACTGTTGCTAAGAAACTGATGGTCTAGCGTCAATCGTTTCAGAGATATTGACGTTTTAAGTTTGACAGCTGTCATCCAAAATGTAGAAATCGAAGAGCTCTATCACTTATGCTAAGAAAGTAGTTAGTTGACTGTATGTCTGTCCGTCTGTCATGTTTTGTGCCAATCACAGAAAAAAATTGACTTGAAATTTCTTGAAAAATTGACTTGAAAAGTCTTTTTTTTACAATAACAGTGTAACCATCTATCGTTTACTGTGATATGAAGTTTCAAAGTTGACAGACAGAGACAAACGTCACATAACTTGATCGTCTGTTAATCATCGTTTATAAGCTGTTTATAAGTAAGGGGGGGTAAAGTTTTAGCATAAGGATATGTTTAGGATACGTTAACAGATGGTTAGGACAAGCCAACTAAAGTAACTTTTGCAAATTTGAGATTTTAAAAAATTCCCGGATTCCTGTGTAGCTCAGTGGTTAGAGCCCTCGCCTGGATTGTGAGGGGGTACAGGTTCGAATCCTGTCATGGGATTTTTTTTTGAAAAATATCTCCTTGCGAAAATATTTCTAAGTATAAATATGCCTTGAGAAAGAAAAAAACAAGAAACATTAATTTAAAATTTCGTTAATCTAAAGGTAATTTGTTTTGCAGGTCGATCTCGACTTCTCAATACCATTTATAACAATTCCTATAAAGAAAAACGTCGATTCTCTTGGATCTACAGTAAGTACTTTGTCATTGGAAATGTTCTATTTAAATATTTTTCTATCTTATATTAACTGGTTTTGACGCAGATCGTCATTTTCGCAAATGGTCATCGCGGAAAATGATGTCTCTTTTGCAGATGGTCACTTTCGCAGAAAATCATTCACACTTTTTAATCGTTTTTTGTTCTATATATTCTTTGTATAGACAGCTAAACACCACGGCACATCCACACCACCACATCCATATTTATAATAAAGGAGGAGAGGACAAAAAGTCTGTACCTACTTGGAAGAAAATTAAAAAAAAATTGTCTAGAGAGCTTAGAAAAAGCAGTAGAAATAAATTATATATTTTTGTCTGTCTGTCTGTGTCTCTGTTTATCTCTCGGTTCCTTATACAATTAAAAACTACTTATCCGATTGAAATCTGGTTTTCTATATTGGATAGTTCTATTTTCGAGGAACGTCGCATTAGCATCGAAATCCAATTGGTAGAACCCGAGTAATGAACGAATAAGTGCAACCGCTCGAGAACGCGTTTTTCACTTCCGCGGGTGAAACCGCGGGGCGTAGCTAGTAAAAAATAAAGTCTGATGTGCTGTCTAGTAGGTACATTAAAATAAAGGAAATTCGAACAACAAAAATTTGTGATGACCATTTACTAAAATGACGATCTGCGTCAAAACCTTATCAATTTAAAGGGTCTCCCATCGATCAACATCAACCCTGCGTCTCTAGCGTTGGGAGGTGCGGTTGTTCTCGGAACCACTGTGATGATACCTTTAATACTGAAGAATTATGCTGCCTACAACTCCGATAAATACTCTAGATGTAAGTTTATGTATTATGTACCTATATACGATATATTTGTCACTAATAGGTATGCCAAATCGGTTGAAAGTGTGTAACAGTAAAACTTGTACACAGGGGGGTTCAGGGGGTTATTTCGATGGGCTTTCAGAGGGATATCCTAAACTATAAGTGATAGCGATAAATGCTAAAAGGAGATGCATCCCCGATTTTCAAAAAAAAAACTTAATTGGCACTATTAGATTATTGACAAATTTATTACCCTAGCCAGGAACCCAACCTTGTCTTTTTCAACAAAAATATAAAAAAAACACCCGATATTGTTATACCGATCGATAGCCCATCAAATTTAATTTGTTAGAGAAAGAAGCTTTTTCAAACAAAACAAAAAGCACTGCTAACAAAGAAATGTACATTGGACGTTTATTGGACGAAAATTTAAAAATCAAAATAATTTAACATCGGCAACTCTTTTTTGTCGTTTTCGGTTTTGTTTTGCTCACTAACGAAGCTGATTTCTTTTGACCGCATTTTAATTTCGGTGGCTCCACTATACCTGCATCTGCTGGTATGTACTGTGTCTCCACGTGAATGTAAGCCTTCCTTTTCCGGGGGGCCAGGTCGAAGCAACCAAAAGGCGGAGTATATTCTATATCCCAAGTAGCATTGCTCGACAGAGAGCTTAAAGATTCCTCCTTACACACACAGTCGGGTTCTTTAAAAGCTGGACAAGAATCTATCACTTTATCAATAGCAGTCAAGTCATTACAATATACATCCATGTACGCACACTTACAGATATCCTCCACAGCTTCCGCTAAAGCTTTCCGAATCTCAGCGTCTCTTTGTTTCTTTAATTTGACCATTTTCCTTGCTTCGACTTTCGCCTGTTCTTCCGGACTCCGTTTCTTGATGATCTTGAATACTAGAGGGTCGCAATCTACGTAAGGATCTTCATTGTAGGCTATTTCGGTTAAATCTTTCAATGGATTAACCTGAAAGCGGTTGAATTACTTGAGTTTTAACGTCTTGACGTTATTCTGTTAACAAATAGCTGTCAGATAAGATTGGCTCAAAGTTAATTACCTGTATAGTGAAAGTGTCGCCCTTTCTTTGGACTTTTAGGGCTGGTTTTGGCTCCAACGGTTCATCAGGCTCAGAGTCGCCTGCACCAAGATCGGCACCAAGCTTTGCACCTTTCTTTTTCTTTTTCTTGTTTTTATCCCTTTCCTTACCAGGTCTTGGACATTTGAATGTCATCATTTTTCCTACACTTTTACCGATAATGCCCGGTGCCCAACCACGTCGATACTGGAACAAAAGCAAACGTATGTTAAATTATTTTCAAATGTTATTGTAGATATAACAAATAATGTAATTAATTTATCAAATAATCTAATCTATTTTGTACTAGTTACCTTCAGCCCTGGAACATCTTGAGCAGTCCACAGCCACCCCATATCTGCTGGCACTGGTAGGCCGGGTTTTAATAAATTGCAGTACTTGTGTCCTATATTTACTCCTAAAAATAAAATGAAGCTCTTTATACAATAATAATTGACATTCTATAAGATTTGATAATTAAAAACCAAAATCTTACAAAAAGTGAAGATTCAAAAGAAAAATAAGATTATAAACTATCGTACACTCATCAGATATTTGTGATAGAAGGTCCAAGTCCATAGTAAATACCTGGATGAACATCGCCAAAAGTATAATTATATTTAGAATTCTTTTTCTTCTTGTCCTTTTTACCACCTTCGTCTTCGACATTTTCAGACGCCATGTTTATGTTTTAACCAATTACACAAATAAATGAACCTGTAAGCAATGATTTTTCATATACCTATTTGGATTGATCCCCTAAAATGTATTAATTACCTGTGACCGTACTGAAAACTGAAACTTAACAAACATCTTATCTCTTTTAGTCACTTTAGGACATCATGTGATGGAATGTTTCCTGTTTATTTAGACCTCCTCTATCCAAATATATAAGTTTCATTCCGGTACACAGCGATTTTATGGCAATCGATGGCGGACGCAGACTATACCAGAGATTTAATAGGTTCTTTGAAAAGACTAGGTACTTAGCTATTATATTTTTTCTTTAAACTTCATTATATATATATATACGACTAGCTGCGTCCTATGGTTTCACCCGCGTCAGTTCCGATCCCGTCAGAATATTTAGGTTAATAAGTAGCCTATGTAACTCCTCGATAATGTTGCTTCTTACTGGTGAAAGATTTTTTAAAATCGGTACTGTAGTTTCGTTACAAACAATCAAACAAATCTTTTCTCGTTATAATATTAAAATAGATAGATAGACTATAGCGAATACACAAAACTCTAAAAACATACTATTTAAAGCTCAAGACATATTCGATAACGGAACCCTAAAATGTAAAATGGGTTTTAAATAAAATACCTATCTAACGACGATACCCCACCCGATAGGATGAAAAAGAAAAATCAAAAACATATATCATTTTACACGTGGGGGACGTAACTAAACAATGTTTTTATTTTTATTGTAGTACTTTCTCGGCGTGATCGATTATTTATATAGTCATGTAAAAGTGGTCACAGCTACTAGTAATCAGCGTCTCTGAGCTAAACTCTGGTTAGATAGACGAACATGACGAAAGTTTAAGGATGTCTTGTTGACTACGAACCTTTAAAAAACGTGAAAAGGACGAATGTTTAATGTTATGCCCCTAGAATCCTACCCGAATATTACGATTGAAACTAAAAATCAATAAAACAAATTCAGTTGTATAAAGTATATTTAGGTTTTAATTAATATACTCGGGTTACAAAATAAAACATCAATGAATTCATTTATCTTCTTTAAACTTCTCCTGTATAGCCATTTTGTGTGACCCGCAGCAAGCTTTGCCCATCAATGAAAGCAATTGTTGTTCCTTATCGCAGCACCTGCGTTCAGTATCCACGTTAAACTTATTGATGCATCTGAAATCATTTTCTTTTTGGTTCTTTAAGTATTCTTTCAGAGCTTTCTTTATTCTCTCAAACTCTTTAGAGCAGCAAACTTTACCGGCCTCACTGTAGCTCGGCGGTAAGTTAGGCATAGCTGCGGTTTTGTACATTCTTGCGAAACCATCAGGGTATGTGCAAGGTCTGCCAATTACTGGACAAGGACCGAGTTGTACTGGTGGTAACCCGTAAGGTAAGGGTTCTGCCTCCGCGTCTTCAAATTCGTTGAGTTCAGCAAGTTCTTCGTCGATCATTGTCACGGGGCAGGTGGCTTTATGTTTATATAGAGGACAGAATGGTTTGTGTTGTTTTCTCGCAGCAATATTCTGTACTTCGGTTAAACATTCGCAATCGAACGTCTTGCAAGGTGGTGTTGGTTTAGGTGGGCTACATTTGCAATCTTTGTCATCTCGCGAGGTCATCGCGGCTTCGGTGCAGTTGTAGACAGTTATTGCTTTTAGTGATTCAGTCATATTGGTATTATAGACAGAAACTGGTTTTAGTGGTAGACCCCGTTGACCCTTACTAGTAACATTGTAAACTATTTGTTGAGTTCCAAAATGTCGTTTCGATACTTTATTACGAGTACATTCAGTACTTACATCGGAAGTAGGGAGATTAGTATTACAGGCTGTATGTTCAGTTTTGGTTCGGGCAAGATTATTACTGCAGCACGATGTATCCGTAAATGATGAATTGCTGCTAAATTGAAGACCTAAATTTTCTTCTATAAAACTTCTGCCATACGCTGATTGCTTCAATGAAGGCATCTTTGTTGTACTGAACATATAATTAATCTGCTTGCCATATGTTTTATCTTCACAAGAGTTGCCTGGAACGGGATTTCCGCAAGACCCACATTCTTCTTTTTTTGGTGGTTGTTCTACCTTTTGCGGGCATGAGTCTCTATGATAACGGTCATCATTACAACCACATTTACCACAAACCTTTTTTGATTTTTCTTTATCACTAGTAGGTAAGTTGCCAGCTTCTTTTTTATAACTGTCCAGTGTTCTGATGTATTTCTTTACTTTTTTAGCTAACGCACAATTTGCATTACCACAAGGTCCCGTTATATCTCCCATTCTGATCATACTAATAGGATACGTTTTCTTTTCAGTTTTTTCTTCATCACCTCGATGCTCACAAAGATAATCGGCGTCTGTCTGTCCCATACCACAACTTTCAAGCTCGGTACATATCTCTATCTTATTTTGTGCATTAGCAAGTATATCAGGGTCTTCTAGAGTAGTCGATTCATAAAGACTACCAATCATGCAGAAATCGAGCTCATCTCCTTCACGTCGTTTACATTGAAACATGCTTGGTGCTTTATTTGCTCTAAACACAAACGTATTAGGGTCTGTCTTAAGCTGTTGATATTCAGTAATGATGCTGTCACCTAAAGAACTAATACGTACAAAGACACATACTTCTCCAACAATGGAACAACAACATTCATTCCACATTGTTACAAGTTGTTTAACCGCTAGTGGTTCGTGCATCTTAGAAGGGTCACTAGTCTCTTTTAACATGGCAAAAAACGAAGTGTCCCACTTCATGCTTCCGACGCCAATAAATATTGGTTCTTCCTTGTCGTCGTCGTTCCACAGTTCTATTTCTAGTGGAAATTTAGCAAGCATTATCACAATTGTGTCAGGATATGAAGGAAACAGCATCGATCTACCGATCCTGATGGTCCGACTAAATCTCTTTTTTCCTTGATTGTCACATACAACAGTGTCATCTGTCTTGCCTTCGTTTTTAACCATCTCACCTTCTTTGATTATGAATTGGATTTTCGGACCGAATCTTGCTTTGATGGTTAGATTCTTGTTGGCTGAACTTTGTGCATCTTGCTCTGATAAGATTATTGATACTTTGTCAATGAACATCTCGATCAGGTAAATTTGCTCCATGACCTGCCGATTTCAATATTGTGTCAGAATCACTTCACTGTTTGTTCCATTGCAGCTACATAGTTTAAGCTCAACCATATTGTAAGTAAGTTTAGCTTTATTAAAACTAAAATACGAAATAAATGCATTTACGCATGAACTATGTACGTTGGGAAACATTTGTAAGTTGGGTCGTTTTGAATTGCGATTCAGATCTATGCAGCTAAATGGGCGGGCATACCTGTTACTTAAAGACAAAGTAGATGACTATAGGATTGATGTTATGTGGTAAGTAAAAATGATAAATATTACAAGACTTTAAAATCGTTTGTTTGAATCCTTCAATAAGCAATGCCTTTTTATGTCGTTCGCACGAAGAAAACTAAAAAAAATAACATGAATTCAGTTGTATACAAGTATATTTAGATTTAGATTAATACACTTAGGGTTACAAAATAAAACATCAATAAATTCATTCATCTTCTTTAAACGTCTCCTGTATGAACATTTTCTGCGACCCGCAGCAAGTTTCGCCCATAAATGAAAGCAATTGTTGTTCCTTATCGCAGCACCTGTGTTTAGTGTCCACGTTAAACTATAGATCATGCATCTGAAATCGTTTTGGTTTAGATGGGTTACATTTACTATCTTTGTCATCTCACGTCGGTCAGTGCGGCTTTGGTGTAATTGTACGTACTATGATAAGTACGATAACTACGATAAGTACTGCTTTCAGTGATTCACCCAGATTATTTTTGTTCGTGATATTGCTTGTAGTTTTGAGCCTTACTAGTATAATTAATTGTAATCTTTTTGCTGAGTAGCAAAATTTCGTTTTAATACTTTCATACATTCAGTGCTTATATCGAAATTAGTATTACAAGCCGCATGTTCAGTTTTGCTTTGTACAAGTTTATTACTACAGGATAATGTACTTGTAAAAGGTGAACTACTACTGAATTTTGTTTTCAAATTATTTTTTATATAACTTTCTTCATGTGTAGATTGCTTGAAAGTAGACATTTTAGTTGTACTGAACATATAATTGATGTGCACGTTACTTTGTCTTGGAGTAAAGTTAGTACCAAACATTTTATTTTTTCTATCTTCACAAGAGTCTCCAGGTGGAACGAGACCTCCACAGCCTCCACATTTATCTTTTTCTGCTGGTTGTTCAACTTTATCCGGAAATGCATCACTATGGTAACGGTCATCTTTGCAACTACAGGTACCACAAATCTTTTTAGTTTTATGTTCATCACTAGTACGCAAAGTGCCAGCTACTTTTTTATAACTTTCCAGTCTTCTAATATAATTCTTTACTTTATGAGCTAACGCACAATTGGTATTACCGCAAGGTCCCGATATATCTCCCATTCGGAGCTTATCTGGATACTTCTTCGTTTTATTTTTTTCTGACCCACTAGGTTGTTCGCAAATGTAATCGGTTCCTTTCTGTGCCATTCCACAGCTTTGAAGCATGGTACATATCTCTATCTTTTTTTGTGTTTCGGCAATTACATCAGGATCTTCATCTCTAGTCGTTTCATACAGACTACGAGTCATGATGTATTTTGAATCATCTCCCTCAATTCGTTTACATTCATAGATGCTCGGTTTATCGTACTTATTTACTCGGTACACAAATGTATTAGGGTCTTTCAAAACTTGTTGAAATTCTGTTACGATGCTATCACCTAAAGGAAAAATACGCACAATAATGTGAACTTCTCCAGCTTTGGTGCAACAACATTCTTTCCACACGTCTACTACTTTTTTAATCGATAGCGGCTCATGAAGCAGACAAAGACTCCTAGTCTCTCTTAGCAGGAAAAAGAATTCGGTGTCCCAACGCATATCTCCAACGCCAACAAATATTGGTTCATCCTTTTCGTCGTTGTTCCACACTTCTATCTCGAGTGGATATTTTTCAAGTATCATAATCATTGTATCAGGATATGACGGGAACAATAAAGATCTACCGTTCCTGATGGTTCGAGTGAATTTCTTGTTTCCTTGATCGTCAGTTTCTTCAGTGTCATTTTTAATATCCTCTTTAATCATCTGACCTTCCTTGATGATAAACTGGGTATTCGGACCGAATTTAGCTTTTATTGTTATTCTCTTGTTTAGAGTAATTTCCCGATCTTGCTCTGTTAAAAATATTGCCACTTTGTCAACGAAAATCTCGACCAGGTACATTTGCTCCATGACCTGCCGATTTCAATATTGTGTCAGAATCACTTCAGAGTTTTTTCCACTGCAGCTAAGTACATAAATTGGCCCAACTTTTTCTATTTTGCTTCACTTAACACGATTAGTAAAACATAATTTATATATAATAATGTGAAAGTCGCGAAACTCAAGTAAAGTACCTACTTATTTATGAGATTTAAAATTATGAAGAGGGTATCGATATTTCAGTTGGAATGCGATTTACCTAGACGAATGGGATTAACAGGTATTTGGAGAGATTGCAGAAATCAGTGAAATTGTGTTTTGATAATAATCGCAACAAAATACTTACGTAAGTTTTGAATCTCGGCCCTGGTTTAAACGAAAATCATTATTATGGACACTGAAAATTTTATTTTGTAACCCAAAAGACTATTTTATTCCATTGCCTTTTACACAACTGACATTTTTATTACAATCGTTGTCGTATTTAAAAATGGAAATAAACACACGTCATGACCATTGTGTTATATTTTCAATTTAAAGTATTACAAACTCTTTTATTAAAAATGCGTATTCATTCTCGAAGAATTTAGCCTTTTTTCTAAACCGACTTCCAAAAATCAAAAACTATCTCTTTTTTGGGCGGGTAAAGATTGTAGTTTGTCTACTTCTGATAACATCTTACTAATATTATAAAGCTTGCAGTTTGTAGGTTTGTCACTCTATCACGTAAAACCGCTGAACCGATTGCAATGAAACTTGGAATATAGGTTAATAAATAAATATTAGATTTTTGATTTAATTTGATCTGGAGACCTGGAATAACACTTACATTGGTTACTTTTTGTCCAGATATTCCCGCGGGGACGAAACCGCGAGGCGCAGTTAGTAACAAATAAGTCGATGGCACAGTAGGTATATAGGTGAGGTTATTTTGTGCTTTTGGAAATCCTACTAATATAATAAAGCTGAAAGTATGTGTATATCTAGTTAAGCTACATTTTTCTTCATTTTCGCGGCTTTGTATTGAAATAAAACATCAACAACAACTCAACTCAACTTGGGCATTGTAATAATTCTGATAATAATAAAAACAACGCGATTAAATTTAAATTAAACTGTAAAATGCGTTTTATTTTAAAACCTAATTAGTTTTAAACTTTGTTTTCAAATCGTTTGTACGAATGTTTTCTTTTAGCGTTAGACAAGGCAGATTTCACAATGGATTCGATACTGAACTTCGCAAAATCTCTGAGCGATGGACGAGGTCTGAGAGGCTGTACGTTAAGGGTAGCTTGCTGGTCTGCCAAACAACAGTTTACTGACACGACGAGGGTTATCCAGTTTATTGCAAAGTGAGTGAAGTTTTTTGTTATTTCTATGAACTCTAAGTATATCTTTTTTATCATGGTCTTCTTACATGATTTCTTCTCTCTTTCTCCTTTTCTCTTTTAAGTTTCTGCTAATGTATCCCTCTTCCACAATGATCCGGATGATTCCTACCGTATAGTACAATGAGTCTATTAAAGTTATAGAGACGCCATTGCAGAACAAATCATTATTGAAAAGCGGCACAAAGTGTTCTATACAACCTCATTATATATATTCATTCATTTAATTTAAAGAAGAAATGGACGAAACTATTGTTATCTCTTTCTAAAACATAAGACTCAATGCTACTTGCATGACGTAAGAAAGAGATGCTATAATATTATTATGACATCTCATAGTGGTTAGAAGAGAATGATAAAACGTCAAAGTCAAAAACTTCGGCAAGTTTTTGGAAACAAAAACTTTTTCAAAAAATAAACTAAAATAAATAAATACAGCTTTACTTACGTATAAAATGAAATATTTTTGCCAGTTTTTGGAGTATAATTCGTGCATCGCCTAAATACGCACGAAGGCATTGTTGTCTGTGAGTAATGTTGTGAAAGTGAACTAAATGTACTGTGTGTTAACAAGCGGGTGATTGTGACGTGTGCTGGGATGGAACTAAGACTTCTTTGGCTAGCTAGCTTAGATTTGTGTAGCCAAGAAATTCGGCCTATTACGTATCTAGAAGTTTTTACATATCTCTGGTATAGTAACCAACTGTACAAATAGAAAGAAGTTCAGCGAGTAAACCTTCTCGAGCATTTTATTTGATATACTTGGTATTTAACACCTACGGTATTAAAGCGTAGGTATACAGTTTTTGCAAAATCGGTTACGCCTATAATTCAGTATCATGTAACTAGATACCTACCTCCTACCTTTTTGGAAATTCGACCTTTTAGAAATTTATTTCGGTCTTAAAATCTATTTTTGTTTGTTTCAGCAATAAAATAGTGTCGTCATTTATAAACGCGACTGCAATCGAAGACGCCATGTTGTCTGGAAGAAACGGTCGTGATTGTATGACTTACACGCCTTGTCTCTTAAGAGATGAACATATTCCAATGTTAATTAAAAATATAGCTATTATTTCTAAAGCTTATGTATAGAGACTTTCAAGTCTTAAAAGTAGGTTAGGAAAGTTAAGATAATAGTAATATAACATAGAACTGGACTGATCTCTATTAAAGACTAGCCCCTTTACCTACAGAGGCTGTTTAATAGCTGCATAACTATGTATCGTTTGTCTTTTACTGTGACATGAAGTTTCAAAGTTGACAGACCTCTGTCTGTCAACTTTGAAACTTCATAACATAACAGAAGTTATGTGACAAACGTCACATAACTTCTGTTAATCATCGTTTATAAGTAAGAAGTAAGCTCGCCTACTAGGGATGCATTTCAAACTGCTGTGGTATTATCTAATTAGCATCCACCGCTAGTAGTTGCTAAGTTGCAGTTTATTGCTGCTTTGACGTAACGTGGTTGTTCCGGTGATTATTTCAAAGCAGCAATGTAGAATACGAAATATGTTTTTTGACAGTAAATAGCAACTAGTAGCGGCTGATGCTAATTAGATGATAGCGCAGCTGGTCTTTGACGAACGAGCTTCACTAGTTCCAAAATCAAACTGTTCGGAAAATTGTTCCGCTTCTTTTTCTTTCTTTTCGTATAAGGTGACATGGCTCACCTAGAGTTAGTTTTCGTTTTTTCATCTATTTCCTAAAGGCCTGTAACTTGACCTTACGACTGCTATCAGCGTTAACGACAAAGACTAATAATACGTACCATCCGAAGCACGAATGAGCTCGAGAAAATGGCAGGTGCAGATAGGCCAATGAGCTCGATGAAAACCTATAGCACAGTACATAGATAAGCTGGGGCGTGGGGCACTGCAGTATGGAAATTACCTACAAATACTCAAAAACGGCTCACTCACGCAAACATGCGCGTCGACAAGCCCTTAAGGACGCGACTCATGTGAAATCCCTTCCAATTGAATAGTTTTCTTCATAACCGGTATCAAATAGATCTTTAAACAATGTGTTATGTTATTGTACATGATACAAGAAGTGTCCCCTTCATTTCGAAAACCACAAAAAATAACTTTAAATACCACTATTATACGGGCAAAGTTACCCCTGTTTTACAAAATAAATCAATTTTTCTTCTAAAACCTTAACCGCTATATTTTCATATATGCATCATAATATTAGAAAATACAATACCTAGAACCTCTTAATCGCATTTTATGAAAATATTATTTTAATCATCGTTAATGATTGATTTTACGAGAAATTGTAGATTTTTTCACGCAATTCCATCTCGCTCATTTATATGAAATCGGACAAGGACCGATAATTATCATCTATCGCCGCCTTAAAAGGATGTCAGTACTGATATTAGATGTCAGTACTGAGTGCCGCGTCACGACCACGACGAGTGTGTACGTGTGTGTGTGCAGTTTCCATACTGCTCCCTCTATGTACTATAGGTACTAAGTGAATTTTATATTCATTCTAGTTACTCCTTGCTGATTCACCAGCGTAAGTCCCGTTCCCGCGGGATTATCGAGGTAAAAAGCCTATGTATTATTTCCGGTATCCAGCTACCTATATTCCAAATTTCATCGCAATTGGCTCAGTAGTTTTTGCGTAATAGAGTAACAAAGTCACTTTAGTCCCGTTCCCGCGGGATTATCGAGGTAAAAAGCCTATGTATTATTTCCGGTATCCAGCTACCTATATTCCAAATTTCATCGCAATTGGCTCAATAGTTTTTGCGTAATCGAGTAACAAAGTCACATATACTATACATTCAAACTTTTGCGTTTATAATATTAGTAAAAAAGTAAAGTAAGTAGCTACTATTTGTTGCATCACTACCTAGTTACTGTAATGACATTTTACAGGGTGAATAAAATATATTGAGGCTCCAGGAAAAGTACCCTTATTACTTGCTAATACCCTTAAATATTGATGTAGGCAAAAGGTAAGTAACACTACATTTTAAGATTTGCTATTATCAATATTAAGGGTAGGTTAATATTGATGATGGCAAATCTTTTATAAGAATAAGAATAATTATTTATTGTTCAAACTATGTAGGTAAATTGGTCTTAAATATGTACTATATTAGTGCACAGTCTACTCATTTCGAGCATACAATAATGTGGTATAAAATTACATTAGGTACTTAAATTTATGTAAGAAATCCAATATTTATACCAGCACAACAATATTTGGTATTTATTTGTTATTATGGTCAAAATACTCAGATAGGTTATAAAAGACCTTGCTGATTAACCAAGACTTTAGTTTTTTTTGGAAAGGGGACTATTAAGTATTTTTAAATTTACAGGTAAAAAATTATAAATTTTTATATCTGTGTAAATTTCCTTGAACCACTGTATTTTTTTCCACCCCGTATATATCTGGTATATATTGTACTACATACATAGTAATGCCGGTGACGATGAGCAATATATAAACAGGCTAGGCTAGGAGTTAAGTTACAGTCGAAGTGATTAAAAGTACGTAATTTTCAAATAATTGTATTTTTATTAAGTAGTAAGTTTTTTGAGTACCTAAGTATATCAGATAACTTCAATATTTTAAGAATAAGTAATATAAAACGGAATTTATTCAGTTCGCTTGAATTCAAAGTGTTCCGATGTTCCGTCCGTCTACAAAATGGAAAAATAATGAATGTTTAAGGTGAACACAGACTTATTCGGCCAAACTCAGCGATGCGAACGAAACTAATTTTCGATTTCTAATTATCTTACCACACATTTTACCGAGTGGAATCGAATCTGTAAGAAAACCTGCACCCATATTATCTATCCAGTGGATGTCTGAAAACAGTAGAAATTGACAAGCACTATGAAGTACATTGCTGCTTTGACGTAACGTGGTTAGGTATTACCGGTGGTCACCTCAAAGCAGCAATGTACTGCATAGTGCCTGTCATTTTCCACTATTGTCAGACGTCAACAGATAGATAATATAGGTACAGAGCCAAACACCAATATTCGTTCGACGCTTACGACTATTTTATCACCAGATAATAAAATAGTCGTTAGTTCACACGACAGTTAGATCATGTTTTTTGTGTTTTTAATGGGAAATCGGCACCTTGCGAGTGCCGGATTTCTGAAGCCGGATACTCACTAGCCGAAACTGTAACATGTGTAACTTGTGTAAGTTACGGTTACGGCTCGCTAGTAAGTACCCAGATTAAAATTAAACTTTGCAATGGTCTCTCTTAGAAAAGTTTATCCATAACCCGAACTTTATTAAACATATAACTGATCATTATCTAAAATTTCAATCAAATCGTATCTTTGTAACGTGGTAGCGTAATCCAAGGCCGTGTTATTTAGGATATCTTTTTTGTTCTTTTCGACTCCGATGCTTGTCAAAAACTGAACTATGTCTGGACAGTTGTAGAGAACAGCCTGAAATTAAAACAATAGAAAAAAAAATATAGCTACTTTTTCTGACGAGACTCGAATCCTCAATCTTCGGCATTGCAGTAGGGTGTTTGCCATTTTCCTTCTCATGCGAAAGCTTATGAAGGGAAACTTTTTAACTGCGTGACCCACCCAAAATTACAACCTTGGAGTCTTCAAGTCTAGAGTAAATATACACAAAATGTACACAAATATACACATATAAAATACACAACATCATTTTTTTTATTTTACATGAAAAAACTTTTATTTTAATTTGAAGTAGTTTCAAGTCATCTTACTTAGTAACTGCACCTAGTAACTGTCTAGAAATCGAAAACCGTTAGTACATTCCAAATCTACCTACCAAATATTATGTCTCTGCAAACTAGGCCTTACTTTGTTAAAGCTTCTAAAGTGTTAAATGATTTCCTGCAACCATTTAAAAAAAAAGCTTTGCCTGTGGCGATTAAACTAAAAGTAATAAGCAGATTAAAGTGGCCAGGACAAAGATGTCTTAGCTTCTCTAGAGTACGTACTTACCTACTACTTTACTAATGAGTAGCTGCGCCCACCCGCGGAAGTGAAAACGCGTAATCACGGGCGTTTCTCGAGCGATTGTACTTTTTCGTTCATTACTCGTGTTCTACTAATTGGATTTCGATGCAAAGTATACCACGACGTTCCTCAAAAATAGAACTATCCCATATTGAAAATATTGAAACAGATTTCAATCGGATTAGTAGTTTTAATTGTATAAAGAATAGACAAAGAAACAGACAGACAGACATCAATTTTACTTATTTAAACAAGTTTTTAAATGGAATCAAAATTGTACCTAATTGTATATTTGTGCAAACTTTGGTCTTATTAATAAACGTTATATTATTATTATTATATTAATTTTAAAATTTTTATAGTTTTGTTCTACTACTTTTCCTAAATCCTCTAGACAACTTTTTTTTTAATTTACTTCCAAGTACCTACAGACTTTTTGTCCTCTCTTCCTTTATTATAAGTAGTACTAGCTGAGCCCCGCGGTTTCACCCGCGTAAGTTTTATCAAAATCGGTTCAGCATTTTTTCTTTCATAAGAACCTTCTCCTGATCATAACAAACATAACAAAAAAATAATTATCAAAATCGGTCCAGCGGTTCAGGCGTGATGCGATGACCACGCAAAATTGGGATTCATTTTTATATACATATAACTTCCTATCCCGTAACGTTAATGATCCCTCACGTATGTCATACCAGGTGTTGCTTAACGATCATTCAAAGTACTATATAATATTTCTACCTCTAAACCAACCCTGTACCAAGTTTATGAATATCGGGTCACCTGCTCTTTTTCACCCATCACGTATTTTGTACCAAGTGTTGCTTAACCCGTACGATCATTCAAAGTACCCTATATATTATTTCTACCCTGTACCAAATTTCATTCATATCGGTTTACGGGTTGTTGAGTTAGAAATAGAAATACACGACTTTATTTTTCAGAGCTGCCGTCCCGCGGTTTCACTTGCGTAAGTCCCGATCCCGAGGGAATATCAGGATCAAAAGTAGACTGTGTCACATCTGGATAATGTAGTTTTCTATTAGTGAAAGAATTTTTGAAATAGGTCTAGAAGTTTCTGAGATGACCCCCAAAATACATACATACATACATGCTACCAACGTAACCTCTTTAAAATATTAATTATCAACATAAAACAAAATATTAAAAATCAAAAGTACAATGAGATATTGCAAAATAATTATTAAAAAGCACTGCAGTTTGGTGACACTACCGTCTCGCATGGAGCCGACCAATTGAGCCGCGCGGCATGATGCCTCACAGAGCTGGCTGGCCACCCTCGTCAGTATATATGTATATGCACGCTTGGTACTTATTAATTATTTATTGTGGAGTTATTTTAAAACTGTAATATCTCGTGAGATATTCATTGAAATCAAGTGATGTTAAGGACAATTATGTTTAAAATTAAATACTTTTAATGAATATTTATTTGGATAAGGATTAATATCATATTTACAAAATTACCTTCGGAAACAATGCATTGTTCTACAATAAATTTTATTACTCTAAAATATGTTATATTGAGTCAACCTGAAGAGTTAGACATATGCTGTCGCGGACTATTTATTAGATCCTATTTAGAGGAAGAATTCTCTCATAAATGGTTTTTATGTAACTTTGACCGTGTACTCAGCGCACGCGACAGTATCTCGGAAAAGGGGGATTTTTTTCCCGTTTTTGCAACATATTTCATGGATGCTCCGCTCCTATCAGTCGAAGCGTGATGTAATATAGCCTATAACCTTCCTCGATAAATGGACTATCAAACACAAAAAGAATTTTTCAAATCGGACCAGCAGTTCCTGAGATTAGCGCGTTCAAACAAACAAACAAACAATCAAACAAACAATCAAACAAACTCTTCAGCTTTATAATATTATTATATAGTATAGATAGATGATGGGAGTACTGAGTCTTAGATTTACTTACTTTATGTAAAGGAGTTTGTAACAGCTCATCCTCATTGTCCAACTCAGCGCCCGCCATTCTCAAGGTTTGAATACGTTTCAATGAACAGTTTTTAATGGCGATTGTAACCATTTCGCTGATATGAAGCTTGCTGAGCGCCAAATGAGCGCCACATTTCGTTAAGAGTGAAACTGTGTCTGGGCAGTCTTTGTATATCGCTGTTATGAGAGGGATTTCGCCAGAACTAAAAAAAAAACAGAATGGAACACTAACGCTGCGGACGCATAAGCAGGCGGCTTGTTTCGCGCTTAGTAACTTGCATTAAGACAAGATACAGAGCTAGGCGCCAAGCGCACAGTGCGACCGGTCGCTAACTTTCTAGACCGTTCGTTTTAGTTAGTTTGACTCGCTAGCCTCTAGCCACTAACTTCCTGCTTATGCCGCCGCAGCATAAAGGTACTAGTTCGTTGGATGGATCCTAAGCTAGTGGAAAGTCGATGCTATTGCCGGAAATTATGATGTATCTCCTAACAATTTTGCTTGGCGTTTGATTTCTGTACTCGAAGAGTGGTAAATTTGTAACTATTATTAACTAGCTGTGCACCGCGGTTTCACTCGCGTAAGTCCCGTTCCCGCGGAAATATCGGGATAAAAAGTAGTTTATGTGTTATTTCCGATATCCAGCTATCTACATAATGAGTTTTATGGTGATCGGTTCAGCGGTTTTCACGTGAATTAGTAACAAACACACATACATACGCACATGCTCACAAACTTTCAGCTTTATAATAGTAGGATAGCATAGTTACTAGGCAAGTTTTATTATTTAACGGTAGCCTGGACGGTATTTAAGGTCAATGTTTATCTACATTAGAAGTGATAGTTCTTAGCGACAAGACCGCCTAGTGTAATAATTGCAGGTTGTTAATGTAGTTTCACTTAAGTACCTTGACTTAATGTGAACATTCGCACCGTTTTTGAGCAAAAACTCCACTACAGTTAGATTCCCTTTCAGTATTGCCTCATGAAGCGGCGTTTTACCATCTGAACTTTGTGCATTTACATCGGCACCCACCTCTGAAATAAAAATTCTGCATAAAGAACCTGATATATTATCTACGTAAGAAAATGTCATAATATCTTCTAGAATTGCTAATAGCGCGAAAACGTTTGTTCTTCGCAAAGGAATTGGTACTCACGACGAAACAGAAATAAATGCTGGATCAGGACAATTTACAGTACAAAGCCCAAAATCCCAAAATCTAGCCGCCACTTAAGAACTCGATGCCGTAAAACCAGTATTTCGCATACAAACCTAACAATTTCTGTATGACCTTCAAATCTTCAATTTGTATCCCATAGAGCAGTAGGGATGTAATCACTCTGTCTGTAACTTCTGTCAATTTCCTCGGTGATTGTATATTCAGACCTACCGCTAAAGCCTCTTTCAGAGTTTGATCCTAGAAGAATTTGAGAAGAATACTACTGAGAAAATGGAAAATAACAACAATAGTGGGTACGTAGAGTACGTACTGAGATATTAAAGAAAGATAAAGAAGAAGAGAGAGTCTTCTTGTTGGCAACGTTATATTAGGCATATATATAATCACCTTCATAACTTTAGAACCATAAATTGGATCATTTGAATCAGCATAATTTCTTACCTCTAAACCAATTGAAGCCATATTCGTCAGTTCTCCTCTTATATTACTAGCCATTATCTGTAACAGAGTAATAATGACCGATAAACTTAGGGATAAGCTATTGTTGTTGTTTAATTATTATAATGGAGTTCTCTCACCTCACATTTTTCCGTGTAACTTAACTCATTCTTCGTCAACACGTAAGATAATTTCGTCAAAGCAGCTTCAGGCGTCATGTCAGCTCCGCATATTACACCGTATTCGGCCATCAACTAAGATATATAAATGTAATGGGTTTTAATTACTTATCGTATTTATATAATTGACAAATTTGAGAAGATTCATGCTAGACCAGGCCGTGTCCGCGCCGAGATAATTTGGACAAAAATCAGTATTTTCAAAAATTGTATATAAATAGAAGTTAAAGACCTCGTCTTAGCGTAATTTGAAGTCGGTTAATAATATACCACCACATGTCTCCGTAAACTTAATAGAACAATTATCTAGACATACCTTTCCAGTTTCATAGATAGTGGAAACAGCACCAGTGCTACATTGTGTGATGATTACAACTATCACTCCCCGGTCAACTGCTGCTTTAATCACTTCAAGTAGATCTGGACGATTCGTTGGTATATTACCAGCACCGTAACTTTCTAATACTACACCTGGGAAAATATCGTTATTATAATCATTAAGGTCATGGCACATTATCCCAGCACAGAAACGGCACGGCTCTAACCCAGCAATTACCTAATCATTTGATTTAGAGCATTAAATCGTGTGTCTTATAATATCAACATGAAACAGTCGACGGCGGGCTATTTGCGTGCTTGCCGCTACCATCCAGCTCGGATCGCAGCTGGCGGCTAGCCGTAGCCCGAATACGAGGCGACGACGCCGTTCCCGTTCTGTAGCTGTGCCGTTGCTGTGCTGTAATAGTGTGCCATGACCTTTATTATTCGACATTTTCGATCAACAAGTCGCTAGTTTAAGTCAAAAGATAAGGTTTTCTTGCTCATCAAATTAATATATTTATAAATATATCAGTAGGCAAAATAAATGGTCAATGTTACCTTGAATAGGTGGCTGACAAAAGGCTTTAATAACAGTAGTACTAATACTTGGAAAGATTCTCAACAGTCCAACATTCTCGCACATTTGAGTATTTACATTGAACTTCTCAATTACATTGGGTTTGAATATTGCAGCTTTGTTGACTTCAATGTTCAGGCCTACTTCAACAAGAGGCACACAGTTCGGTGAATCGAAAGCGTAAAGATGGCTTGGGGAAATTTTACGGGTTCTGCGATAAGAAAGATATCCATAATAAACTTATATTCGTCTAATGTTATAATAATAGGGGTTAAAGTATGAAATTGCCATTTTATTGCAATAGGTTCTTTGAATTGACATAGAATCTTCATGGTTTGAGGTTTTCGAATGAAACTTTTTTCAAATGGTTTCTGTGGTGTTCTTTTTTTAAAAAATGTGAAACATTTGAATATCGACTTTCAATTGTTTTTGTAATTCAATTTAGACAAGAAAGATGGATACTGCGAAAATTCGAGTGATTTTTGAATACGAGTTCCGACGCGGAACTAACGTGGCAGAAACAGTCCGCAATATCAATGCTGCGTTTGGAGAGGGGTCTACTAATGAACGCACCGTGCGATTTTGGTTTAAACGCTTTCGTGATGGAAATTTCGACTTAAAGAACGAGCCACGAGGAAGACCGCCCACACAGGTGAATAACGATGAATTAAGAGAGATAGTGGAAGCCGATCCTAGTCAAACTACCCAGGAATTAGCGGCATGGTTTAACGTTACCTTACCCACTTTATTGACTCACTTGCGGCGTCAAATCAATAAAATAAAAAAATACGAAAAATGAGTGCCTCATGATTTGACTGATCTGCAGAAAGAAACGCGTGTTGAAACTTGTGTTGCCTTGTTGAACCGGTACAGAAATGAAGGAATATTGGATCGAATTGTAACATGTGATGAAAACTGGATTCTTTATGATAACGGGAAAAGAAAAATGCAATGGCTGACCCCAGGTCAAATGCCACAACAGTGTCCTAAAGCAAAACTTACCAATAAAAAGGTAATGGTAACTGTTTGGTGGTCTCAGCATGGTGTTATTCACTATAGTTTTCTTCGATCTGGTCAAGCAATTACGGCAGATGTCTATTGTGCCGAACTCCGAACCATGTTGACAAAACTAGCAGTAAAACAGCCCCGACTCATGAATCGATCTTCACCATTATTGCTCCACGACAACGCGAGACCTCACACAGCACGAGAAACCATTTTGACCCTTCAGGAACTGCACTTAGAAACCATTCGTCATCCTCCGTATTCACCAGACCTTGCTCCAACGGACTACCATTTTTTTCGTGATTTGGACAATTATCTACGTGACAAGAAGTTTTCTTCCCAGGAGGCAGTACAAAATGCTTTCACACAGTTTGTGCAGTGTAGATCGTCGGAGTTCTATTGCAAAGGCATTAATAACCTTCCCATTAGATGGCAGCAATGTATAGATAATAATGGCAACTATTTTGATTAAATAAATTTGTTAAAAATTTAAAAAATAAACAATTAAGATTTTCAGTACAAATCGGCAATTTCATACTTTAACCCCTAATATATAAATAAATTGAAGACTTTTGAACTTCTTTAAACAATGTCTACTTTTAATTCATAGTGATAATTTCTGTAAATGCATGTGACTTTGTTGATGGTTTATGAATCATCCATCTACATATATAAATTTTGTATACCAACAGATTGAACCGAGTCATTTAGTCAAGCTATCTTAGGTGAAATGTCATCATTTATCAATTCTGCTAAGTGAATTGATCTACCTACATATTTAATGTTACAAAAACGTGTTGTTTGGACATAACTTTTCCTGTACCTAATCTTGCTCACCTGTTTCCTCTAAACAATTTTCCTGCAAAGAATATTGTGACCTCTGGAATATCGAGGCCTCCAGCTATAAAGAGCGACGAAACAAAATTATCCACACCATCACTTCTAGGTTCAAAAATTGGTATCTGAAACATGAAACTAATTTTACTACAGCAAATAGTAAACTAACAGTTACGAAAATATTTTAATAAATTAACCCCCTTACTTATAAACGCTAATTAATGCGCTGCATAACTATGCATCGTTTGTCTTTTACTGTCACATGAAGTTTCAAAGTTGACAGACAGAAAAAAACGTCACATAACTTAGTCATGGGTAAAAAAAAATTTTATAAGTAAGGGAGTAAGAGTTTCACAGGGTATGACTAAACGAAAGCTTTCGATAACATAACTAAGCTGGCACCATAACAGTAAACAATCTAAGGAAAACTCTATAGGTATATTCGCAAATAGTATGAGGTGGCAGAATATCTAGAATATATCTATACCATCTCTATATATATAAAACTCTTTGTCCTGAGTGACTGACTGAGGGATCAACGCACAGCCTAAACCGCTGGTAGTAGAGAGCTGAAATTTGGAGGGTGTGTCCGTTATGTGATGAAAGCGTCAGATAAGAGAGGATTTTCCGAAATTCCACCCCTAAAGGGGGGAAAGGGAGGAAAAACGTTTGTATGCAACATCCAAGTCGCTTGTCCTACAAACTTGAAATTTAACACATAGATTTCTGTGGGGTCGTAGATGAAGCACTAAAAAGTTTTTTTTTAGAAATTCAGTCCCTAAGGGTGTTGAATTGGGGATGGAAGTTTGTATGGGAATTGGTTTACCGCTTCACCTACAATCTTAAAATTAAATACGGGTATTGCTGTAGGGACGTAGGCAAAGCACTAAAAAGTTTTTTTTAGAAATTCATCCCCTAAGGGTGTTAAATTGGGGAAGAAAATTTCTATGAAAATTGGCTCACCGCTTGACCTACAAACTTGAAATTTAACACAAAGATTGCTATGTAGCCGTAGGTGAAGCACTTAAAAGTATTTTTTTTTAAAGTCATCCCCTAAGGGTGTTTAATTGGGGATGAAAGTATCTATGGCATATATTTTTTTAATTTGCTTTCGAGTTCCAATTGCGGTTCCAGCTCTCATTTTCCGGTTCAGGGGAATCTAACCGACCCCGGGGAGGGGGGACAAATTTTGGTTTAAACTTTTTATTCAAGAGAATTGGTATATATACCTACCTACAGTTTTGTACATACAGTACCCTGAACCTATCCTGATTCTATACCAATACTATACTGATACAGATGGTACAGATAAACAATGGTGACGGAACCTATGCTGATCCTATGCCGATCCTATGTTTAACCTAGGCTGATCCTATGCTGATTCTATGTTAAACCTATGCTGAACCTATGCTGATCCTATGCCGATCCTATGTTGAACCTATGCTGATCCTATGCCGATCCTATGTTGAACCTATGCTGATCCTATATCGAAACATATGCTGATCCGATGCCGATCCTATGCTGAACCTATGCTGATTCTATGCCGATCCTATGTTAAACATACGCTGATATAGGATCAGCGTATGGCGTTGAACATATGCTGATCCTATGCTGATCCTATGTTGAACCTATGCTGATCCTATTCCGATCCTATGCTGATCCTATATCGATCATATGCTGATCCGATGCCGATCCTATGCTGAACCTATGCTGATTCTATGCCAATCCTATGTTAAACATACGTTGATATAGGATCAGCGTATGGCGTTGAACATATGCTGATCCTATGCCGATCCTATGGCTATCATAAGATAAGATAAGATAAGATATAACTTTATTGTACCAAAAGAAACATTTACAATAACAAAAAAAAACAAAAAAAAAACAAAAGCTGATCCGATGTCGATCCTATGCTGAACCCATGCTGATCCTATGCCGATCCTATGTTGAACCTATGCTGATCCTATGCCGATTCTATGCTGAATCTAGGCTGATCCTATGTGGATCATATGTTGAACCTAGGCTGATCCTATGCAGAACCTATGCTGATCCTATGCCGAGTTATGTTGAACCTATGCTGAACCTATGCCGATCATATCCTGATCCTATGCTGATTTTGCATCCAATTTTAACCTTAGACAACAGTACTATTTACTAAATGCGGGCGAAGCCGCGGGCAGAAGCTAGTAATATTATAAAACTGAAGAATTTGTTTGTTTGAACGCGGTAATCTCAGGAACTACTAGTCCGAATTGAAAAAATATTTTTATGTTTTATGGTCTATTTATCTAGGAAGATTATAGGCTACATCACGCTACAACCAATAGGAGCGCAACATCCATTTTTTTTTGCAAAAACGGGAAAAAAACCCTTTACATAGCTTCTGACGCGTGCACTGAAGTTTGACACAAATGTAGTGATTATAATTCTCTTTGCACTACGCGTGCGCGGCAACGGTAACGGGACTCACGCGAGTGAAAACGCGGGCGCTGCTAGTGACATCATATAGGGGAGGCCTATGTTCCACAGTGGACGGATAAGGGCAGGGATGATTATAGAATATGTAAAGATCAAACCTGAGATCCAGTGAGCACAACAGCTTTTTCAAGATGTTCTAACATGAACGACAGAGCCGACGCTGTGTAACACAAAGTGTCTGTTCCGTGAATAATTACAAAACCATCATACTTATCGTAATTTTCCTAGAAAACAAATATAAATAATAAATTAATATTTATGAAGTAAGCTTTTTGAAAAACTTACTAGGGGGGTCCCTCAAGGCAGTCTCTTGAGGCCAACATTATACTTAATTTGCGTAAAAGATTTCTCATTTTCTTTAGTTTATTTTACCTTCATATAATTACTTGGTTTCGTGTTTACCTTTATATCTTGAGCAATAGTAATCCAGTTAGATTCATTCATGTTTGAAGAATCAAGTAAAGTCTCATACTCGTAGATCTCGTAAAATATTCTCTTATCAAAATCTTTTGTATCTGTAAGTTATAAAAAACTGAAGTAGAAAACTTATTACCTTCTGAGTAAATATAATAAACAACTAACTACAACTCCTGTACTGTATACCAGCTGCGCCCCGCAGATTCACCCGCGATTCACGAAAATTAAAATAATATTTTTATAAAATTCGATAAAGGGGTTCTAGGTATTGTATTTTCTAATATTATGATGCCTATAAGAAAATATAGCGGTTAAGGATTTAGAAGAAAAATTGATTTATTTTGTAAAAACAGGGGTAACTTTGCCTGTATAATAGTGGTATTTAAAGTTATTTTTTATTGTTTTTGAAATGAAGGGGACACTTTTTGTATCATGTACAATAACATAATACATTGTTTAAAGATCTATTTGATACCGGTTATGAAGAAAACTATTCAATCGGAAAGGATTTCACATGAGTCGCGTCCTTAAGTTATAACTTAGTATAATAATAACTTACGTGGTAAAACAAGTAAAGCTTTGTCAAATGTAGGATCATCTTTAACGCATTTCTCCCAAACTACGTTGTCGTGAAGTTGGGGGTACAAACGTATAACAGATTCGAATACATTCTTCTCCGGAGCCAAATCTGGGATCAGAAAAACATTTTACATAGAGCTAAATGAGATATGGGTTCATGAGATATCTATTACAACAAAGACATAGGTATTTCACGGCCTCTGTGCGCGAGGCGGGCGAAGGCCCGACTGCAATCCCGACGGTAACGGTTCGTTTCCCGACGGGAGCAAATTTTTTTTTTTTTTTTAAAGTTAGGAAAAAAATGACGGTCCCTCATAGTTGAGGTATCCATGATGTGCAAGATGTATCCATGTAGAAAACCCTAAAACCTAATTTTAGATCTATTTTATATGTTTGTTAGTCTGTAAGGTATATATTTACAATTTGAATTATTATCAAATGTTTTATACATTATTATTAATTATTAATATCTCAGTTCCTGCAATACAAGCTTGTGCTTATTGTAGAGCCAATTTCTAATGCAATTTGATAAATGTTTGGTAAGATTCATATTAATAAATAAATTCATTCATTCATTTGCTGTATCCATCTTCAGCTTGCCGCTGTGCGATGTTTACTGGCATCTCCAGCTGTTCGGACACCTGTAGAAATATTTAAAGAGCTTTGGTTCGAAACCGACGATCGACTTGACGTGCCTGTCACTGTCTTATGGAATTGTGCTGAGCGAGATGAAGATATCATTTCCGACATCGGATACGGACCCAACCTCTCTGAATACGCACCTACTGGTCGGACCAACGTTTTGAGCTTCTGCCTCTGGGTCTTATTCCCTCTACTTACTCGCTAGGATGAGCCTTTTAATATTATCGACATTCCGACACACTATGTGGCCAAAATATTGTACAATCCGCTGCAGGCATACATATACACGATGTAACAGGCAAGTCCTTTTAATCCGAAAGGGGGTTGTTCTAGACGTCTAGGCGAACACCTTTGTTCTACGACTTTTTCAAATTCGAACTTCTTTTTCAAAATTTTAAGTTTATGTTTCAGTGAAAAAACAGCTGTTTTTGAAAATAAAGGTAATTGAAGGTTTGATTGTAGTAGACCAAGCTAAATGAAAGGACAACATAAGGTCAATGACCTCGAACTCTAAGAAACAACTGATCTTCAAGTAAACTTTACACTTAAAATTTTCGAAAAGTACTTCGAATTTCCAAAAGTCATAAAACAAAAGTTGTTCGCCTAGACGTCTAGTACAACCCCCTTTCGGATTAAAAGGACTTGCCCGCGTTACATCTTGTAGGTATAACGCGCTTTTGACGTTCTAGTTTTAGCTCTTTTAGGACCGATTCTTTCGTTCGTTGCTTGTGCTGTCCATGTTATTCCAAAAAGCCGGCGCCAATACATATTTCTACCAATAATAATTGTGGTATAAAATTGTCGCCTATACGATAAGTCGACGGCCATGGGTCGAGAATTATGAATTTGCGGTAAATGACTAAATGAGTTATTCTTGTACGATAATGTCCAACAATAGTTTGTACAGTCATGGTTAGAAGAACAGATGCGAAATAATTTCTTAATCTGTTAAATAGTTGGCGGCCACGCTAATACAAATACCCTGGCTTGATGATTTTTTAAAGAACTTTGGCTCAACTTATGAAGAAAATTCACGACATTATTTATATAAAATTATATGCTACAATAAATATAAAATATAGCTTATATATAAATGTATAGGAATTTGTAGGTATGTAAATCTGTATTGTGTTTCTTAACCCAATAAATCTACTTATTCAAAAATGAATGTATGTGTATACTCTAAGGAGGAAACAGAATAAAAAATCATGATAATATTATTATACTTTTTAAACAAACTCAACCATTGAACTGTGATGCACATTGCATTCCCGGCATTCTACTTTTTTAAATGAGCGCGGCACGCGCGCTCCCTAGTGGCTGGCGCGGCGGTAAGTTAGAAATAAAATACACTCACGGCAAAAACATAACACTTCCTTTGAAAGTCGTGTAAATAAAAAAAAAGAAGTAATTTGAAGCATATTTTATTCACCAATGATCTCAAAACAATGGGCCCTATGATGATGTGATGTGATGACTTATAAGACCATGACCTCTTATAAGTCGTCGCGTTGTCGTCTAGCTAAAATATATAAAATTAAAAACACAATAAATAATGAAAAAAAAAACTAAAAAAAAATATTTTTTTAAATTGTCTGTGGTTTTTAAAACTAGTCAGGGTATTTTTTATTTAAAATTTACTTTATTTTTTTGAGCGAAAAAAGGACGACCTAGCAACGACAAACGATCATGGTAGCGCGGAAAATAACGACTCGACCGCGGACGAAACAATTTGCGGGCGATTTACCACCTAAGTCCAGAGGAACCCGACAAAATGTATTTTTGCCACACACATGAGGGGGTAATTACCATGGTCTCCTTATAGCAGAATCTTAACATAATGCCAAAAAAAAACTTACAATGATAGAAAAAATGAAAACCAACTTCACAGGGTGTTTTAAAATAATTCCTTTTATTAGCAGGCTTAAGAGGACAATAAAAATAAAGAGAAACGAATGTGGTATGCACCATTATCAATATCCCAGCCTTGTAATGGCCGCAGCCGGCGTTGCTTAACCCGCACGATTATACGAGATCGAGTGCACCCTAGGCCAATGAGCTAATTATGAGTAACATGACATTCGTTAATACAAATAATCTGTTATTTATCCACTTGAATGTAGTTCGATTGATATTTGTACCTACTTAATAACTTCTAGGAATACTATCATTGAACGGTAGAATACGATAAACAATAATTTAAAGATATCGCTGCTATAAAAATGTTAATAAATAAATTACGACGTATACAACTGATCACCTAACTACTTACTAATCTTACTAATATTATAAACGCGAGAGTTTGTATGTATACATGTGATTTTGATACTCTTTCACGCAAAAACTACTAAAACGATTGCGATAAAATTTGAAATACAGGTAGCTGGATACCGGAAATAACAGATAGATAGTTTACTTTTTATCCACATATTCCTACAGGAACGGGAACTACGCGGATGAAACCGCGGGGTGCGGGGATAAACGACGCGAAAGTTTGCTAGAATTATAACATGTAAATCTGTTTGTGAATTTGTTACTCTTTTAGGCTAAGACCTCTGAACCGATTGCGATGAAACTTGGAATATAGGTAGCTGGAAACTTGAAATAGCACATAGGCTACTTTTTATCCCGTTATTCGCACGGGAGCGGGACTTATTCGGGTGATACCGCGGGACGCAGCTAGTAATTATTAATTCTTTTTTATTTACTAATTTACTATAATTTACCCAACTAGTTTAAGATATTGTGACCTGTAATTAATTGATGTAAAATTACTTAATAAGTAGGTGCATGACTGTCGATTAATTTTCTAATTAGTGTCATTAATAAAATAAATAAAAATGCATGCTTTAGCCGAGTACTAAATGTTATTACATTCTTAACGAAAACTATAATGACATCATGCTTGACATACTTTTTATTGAATATATCTAATCAATGTAATCAAAACCTTAATTAATATTAAATATTAACTCGATAGACTTATGTATTTTGACACCCAACTAATCCATAAGACCCTATTTAATAATTTATTAATAACTAGCAGCGCCCCGCGGTTTTACCCAAATAAGTCCCGTTCTTGCGCGAATATCGGGATAAAAAGTAGCGTTATATGTGTGAGCCAGGTCTCCAGCTACCTATCTTTCAAGTTTCATCGCAATCGGTTTAGTAGTTTTTGCGTGATTGAGTAACAAAGTCATATACAAACAAACCCTCGCGTTTATAATATTAGTAAGATTAGTAAAAAGTTAGGTGATCAGGACCATAATGAATATCCATGCTTGCAAACTTTCACGTTTATAATATTTAGTAGGATAGGATATTATTAAAATAAACTAGGAAAAAGTCATCGTCACAAATTCACTCGCGGCTCAATTTATTAACTTTATTATGACCCCTATTCGATTGGTATGAAAATTGGTCCAAATACTCTTACTCCAAGCCATCTCCAGCCAGTCCAGCTCTAAAATGTATATTTACTTTTATTGATACGAGTATTGTGTAATTGTTTTACTCATAATTATTACTCATACTCCAAATATACATATGTTCTTTTGCTGTAGAAAACCTTAACAGGATATCTTAATATTTATAAATACGTGTATTTTGTGAACTTATTAGTAGTAATAATAATATAATTTTGTCAAGTTGTGGTCGCATAGTTTGGGGATATAGTCCAGCTCTAAAATGTATATTTAATTTTATTGATATTGTGTAATTGACTGTGTTCTGTCTTGTGTGCCAATAAAATAAAATAAAATAAAGATAAATATTAAAAAAAAATACTAGGCGGCGGGATAAAAGATAAATAATATAAATAACTAATACCTACATCGTTAAAAACACACTCTCCCAATTTTAGCTCTCTGCACACTATCAGTAATATTACGTTGCACTAAATGTACTGAAGTACTGACGTAATTATTTCAGTTGTTTCAATAGGCTACAGCTTAAGGGGTGAATCCGACAGTGATTTTCAGTTTAGCTCGTATTATAAGTGTGAAATTGTGCACCTAATGTGTTGAAAAAGAGATACTAAAACCACAAACTGTGGACATCAACCATTAAAATTGGCGATAGACCGACATCCCCAAAATAGATTTATGACTGCTATAAGTAGATCAATAATATATAAATAATATATTATTTATATATTGATATATATTACATAATATATATATAATACAATAATATACTAATTTAAGAACAGGATAACCGTTAGCGGAGATCTATCTAGATACCTGGACTTAAAACCTGGAATAAAATACAGCTACTTTTTATCGAGATATTCTTGCAGAATCGGAACACACTTAAATTTAATCCATAATTGAAGAACAATCATCGGTATTCTTTTTCCGATTACACATCTAATAATTATAACAAACATTTTGCTCCCACGGCGCGGCGTTATATTGTTAGTTGGGGCTAGATTGCGATGTGTGTGATGTCGTGCAATATTTATATTTATTCATATTATTATATTGAGTGGGTAATAAAATAATGATAAATTAATAAATATACAAAATAAAGTGATTACTATTTTAATCAATGACTTTTCTACTTTCTCCGTCACGCTTTTTCTTAAGTTTCTATCCCTTTTCAACAAGGATACATCGTGTAGTTATCCTCCCATAATGAATATTTCTTATTCTGTGACTTTCCTACTTTCTCTGTCTCTTTCTTTAAGCGGCTACGGAACTGATGTTTCTAGGATGAATTACTACAAAAGTTATTGGAAGCAAAAGTTTTTAAAACCATATTTATTAAAGTCGAGGATATTTACTAAGTCATGACTGACGTGAAAACAGGATTCCTGTAAATTTTTACAGTAGGAAAAAATCCCAAACGTCCCTTTAAATTGTACAAATAAGTGATATTACTCACTCAATATTGTACGTAAACTATAAAAACTTTGTACAGGAACTAAACTAAGCTCAATATAGGTCCTGAATGATTTGAATTTTATTAACGTTTAGTTATCTTGAAACTTGCAATTGTTTGATTTTACGCATTAAAATTATGCATAGCATCTTACGTCATTTACTTACCCATCTGAAATTCGCTAGCTTTATTCCTGTCACGCTATTAGGGATAAGCCCTTAAGTTATGACTTGACAGTCATAATTGCACATGCCTAACCTACTTGATTACCTCTCCTTTGGAAAACACAGGATCCTAGATAAACGCTTGTCTGCCTAACATAGGATCCTTTGCACGTTCGGTGCCTAAGTCAGGATCTTGTGGTTGATGTTTCAAGCGACTATAAACATTATATTATACTAGCTGCGCTCCGCGGTTTCACCCGCGTAAGTCCCGTTCCCGCGGGAATTTCGGGATAAAAAGTAGCCTATGTGTTAATCCAGGTCCCCAGCTACCTATATTCCAAGTTTCAGTAGAATTCAGTAGTTTTTGCGTGAAAGAGTAACAACCTCACATACATACAAACTTTCGCATTTATAATATTAGTAAGATTGTCTAACTCTGTGGTGTATTTTTGTGTTCATATTCACACAAAAACCATGTGGTTTTATTTCCGGCAGGTTGAACACCTTTAACAAAATATATGAAGTTCCTGTACAAAATTATGTTTAAAGAAAATCTACCGCTTTTATATTTTACTGTAATAAATAATTTAATTTTGTAAACCACAAAATCGGATGGAATAGGAATTGACCGAGACTCGACGGGTTTCAGAGACCAGCAAGTTTTTTTTACTACATAACGTATACCAACTCTCACGTATTCTATACTTCATTTTTTAATGTAATCATTGGACACTTCTTTCCATAGAAAAATGGTCAAATACAAGGATCCAAAATGTCAGATTATAGTCTGAAATTTAAAAAAACGTAAGTACTTTTTAGTGAAATTTTAATGTTTTGATGATAACACGCAATGACAACGTTACTTATTAAGATAAATGTTATCTGGGCAAACCTTTCGTTACAACGAATTTTAACTTCAGTCAATATTGTGCAATTTTCTGTAAATTGAACTATTAGGAAACTTGGTGTTGAACATTGAGATATTACGTATAGGTACTTCGTTTTTTAATTGTAGACAACGATTTGACACTTCTTTTTAAACAAAAAATGTCAAATACAAGGAATCGAAATGTCAGATTGTAGATGAAATTTATTCTACGTTCCTTCTACGCGAAAAAACCACTGCTGCGCTGACAATATTGTTACGTCTAAGTAAAAAGAGTGAAAAAATCGAAAATAAATAAACGACAATGCTAAGTAATGACGCTTTATCGTCAAAAGTATCATTGAATTTGATGTATTGGAAATTCAGTGGCTTGTTACAGCTGTCTTTCGTCTGATGAACTACTGTTGAGTTTGAAATCAATGGTGTTTAATAAATAACTGGCAGTTCATTGTCAATGGGGAAAGGTATTGGGCTAATTTTTCAAATCCCTAGATAGAGATATCTGACAAATAAAATGTACCACCACCGAATGAGAAACGTCATCATGATATTCAAAAGGAAAATAAATTTAAATTAAGAAGGTCCAAATTTGAAGGCTTTGAAATTTGGTTGGGTTCGAACTTATTTGATAGATATATTTTGAACGTGGAATGAAAAACCAGGCGTCGGATATTGTTCCGAAATGGCATAGGAAACCCTGGCCAATAATGCAAACTAATAAGGTTAATAGACGTGCGAGTAAGTACGCGGATTTGTAGCTCGACTACCTTTTTCGCCTGTGTGTCAATACGCCGGTGTCAATACGCTTAAGTACGCGTTCATTAAAATTGCCGTGCAAATACGCCGGCTATTTAACCAGTTTCAAACCTTAGAAAATTTAAAAATTCGGTGTCATATGTCACCGACGACATGGAGCCGAGTAAGTTCTTAAAAACCGCATAGGTACTTAAAGTTCTTAAGACCCGCTTAATAGGTACTTAAACTGTATGCAAACTTACATCCTTCTTTATTATCCATCATTCCAATAGTCCCACCGGTATAAATTACTAGAACTCTTCTATCTTTTGTTTCAGAATTAACTATATAATCCGCTTCCTCTTCTCTGACGTTCAAACAACTTCTTTTAGCTACATTTTGTTTCTCAAATTCCTCGTCGTCTTCCCGCTTCTTTTTACCAGCGATAAATTTATGCGACATTTGTATTTTTTTAAACAACCTTTTTTATTTTTGCCAGTGCGAGTGTGCGGTTTCAAATTGAAGCGCGTACTGGGTACCGTAGTGGTTCTAATCTCTCTCTGTGATACCCGTCGAACTCGGAGTATAGGAACGATTAATGACTAGAGACCTAAGGAGTAGTATTTATAATAGTACCTTCTACGTGCCCAAGCAGGTATACCTACGTCACATATCTCTGAATAGTACGCAACTCCAGAGGAATTGGAGACTGCCAAATTCCCTGTTCATGTATGGTACCTAAATATTTGTAAATATTATAATTTGCTTACCTTATTTTACATTACAATAAACAAAGTAAATAAAAAGCATAATATGTATATCAATTTATTTTTATTATTTATGTTTTAACATAATAATTATTTTAAAATAGTAAAAATATTTTACTAGTTTTGTAATCGATTTTTATTACATATAGCAGCAATTATTTGTGGGAAAAATATCTGCTCTGTAGGAGAAATACCCTACCGATCAAAAATCTGCAAACTAGGTCAACTTATATAATAATTTACTGAACCGATTGCGATGAAACTTGGAATATAAGTAAGTAGTTGGATATCGGGAATAACACATATCGGGACTCATGCGGGTGAAACCGCGGAGCAAAGCCGTGCCTATTAAATATAAACAAAGCATCTTTAATTTAATTATGAAGGTGTGCTTAATGGTAAAATAGAGTAGCTCCCTTGAATTGAAATATAAGTTCATTCTTTAAAACAAAACATTACAGTACCTTACAAATATTTTTCGCAAGAAATATATTTTAAAAAAACCCCCATGACAGGATTCAAAACTGCGCCCTCTCGATAACCAGACGAGTGCTCTAACCACTGATTCCTGTGTAGATAAGTGGCGAAAAATATAATTGTATAAAATATTTCTAACTTACATTATGCCTTGAGCAATAAAAACAAAGAAATGTGATAGTACCTACTAATAACAAATTGAACATTTGGGATCAGAATAAATAATTTCCAGACACTTCGGTCCGAACAGTAGAAAGCAAATTTCTGGTAATACTAAATGCATCCTTACTAATTACTAAGATTCATAAATGCAAAAGTAACTCTGTCTGTCTGTTCGTCTGAACCGATTGTAGTAAATTTTGGTATCGAGATAGATGGGACTTTGGAAAAGGACATAGGCAATCTTTCATCCCGATTCCGAATCCCGATCCCAGAATTACGGTATGAAACCGGATACGCAGCACAGTTTTTATTCTATAAAATCGAGTATGGAGTATTTCTACGCAGACGAAGTCGCGGGTAACAGCTCTGACGATCTCTGTGGCGCGTCGGGCAAACGCTTGGCTGCAATACAGAAGGGTTCGATTCCCGCTGGGTGCAAATATTTATGCTTAAAAATAAATATTTGTATCTGGTCTGGTTGTATTTCTATGTGTAATATGTATGTATTTACAAAAGAAAAATAAATATAAGTAGTATATCCGTTGTCTAGTCACCGTAACACAAGCTTAGCAGCTTACCATGGGGCTAGATGGCGCTGTGTGTTCGTCACAGGATTTATCTATTTATTTTACAGCTAGTGAGCAATAAGTAGGTACGTTTCCATGCTCAGTAAACAACCAGCTCTTCGCCCGGGCACCTACCCTATATCACTGCCTATAGTGGGAGATCCATGCCTTGGAATAGGATGATGTTGCATAGGAGAGTTTTATTTCATAGTGTTTCTTGGTTAACACCGAAGGTGGGACTGTCAGAAATTCCTGTTTAACATACATTAACGTTAAGCATCTGGTCACGGTTGCTATCCGTGACAGCAGTCGTTAAGTAAAGTTGGAGGTGAAAACTTTAACACTAGGTTAGCCACACCACTTATACGAAAAGAAAAAGAAAAATAATTACTTAGCGTGGTAAATCGATTTTCGGTAAAAATCCTTTTTTAGTACACACTACTAGCGTCATCTATTATGTGATTACGGATTTACATCGTGTATACGCTCTGCGCTTGCGCCGGCTGTCTTCGTGCTATCGATCGACGGTCGCGTCATCTTCTAGTTTCACTGTGATTGCAGAGAGGGAGCTTTTGCCAATATTCATATTTATTATTCAATCCTGGCAGGTTAGGCCTTTTCATCTAATTTTATAGATGTTTTACACAGTACTCTGTAGTGCCCGGGATATTGTTAGATGGAGTAGGCTTGCCGAGCATCTATACCACCCTCCCACCCTATTCAGCCATGCCCAGAGGAAAAAACTGGTCAATACGTCTGGAGGTAGGTAGTACCACAGCTTACCCAGCAGTTAGCCAAGCTGTCATACAAATTTGTTTCCCGAAGAATATCGGTTAAATAATAATATGTTGTATGTACCGGACAAGACATATGACCGGTCAGATGACTGTAGTTTGACATGTGATTTAGGGCTAGTAAAGCGCCCTCACGGATCTCGCACATTGCTATTGCCGGTTTTATAAAGCCGGATTCTCACTAGTGGATCGTAACCGTAACCGTTGGGTGTACTATTACCAAAAATATGAACGTAGTTCGCGAGTCTGCCAAAAACCAAAAGGCGCTCGCAATACGCTGCGAGTCACGAGGAAAGGAAAGCCTTCTTGTGTACACTAAAATCACGTTAATCTACTTTGTCACAGACTCAAGTATCAAAACTGTATCATGCCGTGGTAGCCAACAGTTACGGCCTGCTAGTGAGTATCCAACTTTCAAGAAACCTTTGCAATGGATTCTCTTAGAAAAGTTTCTCCAATACCCGAACTTTAGTAATTATCACTGATTGATATGAAACTAGTTTCAATCGCGTTGCTTTTATTGTTTTTTAGCATTGTCGGAGCTTCTACAGACTCTTTTCTCCAGGGTCTGTATCAGAGGCATGTTACATCGCCGTCTTTGCTCCTAGAAGACTTGTGCACTTGACTTGACAACTTTTGAAATATCAATTTCAATCATATAAGATAGTTTTTGCTGTGATATATCAAGACGGTCCTGTTGCACCCAGTTGTCCTTATCTAACGAACCGACGAAAACTAAAGTGGAAAAAGGACACACTGGGGTCTTTCTAACATCAAGCGGGATTGTTTTTCTGACGAAGTAAGCCTTCTAGTAATGACTGTACTATTTATATGGTCTGTATAGACTCCGAAACGTAGAAACGACATTTAAAATAATAAAACCAACAGAAAAATGAGTTTTATTTCCATTGAACATTGCGAAAACAGAAGAATAATGTAAATCACTGATTTTTATTTAAAATTTTAATTAAATCGTGTCTTCCCAACGTGGTAGCGTAATCCAAGGGAGTGTTATTTAGGATATCTTTCTTGTTCTTATCAACTCCAATACTTGTCAAAAACTGTACTATGTCTGAACTGTTGTAGAGAACAGCCTGAAATTAAAAAAAGAAAAAACAAATGTTGCAGAGCTAACATAGTGTCATCTAGCTAGCCCCACAGACTAGTAAGAAGATACTAAGCTAGGCCTAAACTGTGCAGTAGTGGTGACCTGATAACGGACATAGAAGATACTGAAATATCCCGAATCAAAAACAAACATAAAGGTAGCGTATATACTTGTTTCTGCCGGAAATCCAACACGCAACTTTCAGGCTCGCAGGCGGGTGTCCGCCCCTTATGCCACAGTACTTTTTAGCAAACACCTTTGTATTAAAATGCATGTATATTCCAAATGTGAAGTCTCTAGAGGAACAAATAAAGCGGGCCAGCTTTAAAAGCTTTAACAGAGTCATTCTCAGATCGTGTTAGGTGATGTTTTGCAACTGTTTTCGCTCAAAATGATCTTTCCTGTGACTTGCCTGTATCGATTGAATTGCAAGTAATCAGCAGAATAAAGAAGCCAAAACAACGGATTCTTAGCATCTTTGGATTTGATCATCAATGATGATGATCAAATCCAAAGCAGCAACAATTTAGCAACAAATTAGGCAACAAATTCTAGGGCCCAACGTCATTTAAAATTTGGACAATTGCCTCATCTTAGAAGGGTTAAGGTTAGACAGTAACGCCATGGCAGTCTACTCCGGATTTACTAATGTCCCAATAATTCGGTCTGAGTCTTAAATTTACTTACTTTGTGTAAAGGTGTTTGAAACAGCTCATCTTCGTAGTCCAACTCCGCCCCTGCCATTCTCAAGGTTTGGATACGTTTCAACGAACAGTTTTTTATGGCGATTGTGACCATTTCACTGATATGAAGCTTGCTGAGTGCCAAATGAGCGCCACATTTTGTTAAGAGTGAAACTGTGTCTGGGCAGTCTTTGTATATTGCTGTTATAAGGGGGATTTCGCCAGAACTAGAAAAAAAAGGAAAAACAACATAAACGGATACAATAGCGATCTATAGGGAAGGAGATAGGCTTCGATTGATGAATCTGGAAAAGTCGATGTTATCCTCGGAAATTATCACGAATCTCTGTATGGTATATGGTTTGGCGTTTGATTTCTGTATTAGGTCTTTTAAATGAACGAAATATTGGTTAATGAGACCTTGAAAAATGGTACATTTGTAATTGAAAGTCTAGCATTTACCTTGACCTAATGTGAACATTCGCACCATTTTTGAGCAAAAACTCCACTATAGGTAGATTTCCTTTAAATATTGCCTCATGAAGTGGCGTTCTACCATCTGATCCTTGCGAATTCACATCGGCACCCATTTCTGGAAAACAATATTCTGCATAAATAACTCGGATATCACAAAAGATTTCTGCTTCAATTAAATTTTATAAATCATTGAACATTTCGAAGACTAATCGTGCGATTTGTTGTTCGTGAAGAAATTAGTGTTTGGATTACGATAAATCTTTTTATTTGTGTTAGTTTGGCTACTTAGATTAATTTTGCCCCTTCATAGTCTGATATTAAAGTAGGATCGGAACGAAGAACGAAAAATTTAACTGCCGCCCCGCCAAATAAATCGATGCTGTAGAAACAGTATTTCGCATACAAACCCAACGATTTCTGTACGACTCCCAAATCTTCAGTTTGTATTCCATAAAGCAGTAGAGATGTGATCACTCTTTCTGTGACTTCTGTCAATTTCTTCGGTGATTGTATATTCAGACCTACCGCTAAAGCCTCTTTCAGAGTTTGATCCTAAAAGAAGTTGAGAAGAAGGAAAATAAAAACAAGAGTAGGTATGTAGGTACTGAGAGAGTAATTTAAAGAAAGAAAGTGAAGAAGGGAGAAGGCTTCTTGCTATTATCGATGTTATTACTAGGCATATGATTCATTTAATTAAATGATCATTGAACTAAAAGAGTTCAAAATGATTCAACATTGCAAATTTTCTTCTTTCTTTCTTTCCTAAAGAGTCATTTAGTTAATGGTCTAACTTCATTATTCTGGTGTATAGTGTCATAAATAAGATTATTTTACATCATCATAATGTCTTACCTCCAAAACAATTGAAGCCATATTCGTCAATTCCCCTCTTATATTACTAGCCATTACCTGTAACAGAGTAATAGTAAATATCTGTAAAATACATGGAGAATGTGTTTATTTGGTGCAGGCATTCATCAATAAGAAAGTATTGGTCGAAATTCTCACGGGATCGAAATTTACGCGTTTCAAACCGAGGACACAGCTAATGACCGATAAACTTCGGGACAAGCTATTGTTGTTGGTCAATTCATTAAAGTAATTATAATGGAGTTCTCTCACCTCACATTTTTCCTTGTAACTTAATTCGTTCTTCGTCAACACGTAAGATAATTTCGTCAAAGCAGCTTCAGGCGTCATATCAGCTCCACATACTACGCCGTATTCCGCCATCAACTAAAATATACGTAATTACATTCCTGAGTACATTGTTCACATGCAAATAACTTATTTCTCCTTAACCTATTATAACCTGTTTTCCGCAAAAGTATTTCTGGAATGTCTAGTTGTAGTTTCTGCACTCAATCCATACCCTCTTACTGTTAAGAACGGAACGACCTTAGGTTAAGATGTTTGTACAAGTACATAGTTATGTTTCCTTGTAATTTGTGTTGTAATGAATAATAGGTCGATAGCTAAATAGAATAGATAGCTATAACAGAATTAAACACGAAAGAAAGGTGTAGAAAGAAGAGCCTAACCTAGTTGAGGTTAGGAGATTATTAGAACGAAACAATAGCGCTACCCCTGTCTCTCATAGAAAGAAATCTAAATTGACCCATTCCGAAATAGCGCAAATGTCTTGTCAAGTCAATATAAGAAAGGCCCCTTTTGATCGTGTCACGTACGAGCTCGCCGGGTGCCCTGAAGCCTTCAAACATAAGAAGCCTAGGAAGGATAGGAGGCCTAGGAACATAGAACATAAACAAGAATTATTGAGAGTAGAGAAACTGAATCTACGTACGTCTTTCCTTTGGAAGAGCACCGGCGAAGGTTTAGGAAATACAGAACTATCTTACTAATAATATTAAATAAAACCTTAAAGTTTGTATGTGTGACGTTGTTACTTATTATAACGCAAAAATTTCAAAACCGATTGCGATGAAACTTTGAATTTGCATAGCTGGAGACCTGGAATAATACATAAGCTAATTTTTATCCCAATATTCCCGCGGAAACAGGATTTACGCGGATGAAACCGCAGGGCGTAGTTAGTTTCCTCATAGAGGTTTATTAAAAGTAGAATGTTATTGTTTTCATATTGCACGAGTAGAGTTATTGTTAAGTATGTACTATTGTTTATTGTTTTTTTTATTACTTTGGCCTTGGACAACAATTGAAGTTATAATTCATATCAGAAATAAATTGATGGGGCAATTCACTCCTATTAATTTGGGCCGTTTTCCACTCGCATGACTATTAATCAATTTAGGAATTTGAAAACAAAAATATACTCGGAAATCTATGTACTTATCTACAAAATGATTTCCGTTAACTGACCAGCGGCCCTAGCCAATATTCTTATCGAATACCGAAAACGCCATTCGACAGATTTTTTTGTATGAAATTGACATAAGCTCGCGAAAAATCAAGCGTTGACCTTTTGTCAATTTCATACAAAAAAATCTGTCGATTGGCGTTTTCGTTATTCGATAAGAATTTTGGCTAGGGCCGCAGGAGATCAACGTCCAGCTTATACCGGTGATAGTAGAGAGGTGAAATTTAGCGTGTTCTTTATTATTAAGATATAGGCATTCGATAATAAGGATTTTTTTTAAATTCCCATGGGGAAACGCGGATGAAACAGTTAGTATTTTACAAATTCCGTAAGTAAATTCTTATACTGTTTCCAATGTACATTTCTTTTGTAATTGTCTGAAGATAGGTAGACAATTAAAAAAACTTACTACAGTATTTTATTTACAGAACATACCTTTCCAGTTTCATAAATAGCGGAAACAGCACCAGTGCTACATTGTGTGATGACGACAACTATCACTCCTCGGTCAACTGCTGCTTTAATTACTTCAAGGAGATCTGGTCGATTCGTTGGTATATTACCAGCACCGTAACTTTCTAGTACTACACCTGGGAAAATGACGTCATTATAAATTTGTCTAGATAGACAAATTATGATCATGATTTACTTATTAAATTAGGAGAGCTGTAGTAGGTACGTAGAAGGTGCAGCCTTTAATGCAGGTCGAAAACATAGAACTAAGTTACTACCGTATTTAATATATAACAGTAAAATATTTGGTCAAGCGTTACCTTCAATAGGTGGCTGACAAAAGGCTTTAATTACAGCAGTACTAATACTTGGAAAGATTCTCAACAGTCCAACATTCTCGCACATTTGCGCATTCACATTGAACTTCTCAATGACATTGGGTTTGAATATTGCAGCTTTGTTGACTTCAATGTTAAGGCCTACTTCAACGAGAGGCACACAGTTCGGTGAATGGAAAGCGTAAAGATTGGTTGTGGAAATTTTCCGGGTTCTGCAATAAGAAAGAAATAATATTATTATATTTGGCTGATGTTGAAAAGAAGAAGACAATATGCATAAGATTAAACTATTTAGTATCCAGCATATATTTCAAGTCCACCTTTCTTGTGCGGACTGCCAAAAAGTGGAATTCGCTACCCGCTCCGCTGTTTTCCCTAAACTACAACCTTGGAGTCTTCAAGTCTAGAGTAAATAAGTATCTCTTCTAGATAAGCATGCTTAATCACCGCTTCCCATCAGGTGAGATGAGGTAAGATGAGGTGAAATGGAAACCCACTAAGTTTAAAAAAAACCGAATGGGTAGCTCATATTAAGTACTGTAAATGTTTACGGTAAGGTATGGATATTCATAGAATAAACAAACAATAGTTGTTAAATTAAAATATTTCGCAATTTGATTTCCGAAAACTCTAGTTAAGGAACAGAAAAAAAAACGGAAATTCGGAATTTAGTTGACTGAGAAACATACATATATAAAAATCATCGCTTAGGAGAAGACCTGTGGTTAGGTACAGATACTGAGATACGAATTCGAGCCTCGTTGCGAGAGATTTTTTAAGATGTAATTTTCCTTAAAATATTTCTAGGAAACAATGGTTTGTTTAATTTTACAATCAAATGAACGTCTCAGTCCAAATTCTGAAAACTCAAGCCATCTACTCAATATTATCCTTCTATTTCTAACTATCTTTCAACGATGTTTACTTTTGACTCCTAGTTATAATTTCTGTATATTATGTATGTTATTGTTGTTGATGCAATAATGAATCATTAATTAGTAACCTTTCAATTATGTTTACGAACAAATTGAACCGTGTTATTTTTTTGAGCTATCTTAGGTGAAATGTCATTTATTATCAATTCTATGAAGTAGATTATATATGCTTATTTATTGATTACCAAGTTATTGATAGGTACCTAATTATAACAATTTTTATGACTTTTATATTTCTCTTACCTAATCTTGCTCACCTGTTTCCTCGAAATAATTTTCCTGCAAAGAATATCGTGACCTCAGGAATATTGAGGGCTCCAGCAATGAAGAGCGACGATACAAAATTATCCACCCCATCACTTCTAGGTTCAAAAATTGGTATCTAGAAATTAAATTAATTTTGTCACCTTAACTACTAAACCAATAAATAAATAAAAATTGATATATTTCATTTCACGACTTTGAAATAAAACTCATTTTTCAGATATGAAAATACTAGCTGCGCCCCGCGGTTTCACCCGGGTAAGTCCCGTTTCCGCGGGAATATCGAGATATAAAGTAGCCTATGTGTTAATCCAGGTACCCAGCTACCTATATTCCAAGTTTCATCGCTATCGGTTCAGCAGTTTTTGCGTGAAAGAGTAACAACCTCACATACATACATACATACTTACATACAAACTTTCGGGTTTATAATATTAGTAAGATGTTAAATAAAAAGAGTATCACAGGATATGACTTAACGAATGCTTTCTATAACATAGCTGTACCATAACACACACACACATTTACACAATAAACAAGTGAGAGAAACCCAATATTTTTGCAAATAATAATATGAGGTAGGTATTAAATAATAATGTATAGAGCTGTCAAACCTGAGATCCAGTGAGAACAACAGCTTTTCCAATATTTTCAAACATAAATGATAGCGCTGACGCTGTGTAACACAAAGTGTCTGTTCCGTGAAGTATCACAAACCCATCATACTTTTCATATTTTCTCTAAAAAACAAATGTAACTAATCAATCAATACTAATAAATTAGACATGTTGTAAAATTTACTAGGACTACCTCAAGGCAGTACCTTTGGGTCAACATTATACTAGATTCGCATAAAAGATTTATCATTATAATTATAGGTTATTTTATCCTTATCTTATACCTACATGTTTTCGTATTTACCTTGATATCTTTAGCAATAGTAATCCAGTTTGATTCATTCATGTTTGAAGAATCAAGTAAATTTTCATACTCGTAGATTTCGTAAAATATTCTCTTATCAATATCTTTTGTGTCTGTAAGTTATAAACAAACTTAAGTAAAAATCTCAGCTTTTATTATCTTTGAGGAAAATATCAACATCATTATTTTGGACATCGTTATTTTAGAACTTTTGCTTTAATTTTCCATCATCATTATCGGTTTTGTGGTTTTTTCGTAAAGGAAGGGAAAAATTTCATTATATACACAAACTTTTGCATCCCAGCTATTAATGAGAAAATTATGAATGCGAATGTTTAGATGTTTATCAATCACGCAAAAACGCCAGAAGGTATTTAGTTGACATTTAGCACTTCACATCTTTTTAATCCGGTCATTTCTACGGTAACGACGCGGGTAATCTCGCAGGGCACAGTCTTTTGTATAATAAAATAACTAGTGTTATGTATTTATACGTACGTGGTAAAACAAGTAAAGATTTGTCAAAGGTAGGGTCATCATTTACTCTTTTCTCCCAAACTGCGTTGTCGTGAAGTTGTGGATACAACCGAACAAGAGATTCGAAAACATTCTTTTCTGGAGCCAAATCTAGGATAAAAAATAAAAGATATAAAACATAGAAATTTCAGACATTTGAAAACCAGATATTTGTGTCTGGTCAGGATGTCTTTCTATGTATAATAAATATTTAAGTATTTACAAAAAAATATAGCTATTATATTCGTTGTCTAGTCAACGTAACACAAGCTTAAATAGCTTACCATTGGGGCTATATCGCGCTGTGTGTTGTTAACAGAACTAATTTCTTTATTTATTGTTATAGAAAGTAGAAAGATATATCTAGAGTTACAGAATAGAACATAGAAATGCAGCTTCATGTGAAAGTCCATAAGAATTTCGATTCTTTCGATAAATTGTGTGAGAAATTACGGTCTACTTCAATAAATGTTTGATTTAATTTTAATTAAATTACATGGGATTTTCATTTTCAAAGAAACAATAATGAAAGATCTGTTGACATCATTTTTATTGTTACAATTACATAATGTGACATTTTTATCTGATTTATGGTTAATAAAAATTATCTCTTATTTACACTTTAATGTACTTAGATTGATAGGTAGGTACGAGTACATTATGATATATGTCATGCCCTCATATTATGTAATGTAAACTTCTATAAATATTAATCATTCAATACACGTTTTAGATACAAGTTAGGGAAATCAATGCTATAAAAATGTTAATAATAATCAACTACCTAATGCTATTGAAAATTAGTCTATTAATAATTGCCTTATTTCATAATTTAATAGCCTTAGTAAAATTAGAACTTGTCACTTTTAATAATTTATGTGATATAAAAATAAGTATAATGTATACCTGTCTCAGAACCATTATTTTAAAGTGACAGCTTTTTATTTACTTTTACCTTTGATATGAAATTTATGTAACAATATGTTTACATTTTTGATCTAAGTTTAAAGTAATGTATATCCTGTTTTATAGGTCTAATCGCGTACGTAATCTCGTTTCAACCATGCCAAATCGTCTTGATCGCGACGAAACAAATCATGTGAATATAAAGAAGTTTATGCACCTTACAAAAATGTAAACACATAACTGTCATTTAAAAAGTAAACAAAAAGCTGTGACTTACAAATAATTATTTTGCGTTTTTTGTTTACATTTTTGATGTAAGGTTAATAATATGAAGTGCAAAGATACCGTATGTTAGGTAGGATCACATCTAGGTACCTAACTAAACCAGCCTAGTTTTTTATAATGATATTAATATATTTATTGTAAATGTTACTTTCGGGGCGTGCTCTAAAGCGTTTTATCTCTCCATATGTGTAGAATATAAACTACATATATAAAATTCAAAATCCTGACTGTAGATTCAAACTTTTCCTTTTTACCTATATATATATTTACAAACTAAAATTTGGCGTTTCACCACAATGTCACCTGATGCTGAGTGATAATTGTGATATAAGATGTACCACGCACATCTAGAAGGAGAAAAAGAAAGAAAGGCAATGGCATATTACCTACTGTGTATAATAAATAACCCTCAAACAGTTAGGTAAAAACATATGAGTTAAGATTGCTTGGGATATATTAAAGGTAAGTAATCCTTAGCTAAGTAATTAGATAGGTACTCTACATAATGTAAAGTAGACAGGTAAAATGTCTTAATGAAATCTTGAAATGACCTCGAACTTACATCCTTCTTTATTATCCACCATTCCTATAGTGCCACCGGTATAAATAACCAGTACTCTCCTTTCATTTCTTCCGTAATGAACTACAAACGACGCTTCGTCTTCTTTTATCCCATTTAATTTCAAACCATTCATTTTAACTATGTTTTCTTCCTCATATTCCTTGACCTCTTCCCGCTTCTTTTTACCACCAGTAAATGACAGAAAGGGCATCTTGATTTTTTTTATTTTCTTAAATCAAACTGTTTATTTGTGCCAGTACGAGTGTGCGGTTCGAAATTGAAACGCGGACTGATGCTGCGAATGATTTATGACTGAGACTGAACACGTGTTGTGTAGTGTACCAAAGAGATTATATAACCTAAGTTTATTGTGTACAGTATGACAGATAGGCGAGGCCTTCTTGAAGTCGTGAAATGCATAATTCGCACCCTCGAATCTCTTTACTCAGATTAATTAAATACATAGGTATAATATTTTGAATTGATAAAAATATGTATAATTACTTGTACGTACTAAATAACTGCGCACCGTGGTTTCATCTGCGTAATCCTGCTGCGAAATTGCACCAAATTTGGAATAGGAAGTAGCGTTATTCTTGGAGACCTAGAACTATATTCCAAGTTACATCGCAATCGGTTCAGTAGTTTTTCGTGAAGTAGTAACAAAGTTACATTCATACTTGCAAACGTTCCCGTTTATAATGTTAATAGGATATGATAAGGATTTGTGCGTGTACGGGCCAGGTGCATAAATATTTTTCCCACGAATAGTCAGCACCTTTTAAGCATAGCAGAAAAAAGTAACTACTATGTAAACTATGATTATAAGTATTTCAGACGCAAATAGGGTTCGTTGCGTTTCCCCCCAATGTCGATTCCCCCTGTGTCGATTCCCCTTGTTTCGTTTCCCCCCGATAAATAAAATTGAAAGATAAAACTACCTAACAGTAAATGTACTGTTAACATAAAAAGATTTTGTCTTGATTTATTATATTGTTTTTATATTTAAAATAAAAATATATTATACGCAAAATTCAATTGGAAATATAAATACAACACAACTGGATATTTTTATAAGTACCTACATTGTATCTAAATAACCACTCATTCCAGTATATTTTTTGCATATTGTTAAAAAATCCTTTGTTTCGGCCGGCATCCAGAAACAAATAATTTCATCTCTTTCACACTTAAGTGAAGCAATAGAACAAACCTAGACAACAATCAACTATCTCTTTACTCTAGACGAGTTACTGTTAACAGCAATAAGAATGCAGTTAGTTAGTCTTCTAAGATGTGAATGTCAGGTGAAGGTCCAAGGATAATTTTGTTACACAATTATCAAATTATTGATAATAAAAGAGGAAAAACTTTATTACTTACATGTCGGATACTCATATCATTTCAAGGGAAAAATTAAAATTCCGAAGTGCGGGTTTGTGCTAAAAAAAGAAACAAAGCAGTGGTGCTGTGAAACTAAAAAATAATATTAACAGTGTGCAAATACCCTGACTAAAGAAGTTTGCAAAGACATACGTAGGTACTTCGGTGCAAAAAGTGTGTGAAAGATGCTTCACAAAGTTAGTACCGGGAAGATGATATTCCAGCTTCCATGATATTCCATTTCAACAGCATGAAAAACGCATTATATCGAAAGCGCAACAAAGATTAGGGAGTTCCGAAGACAAAATTTAAAGAACCACTTCATGTATTAATCCCTGGGAGGTTTAAACCCCTTAATGTAGTTGATTACATCGAAGATACAAAAGGATCATCGTGTGTCTGAAGGATTAATATTGTGTATTTTTTACAGTTAAAACTAATCTTAGGTTGAATTTTTTTGAGTAAAATTATGTCATTTTATCTAGGTAGTTATGTAAGTCTTGTGTTTATTTGTACCTACCGACTAGTAATTGACTGATGTAAACCTAATACTTAACATCAATTCGAACCTCCGTGGTTTTTTAGATGTTGTTTTTTTTTGTATTTTTTTTGATACGCATTATTTTTTTCTGATAAATAAATTAAAACAAATGTTTAGTATACTAATTGATAATATAGAAAATAGTAGCTTAAGTAATATTAAGAGTTCCTAGTCTAACTCCTATTGTTGATTTTTTCATTGTTTAATCGTTTTTTATCCCTTTATACTAATTTTAAGTTATTATTGTGGATTTTGCTTGCCTGAATGATATATATTTTTTAATACCGTTATTTAAAATGTAAATTGTCATTGTTTATGTTTTAATTGTGTTTATTATCCTTTTATATTAATTTTAAGGTGTTTATCATTGTTGATCTTGCCCGCCATAATGATCAAAATTGTTTATTTTATACCGTTAAAACAAATTGTAAATAATTATAAATTGTAAGTTACTAAACCACAATTATAACAGGGTACTAAATAGTTACTAATTTCTAATGTGTCATATTAAGTAATAATCGTTGATTTTACCAATTTGTGTGTTAATATTGTTATTAATATTTTTATATGTTTTTGCTATGAAACCTTCAATTAATAAATATTTGTAGAAACATTACTACTGTCTTTTTTCAACATTTTTACAATAAGTTGTTATTAGTTATATGATTATAGTTAAAATAAGTGAGCAAATAAAGCGTTAATTTGTCGATTTAAGTTTATCTCTAAAATAAATATTTTCTAATCTACCTTATTAGGTAATTAAATTAAACTGTTATTTAAAATTAACAATTTTCCACAATAACTTGAAATACGCTTTTACCGTTGACTGTACAAATAAGAAAAATACATTAATTAAATATTTATCGGGGGGAAACGAAACAAGGGGAAACGACACAGGGGGAATCGACATTGGGGGGAAACGCAACGAACCCCGCAACGCAAATAGGCTGTGGAACGGTCACGGTTTCTGTACCGATTTATGATTAACTAGCTGCGCCCCTCGGTTTCACCCGCGTAAGTCCCGTTCGCAAGAGACATCGGATTAAAAGTAGCCTATGTATTATTCCAGGTTTTCCGCTACCTATGTTCTAAGTTTCATTGCAATCAGTTCATCAATGTTTGAGTGAAAGAGTAATAAAGTCACATACAGACAGACATACATACATACAAAACTTCTCGCGTTTATAATATTAATAAGAAATAAGACAATGATAATTTATCTACAATTTAGGTTTTACCATCCCTGAGCGGACTCGTATGAAATTTTGCACGCAAGTTATTTATAACCTGACCAAATGATACTTTGTATCCCGGATTTGCCACGGGAACGGGAACTACGCGGGTAAAACTGCGGGGCGCCGGCGACCGGCGTGATAAATAAACTGGTTTGCGTTACCTTGTAAATAACTAAATTAATACAAGAAAGTACCCACATTAACGTTTCTTCTTTTATCTATATTTGATTTCATGATAAATAGAATCAATAATGTTAATGGGCAAGGTAATTATCTTTAAATAGCAGTGTCCCGCGGCTTCACTCGCGTAAGTTTCGATCCCGTGGAAATATCGGAATCAAAAGTAGCCTATGTTACCTCTCGATAATGTAGATTCAATTGGAGAAAGATTTTTTTAAATCGGTTCAGTAGTTTCGTACCTGTTCGTTACCGACAATCAAATAAATCTGTGAAGAGGGCTTTGTAGTTTTATTAAGACTCCACTGCAGTGGAAAGCCCATCCCGTTTTCACCCTTTGACCACGGAACTTTAAAAAGAACTGTACACTTGTAACCACTACAAAGGCCTATTCACATACCAGAAAAACTTCTTTGTGCACAGTTATCATGCTTGTTTGTTACTAACGGCTGATTTTTTAATACCCCAGATATATCTGACCAATAAAATTTAACACCACCGAATAAAAAAACGTCACGTCATATTTAAAAAGAAAATAAATCAAAATTAAGAAGATCAAAATTTGAAGATTTTTAGATTTGGTTGGGTTCGAACTTATTCTATAGATATCTTTTATCTGTAGAATAAAAAATCAGGCCTAAGTGTATGAAAAAATCTCGATTAAAAGCCACATAAAAATCTGTTGTTTTTATGCCTGTCTGTCTGTCGCTAGGCTGTATGCTCATGAACCATTTGTTGATAAATTTTCAAAGATGATGTATACTATACGTATTGTATTATAATATGTATTGTACCTACACACGATTGTCGTTTCGCTATCACAACAAATAATAAAACTGAATACCGTTAGTAATTATGTAAGTTGGCTCCCAGCAAACGTGTTTTTTTTGTGATTATGATACGGACCCATTGTGCGCGAGTTCGGCTCGCACTTGACTGTTTTTTTTGTTTTGATGATGATACGATATAGCGGTGGGTCAACTAGAAGATAATATAAACATTACAATGAACAAGGCCTGTAGGTATAGCTTCTAATCAAGGCGCATTATTTATCATATTGGCTACCATTCGACCCATCAGTAACTCTAACTATTGTGCAGTAAGTACTTAGGTACTATTCATCATGGATCGTAAGGGGGAGGCTTATGTTTGGCGATGGACAGATAAGGGCTAAGATGATGATGATGATGTACAAGTCCACCTGACGAGTTAGAGACCTAAAGATTTCGTCTCTTTTCCTCGTTGAGTGAGAGAAAGAGACCGAAACTATATGCCGATCCGACATAATGTTCTAGTGCTATCATGCTAGCCTAGCTAGACTATTTTGAAATTTAAATTAAAAATAAGGTCGGTGCTATTCCTTACAATCTTGCGCCTCAAGCTGCAGATAAATGTTGATGATGATTATTACTGGCCTGGTTTTGTGAAATTTATTGGAAATCGACATCGTGTAAGTGGTACATTAAATCTTCTCTATATACCAATCGACTAATTTAATTAGCCATTGCATCATCAGAAATTAGAATTACCTATCTCAACCACAACCTAACTTAATAACCTTTATTTTAGTTACGCTAATATATCCTCTATTGCAAATGTCATAAAACCTACTTTAAAATGAATAAGTACAGCAACGCTGATGCTGATTTAATTGCACTCTGCGGTTGCTTTCCCCAATATAATATTTCAGTCCTATTAAATATCAGTCAGTTTTCTTCGAATCCTATCACTAGAAACTTGTGATATCTAAGAATAACCATTAAAAATATATATTTCGGCGTTAAAAAGGTCATTATTATGGCTACAAGCAGTTTCTTTGGACACCAAAGAGTAAGGTTTGATATCAAAGGAGTGTTGGCTCCAGTTTTTACTCCGATCGATGTTAATGGACAAGTGAATTTGAATGTCATACCCGATTATGTGGAGCATTTATATTCGAAGAGAGTGGAAGGAATTTTAGGTAAGTGGATCAATCAAAATAAAATAAAATAAATACGCTTTTCTAAATTCAATCTGGTGGCGGATCTATGGCTCCTTTCGCGTGGAAGACTCTATCCAAAATAACATTATTATTTTTGGTTTTAATCGCGTTGTGTTTGGTGTTTTTAGCAATTTTTCATTGCCCGATGTTTCGAAACCATACTTCTTCAACGAAAGAGAGCCTGTACAACCCTGATGAACCTGGTGTCTAACCTGCATAAGGAATCTGCAACGGTTTCAAAACATCGAACATTTAAAAAAATAATTTCTTCTATGGTTTTCGCGATTTTGCATAATAAAACACTTTATTTACCGGGTTTAATCGCGCTTTATTCATGATTTTTAAATAAAGCGGTTGTAGTGGTTGAATAAAGCGCGATTAAACCCGGTAAAAGTGTTTTCTCATTTGAAAAATTTTGAAAAGTTTTAAAAAGTAAAAACACAGCGCAATTATAACCGAAAAATGAGTTAATTTCCATCCAAAATTGCGTAAACAGATGAAAAATCTAAAAATAGTTATTACGTTTGCTAGTTGGAGGAACTACAGGAGAAGCTGCCCTCCTGAACCTCGATGAGAGGAAGGCGCTGTTAGAAACTTGGGTTGAAGCATGTCAACCGTTGAATTTGAAGGTCATTTCCCAAGTTGGAGGACAACCCCTACCCGATGTCATTGAATTGGTGAGAATCTCCGCTTCAGCATTTTAGTTCAGCAGCGGCCAGTTGGTTTAAAATACTCGTAGATTACGAAAAGTAACGAAACACTTTGACCAGTTGATAATACAGTCAATTTCATTTTGAGATTCAACTTTTAGGAAGCTCAACATTTTAGAAATTAAACATTATGGTACAAAACGATTTAACGGCTTGTACGTACAAGACTTACTATTATAGTATTAGGGGTTAAAGTATGAAATTGCCGATTTGTACTGAAAATCTTAATTGTTTATTTTTAAAAATTTTAACAAATTTATTTATTCAAAATAGCTGCCATTATTATCTATACATTGCTGCCATCTAATGGGAAGGTTATTAATGCCTTTGCGATATAACTCCGACGATCTAGACTGCACAAACTGTGTGAAAGCATTTTGTACTGCCTCCTGGGAAGAAAACTTCTTGTCACGTAGATAATTGTCCAAATCACGAAAAAAATGGTAGTCCGTTGGAGCAAGGTCTGGTGAATACGGAGGATGACGAATGGTTTCTAAGTGCAGTTCCTGAAGGGTCAAAATGGTTTCTCGTGCTGTGTGAGGTCTCGCGTTGTCGTGGAGCAATAATGGTGAAGATCGATTCATGAGTCGGGGCTGTTTTACTGCTAGTTTTGTCAACATGGTTCGGAGTTCGGCACAATAGACATCTGCCGTAATTGCTTGACCAGATCGAAGAAAACTATAGTGAATAACACCATGCTGAGACCACCAAACAGTTACCATTACCTTTTTATTGGTAAGTTTTGCTTTAGAACACTGTTGTGGCATTTGACCTGGGGTCAGCCATTGCATTTTCCTTTTCCGGTTATCATAAAGAATCCACTTTTCATCACATGTTACAATTCGATCCAATATTCCTTTATTTCTGTACCGGTTCAACAAGGCAACACAAGTTTCAACACGCGTTTCTTTCTGCAGATCAGTCAAATCATGAGGCACCCATTTTTCGTATTTTTTTATTTTATTGTATTTGACGTAAGTGAGTCAATAAAGTAGGTAAGGTAACGTTAAACAATGCCGCTAATTCCTGGGTAGTTTGACTAGGATCGGCTTCCACTATCTCTCTTAATTCATCGTTATTCACCTGTGTGGGCGGTCTTCCTCGTGGCTCGTTCTTTAAGTCGAAATTTCCATCACGAAAGCGTTTAAACCAAAATCACACGGTGCGTTCATTAGTAGACCCCTCTCCAAACGCAGCATTGATATTGCGGGCTGTTTCTGCCGCGTTAGTTCCGCGTCGGAACTCGTATTCAAAAATCACTCGAATTTTCGCAGTATCCATCTTTCTTGTCTAAATTGAATAACAAAAACAATTGAAAGTCGATATTCAAATGTTTCACATTTTTTAAAAAAAGAACATCACAGAAACCATTTGAAAAAAGTTTCATTCGAAAACCTCAAACCATGAAGATTCTATGTTAATTCAAAGAACCTATTGCAATAAAACGGCAATTTCATACTTTAACCCCTATTATTTGGACAGAATTTGCATAATCTCAAAAGGTCGTTTATTTTATTTGGTCGAAATGAACATGTAATAATAAAAAGCTCATTTTCAATAATTCATCATTTTAGGCGAAATTTTCCGAAGAACTTGGAGTAGACGCTCTGATGACGTTACCAGAATTATACTACAAGCCAAAATCGGTCGACCAACTTGTTTGGTATCTGAAGCTTGTATCAGAAGCAGCACCGTCACTCCCCATCATTTACTACCACTTCCCGATGATGAGTGGTGTTGATCGTAAGTATCTAAATTGTGTTCCATGCATATGTCGTGGGATTATTTGATAGATAGAATTTTCGCGACAATTCTAGGGATTTCATAAAAACACGGATTATCGGACATTAATGGCGATAATATTTTAAAAAATTCACTAAAAATGTTGGGCTGTTTGCAGAAAAACACTCATTTTTCTAAGGATTCGAGGGATTTTTTAAAAAAAAGTTTGATTCTCTTCGGCACCCTGATCAAATCATTTGATTTGATTTGTATAAAAAGAGACCGAGAAAACCATAGGCTATTTTGAAGTCGATAGTTAATTGGCGATACATTTCTAAGCCAAAAAAAATTCAATATTACGAGTACTTTAAATTCAGTCAAATAAATGTGTCATAAAAAATATGGACCACGACTTATTTGAAAACTGTTTTTTTTCAGTTAACATTACGGAATTATATCTGAAAGCCAAGACAAAAGTGCCTAATTTCAGAGGTATGAAAGCGGACTTGAACGTTGCTGTTCAGGTGAACGATATCCTCAATGATGACCATCAAATCTTTATGGCTAATCATGTGAGTTTAGCTGCACTTTGCTTCACAATAAATTCTTTGTAATATTATTAAAAAATGAATTAAAAGGAAGTCTCAATTTGGTTAAGGATGTTTGCCGACTATATATTTGAATAGTGTTAGACCGCTACCACGTGATGGTAAGTCACAATAGTCTAAGAAGTTGGAACACGGACAAGTCCGCTTGGTACTACGACTTAGACCGATGGGTGGTAACAAGCTGCAGCCGAAGCCTCCCACCAAGAAACCTTTTTTGATCGCCTTTTACGACGAACATTTCGATGTAAATATTAAAACCACTTTTATTGGGCTAAAATGGTTTTTGGGTAGATAATATAAGTACAATGTGCACATAACTTCTTAGGGACTCTGGAGACCTGTGTATATTCTTTGTTTTAGACACATATTATACAATTAAAGAGCTTACAAATATTTCCAGCACTTAGCACCAGCTGCAACAATGGGATACGTGTCCAGCATAGCGACAGTAACCAATATGTTCCCAGCCTTGGTATACGAGATAGTCGAGTCTGTGAAACGTGGTGCTGTGACGGAAGCTAGGCAGGCTCAGTTGAAGATGAACAGACTGGTTGAAGCTATCACTTCGCAAGGTAAGACTGTCTTAAATATCTTATAGAACTGTCTTATAGGTTATAACCTGGCAGAAATCTTTGAGGTATTTATCAGTCAGATGTCAATGTTACTATATCTATGGTTTTAGCACTTGGGCCTTAGGAGTTCCAGACGTGTCCACTGTACAGACATAATTGGCATCGCCTTGTCACTATATCAACCGACCAACCAATTTGCCTTGTGTTATTTAACAGGCGGGAGCATTTTCCCTACGGCCAGTGTGCCAAGGTCTTTCTCCGAAATAGAGAGGATACGAAATCTCAAAGTAGACGTGCAAATGCAAAAAGATTTTGTTTCACTGAAATGTCTTTATGTTTATATGGTTTGGTCAGGCCAGGAATATTCACACACCTAAGTCGTGTTGCTAGTCGGACTGGGGCGTATCCCCATACGTAGGCCGGTGCAGACAGTAAAGAAGTGTCAGAGCTCGGTCGACGTTTAGCTATCTTTTTAACATTTTAGGCGAACGCCTCTAAAAAGTCGTGTACTGTTGTTTCAGGAGACTTTCTCCCAGCAATGAAGGCAGCGATGGAGATTGCAACCGGTATTAAAGTTGGACCTCCACGAAAACCTTTGATTTCTCTTGAAGAAGGACAATATCAACGTATGGAAGAACGAATGAACTTCGCTGATTATAGAATGTATATTTAAATTACTATAAATAATAAAAAGCATTTACAAAAACATTATTTTTTCTCTATAATAAATGCAAACTATCACATTTGTGAAAACGTGAATATTGTATGGAATATCGAACCCTTACATTACGTCCACTAGAGATGAATATAATAACTTTTTAGCATGTATCTACTGAACATCAATCAATTAGATCAATAATTGTCGGACAATATCTACTCGATTTCACTGTTGGCAACACTCAATGACGTCAAACAAACGATGTGAAGTTCGGTAAAAATATTTGGAGGTCAAAATAATAAACGAAATCATTGGAGACATCCAGGCACGGACATAGATATATTGTTATAATATTAGACGCCTAAACGCAAGTCGACGTTTTTTGTTTGTTTTATTGTAACAGTGTTAATAAACTGTTGATAACTCCGAATAAATTATACCGAAAGCTTTTCTTAATTCTAACCTAAATATCTAAACATCAGTGACAATAAATATCTGTGGGTGTTCAAAATGGATAAACTTGGGAAGCTAAAGGTAGGTTATCCATAGAAGTAGGAAATTATTCATAGATAAGAACTATATATAAGCCAAAAATATCAACAGTAAATAAATACAGGAATAGAACAGTAACCTAAATGTTGATTTAGGTTTGTTGAAAGTAGTTGATGGTATAGAGGCAAGACATACAAACAAACACTCCTTGTCTGAATGAATTATGAGTAGTAATAGCTATACTACCTTCTACCTAGCTAGTCAACTCTATAACGAAAATAGGTTAAGGTGGGTCAAGTTCAAGTATATCAGTGTTGCCAACTTGTTACTGTAAGATTGAAAAGATCAATAACATCGGGACCTTGAAACTACAAATCTCAATTGACGAGGTGTAAAGAAGAAGAAAAATATTTGAAGAATGCATTATGTATGATAGATTATTTAACGCTGAATCCCATTGGATTTGTACCATTGTACTAATAACTCATTTTTTTATTTAAAAAAATCAGTTAACCCTTTTTTCTCACCTTCTCAATTGTGGTACAGACAGAATGCTGATATGTCTACTTCCTGACTGATGACTGATTGAAGTTTAGTTACGTACAAGGTATATATACATAGTATTATTATTTATTTTGTGGGATAGTTATTACTTATAATACAAAATAATTTCGCTGTTCGCTGGATCTTATTCCTGTATTATTAAATTTTCTATTCCTTCTTGTTTTTACTTCTTCCTTATTATTTAAAATAACACTTAAGTCTAACAGCGCGGCGTAACATAGAATCTAATAAGGTGTAAGTACTTTTAGGTAATATACGAACATTAACACTGACAGACCGATACAATATGATGAGAAAATGGAGACAGACCGCTAGCTGCGCCCAATAAAAAAGACGATGATATTAGAAGAGATGTAATTATGTGGATTGTAGACAAGGCGAAACACCATTAATCGCATCGCAAGCGTGTATTCAGATAATAATATGATTAAACATGTGTTTGTACTATAAACATCACCAATCGCTAGCTGCAATCATTATAAACAGAGCTTAGCGACAAAATTATCTATCATTCAATAATGTAGATAAATCTATTAGGTATAAAACTATGAGGATAATTGTTATTTAAATAAAATTATATTATAAATATATAGGGTCTGAATACTTCGGATGATGGAAATTCACAATATACGGCAATATCTTAAAATAAAACTCGTATGATTTAAGAGATAAGTTGTTGTTATATCTATAAATACAATAATCAGGAATCTAAATGTAGATACTTTATTTAATCAGTTGTTGTCGAGTGTTGTAACCAGAAGCTGGTGTTGCCGTTTTGTAGTAAAAAAATAACAATAAATCAAATAACCATGGCTGTAAGTAAGTTTTTTTTAAAGGAATAGAACAAGCATTAAAATATTTATTTCCAAAACGAACGAAAACCAAAAAAAAACTAATACTTATTTATTTAGTTATGTGCATGAGATTTATTTATTTTTTACCAAACACAGCATTATGAGCTTGATTATGAGCATAATGAATTACTAGCTGCGTCCCGCGGTTTCACGTGTAAGTAAGTGCCGCGTAAGTGCCGATCCCGCGGGAATATCGGGATAAAAAGTAGCGTATGTGTTATTCAAGGTCTCAACCTACCTAGTTTCATGGTAATTTCATAATTAATTAAGAATTTAAAATGTTAATTTTAGTATTTAATCAGTTATTTGCTATTATTTCCAGATGAAATTGGACGTTCGTGGCGTATTAGCCCCGGTGTTCACACCAATGCACGCGGATGGACAATTAAACCTAAAAGTTGTACCAGATTATGCGAAATATCTGCACTCTCATAAAATACCTGGAATAATGGGTAAGAAGATGGAATAATAAACAACAATCGTTTTTAAAAGTTTTTGGCTTTTCCGTACGTAGTTCCGTACGTTGAGTCATTGAACATAGCCTGCGACGTTAATAGCAAGCACACATACATTATTTTTGATAGAGAAAAAATACATTCGCGCACGTACTGCAGGGATTAGAAACCTAAACTATTGGAATGAAGGCCGGGGTATCTACCATTAAATTAGACTAACACTGCTTTCAAAACTTTTATTAGATAGTGGGAACTTAGAGAGAAAGAAAATGGCTAAACTTTTTACCTAATCTCAAAATCACGAAGCATTTAAAATATAGCTTCAAAATATGTGAATATTTAATGTGTTCTTAATAATTACCTACATATTTGTATTTCTCTGTCAGTCGCCGGCACTACAGGGGAAGATGCCTGTTTGAATCTTGATGAAAGGAAAGAACTTATTAAAGCATGGGTCGACGCATCAAAACCATTAAACATAAAGGTTCTGTCGCACGTTGGAGGGCTACCGCTACCCGATGTTCTCGAATTGGTAAGTGACTAATATAAGATTGGGTTAAGCCATGGTTAGCCCTAAAAACAGCAAAAGGCAACTGTTGGTTAAATAAAGAACTGTACTGAACTGTTTTATGGGTAGTGGATGTTTCTCATTTCATCCAACAGAGGCTCTTACTTTTAGCTTTCCGTACAATTTCGATAGTAATGGTTTAGCACACAGTGAGTCCAAAATATTTAAAGAGGAACAGCCTTTATAATTTTTGATTAAATGACCATCGAATGCTCTTAATTAAAGCGTAAAAGGATGGAAGTCATCTATTGAACTAAAATCCCAGTCAATAATTTGTATTTTAACGACGATTTTGAGCAAAACTTTATCACTTTCAGACAAAGTATTCTGAACAAATAGGAGCTGACGCAATAATGACAATAGCTGAAGTATACTTCAAACCAAAGTCCGCGGAACAAGTGGTGACATATCTGGAAACTGTGGGAAAAGCAGCACCATCTCTACCCCTTGTTTATTACAATTCTCCCATGATTAGTGGCAGTAAGTGTGTGTTTTTTTCTCACGCTGTTTAAGCTGAATAATGAATAATATGACGTAGGGACTTGAGAACGACTAGCATACAAACGTACTCCTGGCTGGCGGGTAAACTACCTACTCAGTCCTATATATTAGTGTCAGTCAGGCGGCATTTCATAAAACATTTGGTCCGCTCTGGAGTCGGACTCCAGCTGTGTACCAGGGTTACCTATAACCGGGAACATCGCTCGGATGAAGAGGATAAAGTTATGTGATGGGCCGACGCAATGGTCACTATATCACTCTTGCTTTTCTTTTCAGTAAATATTTCAGAATTTTACGCCCTTGCCAAAGAAAGAGTGCCTAATTTCAGAGGCATGAAATCCAATTTTGTCGATGCAGTGGAAGTATCTGATTTAGTTGAGGACAGCCATCAGATATACATTTCAAATCATGTAAGTCAAATATTCCGATGGAGTAGGTACAATTTAACAAGTGCATGAAATTCTTTGTGAAGGGCCTTGTCCGTGACCCATAGGCATAAGTCGCAGCACCAATCGTAGTTGTCCATGTTCCGATACGTACACCTGGCGTCGGATCTTATTCCACTGTTGTCTTCCTATGTTCTACATTAGCGTGTTACAACTTAAACCATATTATCATCACTTACTATTAGGTGACATAACGGTCAAACAATTTACATTCTAGTATAAAACCTCTATCTACTACAACTTACACACATTTATACTTATACAAGTATATTTTAGGTCTTAGCACCATCAGCATTAATGGGATATGAATCCAGTACAGCAACAGTAACAAACATGTTCCCGGAACTATCGTTTAAAATAGTGGATGCAGTAAAACGCGGCGCTATTGCAGAGGCAAGAGAGGGGCAGCTGAAGATGAATAGACTGGTTGAGGCCATTGGACCTTACAAACGTAGGTGTAATTACGTAACCTGATATGAATTTGGGGCAATCTCGTCCAGGGGATTCCTCTGTTTCACCGAAAAACATTACATCGGTCGTTCGTTTATTATCTACTAAGTGTTTATCTCTATTTCGTCCCGCAATAACGAACAAACAATGATTGCTTAACGTCTATGGACTGGAAGTTAGTGGTCGGACTCGAAAAAGATATAATAACAGAGTCAGATCATACTGAAAAATAATTTTGGTGCAAAATAAGCAAGAAATTCGAAATTTAAAAATGTACAACTAGAAATAGAATTATTCCATTTATTATTCCATTAAAAATGTCGGTTTTTTTATTTTCAGGTGATTACGTGCCAACATTTAAAGCAGCTATGGAGATCATGACCGACGTTAAAGTAGGACCACCAAGGAAACCATTGATCCCGCTCAACGAAGACCAAAAAAGACATTTAAAGCAACAACTCCATGCTATTTTACAAAAATAACATTATCATTGATGCATACATAAACCAAGCACCTATTATTATCATTTACTGTCCTAATTAATAAAAGTGAAATTCTTACATTAGCTTTGAAACTCTTTATTTAAATTATATTGTCATCCTTATCACTATTATTTTAATGTAATTTACAAATTAGGCAAGAAAGTATCTTCAAATGAAAGGCGTAAAATTTCCAAATGTTAAAAATAAAGTAACAACATTTTTGTAATTTTATTTAGTTGCTATAGTTCATTTAGTGCTTGGCAACAACTCGACGATAATGACTTCTAGCGTCGGTTTTGTTCTCTCATTCTTTATTTGCATAAGTCTTGTAAAATCGGAAATTAACTTGAGTGAAAATGTAAGTTAGTTTGTTTTTTTATTGATAGCTGAGCAATACCCTCTACCTTCAGTCTACTTGGCGATACATTATAGCCCATGATTAGTGACAAGCCGTGGGCTTGCATATGTCACGTGCGGGTCAATCAAGGGTAAAATCCAGGGATGCCTTGAATGCGAGGCCCCTAGAAATTAAATAGGTATACTTTTTAAAACATACTAAAAAGCAATACAGCATTGACATGTTACCTGCACTGTTACTGGGAGGGTATAAAGATGGAGATACATCCTTTGATCATCCTAATCAGTGATTAGGATTACTCAATAATCAGGGTACAATATTACAATCAAAACTTGTTTAGGCATTTTATGATTTCGAGCTATACTAGATCCTTGCTTTTTTATTCCGACTATTTAATTTTTATTGCTATTTTTCACTGAGCATTTTCATTTAGGTACTAGTTTACCAGACTTCGCTATATATATCCCAATTACTCTTAAATAAATTTGTTCCAAAAAACCCTTGTTTCAGCAAATTTTCTTTAATTTTTATTACACAGGATCTTGTTGGAAATTACCCTCCTGTATTTTCACCATATTTTAAAAATGGCTCCATCAACGTTGGAGTTATACCGCGCTACGCAAAGCTCTTGGCTGAGAATGGAATCCCGGGTGTATTAGGTAAGTCTATCGCCATATAGCAGAATTATACTTATTTTGATTAAGATAGACATCCAATTTATAACACCTCCTGCTGTAAAAGTGAAAAATGACGTAAAGACACTCCTATGGAATAGAAGGGACACGACTACGGACTGCGATCTCTGAAAATATTTTTAGAAGATAGGTAGGTCGTTAAAAATAAGAAATAGAACACAACAGTACACTCAGAGCAATCTAGCCCCAAGCTAAGTACTAGGCTTGTACTAAGTACCTATATACCATGAGTACAACTGACTGTTTCGACTTAATCGTAGAACAAAGTTAGATCTGTAGGATTCATAGTTTTCAGTAGAGCCGTTTGAAGATTAGAGGTTATGTTACCTTAAACGGTGAGACTTGACGTTTAGAATTTTTGGTATGTTGTTTCAGTACCTTAGTCCAATCATAAGCTTTATAAAGTATATTCCTTATTCTTTTATTTCCTGAGATAGTGGGTTCCATAATTATCAACATAGGACGTTTTATAGCGGAGAGTCCGTTGTGAATATAATACGTTATTTTACGGAAATTAGTGAATAATGTGACGTTCTATATTATTAACATGAGTCATTTTTTTGCTGGAATAACTTTCCTTTTTTTAATCCTATGTAAATGAATACCTTAAAATATTTAATCACTAGTTGCTCCACACAATGTCACCTCACCTAGTATGGATTCCGTGGGAATATCGGGATAAAAAGGAGCATACTTTTGAACTAAATTCGCGTTTCATGAATTTTCCGTCAAAAAACGTCATAAGTGAAAATCGATCACTCACAAATGTAAACTAAGAAAATAAATCCATATTGCATGAAAAAACATACAAAATATCAAACTTTATAAAAATTGAGTCCCCGCACGCCGTCGCTCGATCACTTCGTTCATTTTTTTGTGGACCTAATATCAGATGAGACATTATTCGATTTATCTCCGGAACTAAAAAAGATACAAAAATAGGTCGATAGAGTTTATGATCCTTAATCTCGCCTAACATTTATCTCATTTTTGCTTCATGATCACATCGAACTCTGTTCTACGGATAATGCGGTTTATTTTTCTAATACCATTAACTTTTCTCAGTGACTGGAACAAACGGTGAAGGTCCCATAATGTGTATCGAAGAAAGGATGCTCTTGGTAGACGCTTGGATGGCGGCTGGCAAGCAGTACAACTTGAAAATTCTTTTGTTAGTAGGGGGGCTACCATTTCCAGATCAGTTAAAATTGGTAAGGAATTTGGCAAGTTCAGATAACAAAAAAAGACAAAAATAGGAACTAGACAAGTTTGTAGCGTGTTAAGAAATAATTTCCTGTTACTTTTTTTTATAAAAGATGAAAGATCACTTTACATGACAGTTTACGTTCACAGGCAAAATACGCTGGAGAGAAAGGTGTTGATGGCATACTGGCCCTGCCCGAACTGTATTTCCGTCCAGTAAATGTGGAAGAATTGGTGTACAATATAAAACTTATTGCTGATAAGGCCCCGTACACACCAGTGATTTACTATGACAATCCTGAAATGTCAAAAGTTGATCGTAAGTTACAAATTACACCCTACGGACAACTAAAGAAGTTATAAAAGAAGGAAAGGACAAAGTAGGGACAGAACGCTACATTGAGCATGCTTCAATGTAGGGTTCTGTCCCTTTCTTAAAGTGTTATTAGAAAGGGACAGCATGCTCAATGAACACTTTTAAGTTCTACGTGAGCATTCTAGTTCTAGTAACATAACTTCCTTGGGGACAACTAGGTAACTGTGAATTCATAAACAAACTCAAATCCACAAATGTCAACAATTTGCGTTCACAACGTTCACAATTATAGAACGAAATAGAACCGAATAGGAAACACACACACGAATGAATTTTTCGTTGAAGTAAAATAACCCCTTCCCCATATCAAATGACGATGCAAATGAAGATGTCCAAGTTTACCTTAAAGACGGCTCGGTGGAACAAGTTTCGACCGCCTTCCTGTCTATGAGCAAGACTACAAAATTCATTATCCTAAATTAGGCTACGAAAGCTTCCCCTGTTCTCAAATTGATTCTAACTAATGCTCCACATTCAAATGAATGAGTAAATGCCTTTTTAGGGAAAGAAAAGCAGGAAAGTTGGTCAGATGCGATAACTGCTCAGAAAAAATAAAAGTTAATTGATTTGTTTCATTCCAGTTAATATGGTAGATTTCTTCAAGAATGCAACGTGCTTGATACCGAATTTCTGTGGATTAAAGTGTGCTTTGAACGTTGCTTTTCAAGTGATGGCTAACACTCAACTCCTTAGTTATCAACGACTTTTTGTTATGACAGACGTAAGTATGGGTAACCGAGGGAGCTATTCAGTCAGTTCTTTCTGATTTACTCATAGTATCTATCCACATGTATACGTATCAAGTTAATAACTAGGTATACCTTCTGCCATATACTATGACCGCGTATATCTTAAAACGGCCATGCGAACTAAATAAAAGCGTCTATGAAGATCGGACTTTTTTTAGTGTGCAAAGGTATTGTTCTTACTATAACTGGTTGCTAGTTACCAAACTTAATTTTCCCTAATTGCTTTGCTTATTTAGGTTATTTGAGGTTCAATGTCTCCAATCTTAAAAGCACTTCTACACTCATAAACCTGTTCATCAGGCTACACGCCAAAGCGCCACATTGGCCAAAATGAGTTTTTTATATCATTAGATTGGATTTAAGATTCTATGTCGGATTCAGCTTTACAAAAATATGAGGAGTACCTCGACAATCAATGTCAAAAAAAACTTTGAAGCCCATTTTCCAAAAGAACTATTTTGCCTTTGGTTTAGCATATAGCCTTTCCACTGTCGAGTTTGTTTCCAGTTTGAACTGCTGGCTGCTTACAACCTAGGTGCAAACGGAACGATATCGACCTCTTGCAACTATTTCCCTGACGTATGTACGGCGCTACAAAAAGCCGTTCAGTCAGACAATATCGCGGAAGCGCGGGAAATCCAGTTGGAAATTAGCAGAAGAGCTGCTGCAATTACGTTTAGATGTAAGTTCTGTTGCCGTATTATCATCAGTTTAGAAAACCATTCAACTACTGCCTGCTGCTGCAGTTTAGATCATGTTATAAGAACTCTGGTATCTAGTATGATATCAATAAATCTGATGCTCTGCCACCAGGTTTTAAAACGTCAGCTTTATAATTTCCTAATCTCTTGATTGAAACCCGGGTTGGTTACTGTAGGGGAAAACATGACAAAGTCATGAAAGAGTCAGGATTCGTTTAAACCGAGCCTTGGTCAGCGAAACAGGGTAGAAGCATAATAGTTGATTCAGCGTGTGGCGCAGTGATTAACCCACTCGCCCGGCAAGTGACGAGCACAGGTTCAAATTTTGTCATAGGAGAATTTAGATGATGTAATTTGTTCTTTTAAAATATAAGATGTTATGTTTTTATTATACATAACATCTTATATTTATTTTGTTCGTTGTCTCGGTAGGTTCCCGCGGCACCACGCTCTCAATGAGCTTATTCGCCGGGCTTTGGTATCGGCCAACGTTCCGTGCGTTCTCGAACCCCCCGGTCTTAGCCGTACGGATGGCAAGCGACCGGACGGCTTGACGCTTGTCCCTTGGCGTAGGGGTAAATGTCTCTTTTGGGACGCGACCTGCGTCAACACGTATGCGTTGAGTCATTTACCTCATACTATGAGGGTTGCGGGTGCGGCGGGGGAGGCGGCGGCGGGGGCTAAGCATGTCAAATATGCTCCTTTGTCCCAAAATTATATTTTTGTTCCCGTGGCCGTGGAGACGTCGGGGAGTTGGGGGCATGAGGGCTTGGCCTTTGTGAGGGAGATTGGGTGCCGGTTGAGGGGGAGGGGGCTTGATGTCCGTTCCGGAGCGTTCCTGCTGCAACGATTGTCCATTGCGGTTCAGCGCGGAAATGCTGCTAGTGTGGCTTCTCCTAAGCCCTATCGGTATAGCTACCTATCGTATATACTGATTGAAAGAATAGTTTACTAGGTATGGAATATTTACTAAATAAAAACATAAATCTAAGAGCCTACGGTAACTACGTATAAAGTTTCGGAGGGAATGCGCGGAGCGAGGCGACGTGCGTTCTCAGTAGGTGCCCGAGAACCGAATGAACGAGGAATGCATCTCGACTGCGCTCGCGGCCGGCCGCCGCCAGCTGCAAACCGGTTCGAGCCCAATGCAAGTGCATCTACTAATAACAACATACTAGCGCCCGCACTCGTCCTCGCTTGCGCATTTTACAAGGCTTTAAATGTAACAACTTTATTAAGCAAAATAACAATTTAACTTATTCTAAATATAAAAATAAGTGTTGACTGAAGGTCACCACACTACACCCCCCCTGAGACCGATGGTCACAGAGGTCGATAGTAATCCGGGAAGCGAACTACTCTGCCGTAACGCGTTTTTTTTTCTACGCTGTCATCTGGAGGCGGCGGTACTGCTCGGCTCGGTGGGTTGACGCATGGAGATGGTATGTTGCTGGCCCTGGTGTCATCTGGTGTGAACGGGAGGACTCTGGACCTGCTGTCATCTCGGCTCGGCTGCTCGACTGCTGACTCGTCTCTGGCGATGTAGGCTGGTTTGACTCTGTCGATTGACACGGTGACCTCTCTGTCTCTAATCGCTAGTTTGATAGTTTTTGGTGTGCGCTCCAACACCTTATAGGGACCGGTGTATGGAGGCTCCAGAGAGCGTCTGGCGGCGTCTGTTCGTAGGAAGACATACTCAGCCTTCGTCAAGTCTTTTGGTATGTAAAAGGTCTTCTTCTCGTGTCTGCTGGCCGGCCGTGGAGTCAACCTCGACATATGAAGACGGAGACGCGCAGCGTAATCGGTGACATCGTGGTTGACGTCGGCCACAGGAACGAAGAACTCGCCCGGCAGGCGCAGAGGCTCGCCGAAAACCAGCTCCGCAGCAGACGCCTCCACGTCCTTCTTCCAGGCACTGCGTATGCCCAGCAGCACCAGGGGGAGAACTTCTGACCAGCTCGAAGTGGAGTGGCACATAATGGCTGCCTTCAACTGGCGGTGGAGACGCTCCACCATACCGTTGCAGGCAGGGTGGTAAGCTGTGGTCGAGCGGTGTTGCATACCCAGGATGGCAGCCAGAGTGCGAAAGAGCTCGCACTCGAACTGGCGGCCTCTGTCCGTCGTGATCTTCTGGGGGCAGCCAAACCGAGCTACCCAGCCGGCGACAAAGGCGCGGGCGCAGGACTCTGCGGTGATCTCGGTGAGCGGATACGCCTCAGGCCATCGAGTGTAACGATCGATTACCGTGAGGCAGTACCTGTAACCAGAAGAATATGGCAACGGTCCGATAATGTCCATATGGACGTGGGAAAACCGTGCGGAAGGGACAGGAAATAAGGAAGTTGGCGAGTGAGTGTGACGGGAAATTTTACTTTTCTGGCAATCAGCGCATTCTCTTGCCCAGTTTCGGGTATCCTTATTTACTCCTGGCCACACAAACCGTTCTGTCACTAGTTTGACAGTTGCTTTCACCCCTGGGTGGCTCAATCGATGAAGTGCTTCAAATGTAGCTTTTCTGAAACCATGTGTCAGGTAGGGACGTGGATGTTTGGTGACGTCACAAAATATTGTTAATTTTGAATCGGGGACTCTGACCTTTTGTAGCTTGAGTGCTGATGTAGCACGTAGAAGCTCCTGCAGCTCTGGATCGTCATCTTGAGATCGTGCGAGGGCTTCGTAATTGATTGGTACTGCGATACTCGTTGCTTCGATTCTTGAAAATGCGTCAGCAACTACATTGTCCTTGCCAGCGACGTAGCGAATATCCGTTGTAAATTGAGCAATATAATCCAAGTACCTGAACTGTCTGGGGGAGCATTTTTCACGGTTGTGGTCGTAGACAAAAGTAAGTGGCTTGTGGTCCGTAAATACTACAAAGTGTCTGGCTTCTACCATGTGTCTGAAGTGTTTTATAGCTTCGTAGATGGCTAGCAGTTCGCGGTCGTACGGGCTGTACTTCTTCTGTGCTGAAGTTAGGCGCCGCGAGAAAAATGCTAGCGGTTTCCAGGCATCACCTACTCGCTGCTGGAGTGCTGCGCCGATCGCAGAATCCGACGCGTCCGTGTATATGGCTAACTCGGCGTAGGATTCAGGGTGAGCTAAAATGGCGGCCTTTGAAAGTCCAGACTTACAGTTGTTAAAGGCATCCATCATTTCTGGAGTGAGGGCGATGCTTTTGTTCGGTTTCATCTTCGGTCCAGATAACAAAACGTTTAACGGTGCTTGAATCCTAGCTGCTCCCGGAACGAATCGACGATAAAAATTGTACATACCCAGGAAACGTCTCAGTTCTCTTACTGTCTTCGGAACGGGATATTCCTGAAGCGCACGTACCTTTTCAGAAAGAGGACGAATACCTCCAGCTGACACTTCATGTCCTAGGAATGTGATAGTTTTCTTACCGAATTCACACTTAGCGGTGTTGATAAGCACACCGTACTCTGCCAAACGCTGAAAAAGTGTTTTCAGGTGCTGTAAATGGTCCTTTTCAGTGGCTGAATGCACCAAAATATCGTCGATATACCCGTAGCAGAATGGTAGACCTTTGAGGACTTCATCGATGAACCGCTGGAAAGTTTGAGCTGCATTTCGCAACCCAAACGTCATGTAAGGGAATTCGAAGAGCCCGAACGGCGTTGTAATAGCTGTTTTGCATATGTCGTCTGAATTAACCGGCAATTGATTATAAGCCTTAACTAAGTCGATCTTAGAGTATATAGAAGTCCCTGCTAGAAGATGTGAGAAGTCCTGAATGTGGCGGATAGGATACTTATCGGGTACAGTGCGCGCGTTCAGCGCTCGGTAGTCACCGCATGGCCGCCAGCCGTTGTCTTTCTTTGGCACGAGGTGGAGAGGCGACGACCATGGACTCTCTGAACGGCGTGCCGTCCCATTGGCCAGCATATCCTCGAACTCCTTCCGGGCCACTGCGTGCCTGTCTGGTGGGAGACGGCGTGGGCGAGAGGACACAGGCGGTCCTGACGTAGTCCTAATATAATGTACCGTGTCGTGCTTCACAGTACGCTGGTTACCTGCTGGAGTAGTGATACTTGGGTACTCACGTAACAACTGATGATATTGACTGTCTCCTGTGACAGATTTCACAGAAGCGATACCATTCGCAGAACTACCGGCTGGCGTAGCTGGCGTAGATAGGGTAGTGAGTCCGTCAATTAAGCGGTGGTTCCTCAGATCTACAAGCAAATTATAAAATCTAAGAAAATCGGCACCTATGATTGGCTTGGATACATTGGCTACGACGAATCTCCATTTGTAGGCGCGTCGCAAGCCGATGTCCAGTTGTAAATGGATCCATCCGTAGGTAGGGATCGGCGTTCCGTTGGCCGCAAACAATGTGTAGTCTGTCTTGGGACGTACTTGAGGCAGGGCAGACCGCGGGTAGACGCACAGATCTGATCCTGTATCGATTAAAAATGACAGTTTGGTTACACGATCAATAATAAAAAGGCGGCACGGCGACGTATGGCAGTCGTAGGCCGCTACTTCCGGCTGCCGCTCGCGTTTCCCGATGGTGAATTTGATTTGGCGGGATACGAGCATGGCGGTACGCATCGGTGGGCACGCTCACGAAATCGGCTGTGATAAAAACAATGACCGTTGCTATCTGGTAGTTTAGGTCGCGATCTACTATGGCTGCGGCCGCGCCTACCTCCTCTACCTCGTGATTGCGGACGCGAACGTACCTGCGCTTTGAGTGATGATACCTCACGTGTCAGCTCCTCGATCCGCTGCAGTATGTCACAATTTCCTCCGCCTCCGGTTCTCATGCCCGGTTGGAGTGCTGCGACAGTGGGTACCGGAGGCGCGATGTCGTAGACTCTGTCAGCAAGCTGAGCTAATTCCTCTAATGGCGCGTTAACCTGCGTCGCAATCACGGTCTGGATGTTGGTGGGTAGGCGGCTCGACCATATGGAACGTAAAAATGAATTATTTACGGCGTTGTTTGCTAGTTCTTGCAGACAGCGTAGGTACTGTGAGGGTTTCCTATCGCCTAGCTCTTCCCTAGTAAGCATTTGCTTCAAACGAGCATCTTCCGATTCGGTTAACCTCTTAATAAGCTCGGTTTTTAGCTTATCATACTTTCGTTCGGCGGGTGGATTCGTGATTATATCTTTAACTTCCATTGCATACTGGTGTTCCAGCTGCGTAGACACATGATAAAATTTTGTAACATCGGAAGTAATACCGCTCATGTAAAACTGTCCCTCTATTTGAGCAAACCACAGCGCCGGATCTTTAGGATAAAAAGGTGGTACCTTAATAGACACTCGACACACCTTATCTTCCATCTTCATACTCGTAGGTTGCTGTTTAGGCGTAGACTCCTGCTTGCTTTGGCCCTCGTTTGTCGCCATCTTGTCTTCTTTTTATTCAGCCGCGTGTTCTGTTCGTTTAGGTCACCAGTGTGGCTACTCCTAAGCCCTATCGGTATAGCTACCTATCGTATATACTGATTGAAAGAATAGTTTACTAGGTATGGATATATTCTAAATAAAAACATAAATCTAAGAGCCTACGGTAACTACGTATAAAGTTTCGGAGGGAATGCGCGGAGCGAGGCGACGTGCGTTCTCAGTAGGTGCCCGAGAACCGAATGAACGAGGAATGCATCTCGACTGCGCTCGCGGCCGGCCGCCGCCAGCTGCAAACCGGTTCGAGCCCAATGCAAGTGCATCTACTAATAACAACATACTAGCGCCCGCACTCGTCCTCGCTTGCGCATTTTACAAGGCTTTAAATGTAACAACTTTATTAAGCAAAATAACAATTTAACTTATTCTAAATATAAAAATAAGTGTTGACTGAAGGTCACCACACTAGCATTTTGGGCAGTTTTGCGGCGGGGACGCTTGGGGATGGATTATTTTAGTTTTAGTTTTTATTTTGGGTTTTTTAAATTGTATTTCTTTTTTAGTTTAATATTTCATTTTATAATGTGATGTTTTTGTAATATTTTTGTGTTTGATCAAATAAAGGTTTTTAGGTTATTACATAAATTTTATTATATGTAATTTCTTGTTGGCAGATTCCACTCACGAAAACGTAAATGGCATTGGCCGTTCTAAAGCAGCATTTGAAATAATCACCGGAATCGCAGTAGGAGATCTTGGACAACCTCTGATGCCAGTATCAGACGAGATGAAGAAGGAAATAGCTCAGGATTTGGCGAATTTAGGAGTTCTAACTGCACAGGAAATAGAATAAAAATACTTGAAAATAGTTTGTCTCTTGTGAAGGTAGTAAAATAAAGAGTCATATTATGTCCTTGTTTTCTTTTTTAGAGGTTCGATTTCCAATACGGAATTTTTAGCGTCGTGGCTTGACCGTATTGTTCAAGCTACAATAACAATTATTTAGTTCCAAGTTTTTTCAAGAACTGGCGATACAAAACAATAAAGATCACGCTGGCTTTGCGTTTTTATGATTTAACAGGACATTCTTTTATTTTGTAATATTTGATTGTTGATAAGGAATATAAAATTCCAAATACAGTTCTCGGAAGTTTTAGTAGTCCAAAAGCAGTACAACAACCCCATCCACGTATAAGTTTACTTTTAATTTAACGCACAGTGGCACCACTGCTAATTTCAAAACACGTTGATTTCTCGAATTATCTAATACCGCTTATACTTTTTACGTAGTTTCGTGTTAAAATTAGTTAAGTTTAATCTTCGTTCCACAAACGTTTTATCGAAAGCTGCGTGCTAGGTCACGTTTTTCCGAGACATAAACGCAATGTAAGTTTCGTCAAATGTTGGATCAAGGGTGCCGCACTGAGTCCCGTAGGTATTTCTAAGACTGTACGTCTCGCAGCGTGACTATCGACCGACAAACGTTGGACCGAAAGCGGTGAGGTAAATCACGTGCTTCGAGACATTCACACGATGTAAGCTTTAGCAATTATTGGACCGAGAGTGCTACACTAAGTTATATACTTCTAGGATATACACGCAGCGCAAGTTTCGATAAACGTTAGATCAAGAGAGGGACGCTAAGACACGTGTTTCCGATGCGAAACTTGACTATTGTTTGATCGAGAGCACCACACTGAGTGGTTCCACGACATTCACGGAATGTGAGTTTCGGTAAATGTTGAATCGAGAGCTGCACACCAAATCCCGTACCTTTGACTCTTACACGCATTAAAAATTTCGACAAAGTACGCTTCGTAGCCGCGCTCTTACTTCACTTCCTTACGTTTCCTAGAGAGCCGTGCAGTTAGTATAACTAACGATAGGGAATATCATGTTTTTGCATTAATTGGAAACTAAGGTCGATCACGAATATCGCAATACAATACTAGGTACGGTAGATATAGGTACTACATATTATATGTACATAGAAAGACACCCAGACCAGATACAAATATTTATTTTAAGCATATATATTTGCAACCCGGCAGGAATCGAACCCGTAGCCTTCTCAATTGCAGTCAGGCGTTTGCCCAACGCGCCACAGAGGCCGTCAATATTTTATCTATCTGATAAATCGTAGTATCTTGATATTCGAGAGTATACTCAAGTTTGATAGAACGAACCCTGAGGCTGCAGCCGCATAGACAGATTTGCTTAGCGCCTCGAGGCTAGCTAGTCACCCGGCAATGCGGACGTTACCCAAGATATATTCGTACATGCATCGTCAGCGCAAATAAAATTTACCTGTGGCTCCATCTCGTGTCTCTTAGACCCAGACATTCGTACACACACGTAATTATTTAAAGTGTTGTTTATCTTTAATTTAATTTACAAATTAACTGTCTAATTTGGACTCCAAATTGTTATACCTATGGTAATGCCTTGTCGTCTTATCGTCTTTGAAACTTTCTAGTTTACAAAAAAACAAGCTATTTATTTTATGTTTGCTTAGCGACAACTCGACAATAATGACATCTATTGTTGGTTTCATTGTCTTAGCTTTATTCTACATAAATCATGTAAAATCGGAACTAAATTTGGGCCCAAATGTAAGTATCAACAATCTTGTTTTATATTTTAAATAATAAAAATGTGACTGTAAACTGTTTATTTTGCCACAATTCTCACATTTCACCTTCAAACCAAAGGGAACGTGACTGTGTTTTTGTTCCTCAGGACCTCGTGGGATTATATCCTCCTGTATTTGCAACATTTTACAAAAACGGAAAAATCAACACTAACATTATACCGAGCTACGCAAAGTTCTTGGCTAAAAATGGTATTCCTGGAGTTTTCGGTGAGACTGATGCGTTTAAATTAGTGATGCATCGAAAAATCGTAGTACTTTACTAAATCAACTATTCGGTGAACGAATACTAAATAATACGAACCGTAGAACCGCAAGCAATACTTTATTTCGAATTATCAATACAATTTAAAGGTATTTAAGTCGCGTTTGAAAGGATACCTTTTAGGTCAGCGTGCTTGATTTTAGGCTGCATCTACACGTCTTACATTCAGATGTGTTATTGGTCAAATGCTGGCCTATACATATTATAAATCCAATATTTCTTACAGTATGCGGAATAAGCATGGAAGCTCCAGTCCTATCAATGAAAGAAAGGATACTCTTTTCTGATGCTTGGATAGCGGCTGCTAAGCAGTACAATATGAAAGTCATGTTACAAGTAGCTGGTGGAAATCCATTTGATGAGATATTGAAGTTGGTAAGACTTGATATAACCATCTACATACTAAATACACTATTTAATTAAACGCTCAAGTGCGATTTGGACGCGCGAGGGTACCCATAATATATGTAGGTACCTACAGTCAGCAATTATTTGGTTATATTTACTTAAGGGCCTATATAACCCTAATAGCGTGACAGGGATAAAGCTAGCAAATTTCAGATGTGTGAGTGAAGGACGTAAGATGCGACTATGCAAAATTTTATTGCGTAAAATCAAACAATTGCTAGTTTCAATGCCTGTATTGAGCTAAGTTCAGTTCTTACAAAGTTTTATTAGTTTTCGTACAATATTGACTGAGTAATAATAATATCACTTATTTATACAATTTAGAGGGAAGTTTGGATAATTTTTCTATCGAGAAAATTTTCTGGAATCGTGTTTTCACGACATTCACGTGTTAGTAAATATCCTCGACTTTAATAAATATAGTTTCAAAAACTTTTATTTCAAATAACTATTGTAATAATTCGCCCTTGAAACATCAGTTCTGGCCTACTACGACCCCTTAAAGTACGCGTTCTGATAGATATGCTGATAAATTAAGCATAGGTACAGCACAGAGGTAGCATGCGCATTTTATGCAATAAAATATCTTTTTCTTTATCTTTAGAAAATCAAACGACGTTTGATTTTTGAGCATACTCATAATAAGCATGCTAATTACTAACAACACAAGCATGCTTTCATCAATAGCATGTTTTAATGCTAATAATGAACATTTCATTCTGTAGATACCTTTATTTACAGGCAAAGTACGCTGAAAGTAGTGGTGTTGACGCCATAGCTGCTCTTCCCGAATATTACTACCGTCCATCAAACATTCAGGAGCTAGTATATTACTTAAAACTAATATCTCTTCAAGCGCCAAATACACCACTTTTTTATTTAGATGACGACTATGTTACTAAAGTCAATTGTAAGTATTTAGTACCTAGAATGAGGAAAAATAACTAATAATTAATAATAGCTCTCCAAATTCTCTGTCAGAAATATAAAATACAAGTAAAAGAATTACTTCCAAACGATAATTCGTTTTTACACGACTGCCCAAGTAGTCCGTGAGCCAGATAGTATTTTTTGTCAGTCATTCCCTCTCAAGCGATAACTCGTGAAATACTTCAGAAAGTTGCATTATATAGCATGGTGAACGTCAGCTGCCGCTCCAAGGGTGGGTAGGGGGGCGGCAGCCTTTCAAACATGTAAAAAAAGTCATTTCCTCCCGACTGAAAATTTGTTAGATGATAGATAACGTAATTATTTAAAGATAAAAAAAGTCAGCTGGCCATACCGTGGTGGATTATACGTCAGCTGGGCACGCAAACATGAAAAAAAATTTTTTTGTTCAGTAATATCCTCTCACTTGAAAATGCGTCAGATGATACTTTACATGTTATTTTGAGTAAATAAAAACGTCAGCTGGCTGTATGTTGGTGGATAGGTCGTCAGCTGATGCAGTGAAAGGTGGAGCTCAGAAGCCAGGCGTGAGCTTTTCCACCAATTTACTCTCATACGATAACTCGTGAAATACTTCAGAGAGTACATTGCTGCTTTGAGGTGATCACGGGTAATAACCACGTTATATCAAAGCAGCAATGTACTGCATAGTGCCTGTTAATTTTCACTGTTGTCAGCCTTCCACTTCTTGAATAGATAATATTATGGGTGCAGATCGCTAAATTAAAGTGATGTTCTCTTTTGTTTCAGTCAACATGGTTATGTTTTTCCCTGAAGCAACGAACCAGATACCAAGTTTCTGCGGCATTATATCTGATGCACCAACATGTGCTCAAGTTGCTGCCAGTACGAAACTACGACCATACCAGCGTATTTTTGCCGTACCCACTGTAAGTTAAGGGGTTTTTATACTGTTTATCAAATATCCACTATCTCAAGTTCGATTATTAGAACTTCTTCTATACAGTCTTTTGAAGAGTTTCACCGGTCTATGTAAGATATTTAATTTATCCAGTAATTTATCCCACTGCAGGCCAAGGGCCTCCTCTTAGAGAGGTTAGTCAATTAACCTTCTTATTTATAAACTCTAATTAATGCGCTGCATAAACTATGCATCGTTTGTTTTTACTGTCACATGAAGTTATAAAGTTGACAGACAGAGACAAACGTCACATAACTTAGTCATGTGTAAATAATAATAGGGGTTAAAGTATGAAATTGCCGTTTTATTGCAATAGGTTCTTTGAATTGACATAGAATCTTCATGGTTTGAGGTTTTCGAATGAAACTTTTTTCAAATGGTTTCTGTGATGTTCTCTTTTTAAAAAATGTGAAACATTTGAATATCGACTTTCAATTGTTTTTGTTATTCAATTTAGACAAGAAAGATGGATACTGCGAAAATTCGAGTGATTTTTGAATACGAGTTCCGACGCGGAACTAACGCGGCAGAAACAGCCCGCAATATCAATGCTGGGTTTGGAGAGGGTCTACTAATGAACGCACCGTGCGATTTTGGTTTAAACGCTTTCGTGATGGAAATTTCGACTTAAAGAACGAGCCACGAGGAAGACTGCCCACACAGGTGAATAACGATGAATTAAGAGAGATAGTGGAAGCCGATCCTAGTCAAACTACCCAGGAATTAGCGGCATGGTTTAACGTTACCTTACCCACTTTATTGACTCACTTGCGTCAAATCAATAAAATAAAAAAATACGAAAAATGGGTGCTTCATGATTTGACTGATCTGCAGAAAGAAACGCGTGTTGAAACTTGTGTTGCCTTGTTGAACCGGTACAGAAATGAAGGAATATTGGATCGAATTGTGATGAAAAGTGGATTCTTTATGATAACCGGAAAAGAAAAATGCAATGGCTGACCCCAGGTCAAATGCCACAACAGTGTCCTAAAGCAAAACTTACCAATAAAAAGGTAATGGTAACTGTTTGGTGGTCTCAGCATGGTGTTATTCACTATAGTTTTCTTCGATCTGGTCAAGCAATTACGGCAGATGTCTATTGTGCCGAACTCCGAACCATGTTGACAAAACTAGCAGTAAAACAGCCCCGACTCATGAATCGATCTTCACCATTATTGCTCCACGACAACGCGAGACCTCACACAGCACGAGAAACCATTTTGACCCTTCAGGAACTGCACTTAGAAACCATTCGTCATCCTCCGTATTCACCAGACCTTGCTCCAACGGACTACCATTTTTTTCGTGATTTGGACAATTATCTACGTGACAAGAAGTTTTCTTCCCAGGAGGCAGTACAAAATGCTTTCACACAGTTTGTGCAGTCTAGATCGTCGGAGTTCTATCGCAAAGGCATTAATAACCTTCCCATTAGATGGCAGCAATGTATAGATAATAATGGCAACTATTTTGATTAAATAAATTTGTTAAAAATTTAAAAAATAAACAATTAAGATTTTCAGTACAAATCGGCAATTTCATACTTTAACCCCTAATATTTTATAAATAAAGGTGTAAGACGCCACGGAAGCCTACTCTGGATTTGCGAATGTCCCATGTCTTCGGACCATGGTGAGTCCTAGGTTATGTCGGTTTCTTTACGATGTTTTTGCCTCACCGTAAGAGCGATATTCTTAGCGCATATTATTATACTAATTTCAAACCCACGAGCCTTGGAATGGAAGTCGGGGTACCACCACTAGACCAACACCGCGCAGGCTCTCATCTATAGTGTCCTGGATCTCGCGTTCAAATCTCGTCGCGAGTGAATTTTCGAAGATAGATTTTTCCTTTAAATTATTTCTAGTAAATATGCCTTGAGCAATAAAAATCAAATTACGAAATATTATAGACTAGCTGCGTCCAGCGGTTTCACCCACGTAAGTCCCGATTCCGTGGGATTATCGAAATAAAAGTAGCCTATATGTTAATCCAGGTCCCCAGCTACCTATATTCCAATTAAATTTCATCGCAATCGATTCAATAGTTTTTGCGTAAAAAAGTAACAAACTTACATACATACAAATTTCGCGTTTATAATATTAGTAAGATAAGTAAGAAGGAGGATAGGATAGGATAAGTAGGAAATTATTGGTCATTCACATTGTTCAAATGATTGTGTTAATTTCAGACAGGAGTACTTTCATATTTAGAACTGAACAAAAACGGCACAGTGCACACAGTGTGTAACGTTTTCCCTAAGTTATGCACTAAGGTCTTGAAAACAGCGCAGTCGGGACGCCTTCTGGAAGCACTGGACCTTCAAGTGAAACTAAACGAAAGAACTTTAGCCGCAACTCGTTACGGTAAGAAACAATATTAGGCCAACTAGTACGTAGCTTAGTTCGAAAGGGCATCGAAGTATAACCTACTTTATTTTTGCACTACGATCGACCTACATCCTTGCTAAGCGTCCCAACCAGCGAAGTCTTTGGGCTTTGATTTCACCCAAGATGTCAGGCTCGGCCACCATCTTGCGCATAATTTTCCTTTGCTCCACTAACAATTTCTATTCTTCTCTCCATTGTTTGAGAGAGTAAATTTATCGAATTAAAATGTTACTCGTGCTATCATGTTAACCAGCAGATTTACTAATCATCCAACAGACTTCTTCACCGTCGTGTCATAACAATTACATAGCAATCTCTGCTAAAAGTACCATAGACTCCAAGACACCAACTACCTAGGTAAACTGTGCATGGTAGAAAAGCCATATTTTTACAAACCCTCGTTCTTTACTCAGCTTTGGTCACATTTACGCAGACGACGTTAATTTGAGATGTTTTGAAATAAGTCCTGTTATAGTTTCAAAGTTTCATTACAAAAAAATATATATATTTCCTCTTTATTATAATATTGGGAGGTATAGCAGCAGCATGCCCAGCAGGCAAGCCTACTCCACCTGACAATGTACACAGTTATTCAATACATTTTCTTGATTCTTGATTCTTGAATGTCCCGGGCACTGCACCGCCATAAAATAGCATGAATTCTAATCTAAAATTAGATGAAAAGGCCAATTATTATTATTACAATATTAGTATCATAATCACATGTAAGTAGTTAGGGAGCAGTAATGTTTATTTTAAATTTTAATTCTGTTTTTTTAGATACGTTCGAACTGTACTGCTTTATTCCACTTTTAAAAGAAGCCATGGAAATGGTGACTGGTATTCCTATGGGAGAAGTTCGAAAACCGCTGGCTGTCGTGGGATGCAAGGTTCGGCAGGAGATAGCCCAGAACTATAGAGATCTTGGAGTTAATGTGCAAGAAAGGCCATGCAACATTGAACCTCTTCGTGGAGTAATAGGGGAATAGCAATCTGAATTATTATTGTCATTGAGTTTCTGTAATGAATGTTCCAGAGGAATCAAAACTATATAAGATACATTAAAAAAATTACAAAGAAAAACGTATTTACTTTATTTGTGTTTTTATCTGCATCTGATTACGTTGCTAACTAATCTCCATTAAAACAATTGGAATTGTTGTATTAGCGTCATTTTTCACGCCATTCAGTGGCACACAAAATACCATTGAAATTAAAACTATCGACTGTAACTGTCAAGTTGTATACCTACACGTAATTTCAAAAATAAATAATTTCAATTATTTCTTTCTATCGAGATTTGTTTGTAAGAGAGTAACATAATCAGCTAGCTGATATCTTTGTTTTATTCCTTTACCAGCTGCGACCCGCGGTTTCTTTTGCGTAGGTCCCGTTGCCGCGGGATTAACGGAATAAAAAGTAGCCTATGTGTTATTCCCGGTATCCAGCTACCTTTATTCCAATAAAACACAATATTTCAATTCACTTTTTATCTTTTAAAATGGTACCATGACATTGTTTGATAGTACAATGTCTAAATATTTCTTATGTTGATTGCTCAAGCGCTGCGTGTGGCGCGATGGTAGCGCCACACGCAGCTCCTGGCAAGCGAGGGGCACAGGTTCGAAGCCTGTCACTGGATTATTTTTGATGACACTTTCTCCTAGTAAAATTATTTGTAATAAAATACCTATACTATTTAAAAGTAAATTGATTTTACTGATAAACATTTCTAAATATTCACTTGCACTTGCACAAGTACATTCATGAAATGTGTTTTTCTTCCAATATACAAATTCAATCATGACACATTCATTGAAGCAAGATTATCATCAGAACACGATTATTGTAACCAGTCAAGTGGGAGTAGGACTCGCGCTCCATGGTTCCGTGCCCAGTGACATGTACAGGCATATATACGGTCAGTGATTAATTGACGATTAAGACTCCACCTCTGGTTTCGAGCTCACACTCCTAGGCCTACTTAGTCTGATTATATCTATTTATTTACAGAACATTTTAATTTGTAATAGGTAAATTTCATTTTAAATTAATACAACGTTGAGATGTTGCTTCCGATTACCTTTTTGATATACTTTAAAGTAATAATTAAAGAAATGCTTTCCAAAAATTTCCGCACCCGACAGAACGTCCTGGCAGTTAAATTTTTGGACAGCATTTCTTTAATTATAGTCATCCAAGTGTAGGAAACACTTAAAAATATTTGCAAAAACAGATATTTTAAGGTGTTTCTTACACTAGAATGACTAAATTTTAAAGAAATGATTTCTAAAAATTCCCATTTAACAAGAATTGAACCTACCGTTCTGTCAAATTTTACTGCCTGAAATTTGATAAAACGGTACCTGGGGCTACAATAAAGACCCAAACCAAATTAATAAGAAGAAAAATATATAATTTTTAAAATTCATGTCTGTCTGTCTGTTTGTCTGTTTTTCTGTCTGTTCCTTATACTTACAATTAAAAACTTCTAATCCGATTGAAATCTGGTTTTCAATATTGGATAGTTCTATTTTCGAGGAACGTCGTGGCATACTTTGCATCGAAATCCAATTATTAGAACCTGAGTAGGTAATGAACGAAAAAGTGCAACCGATCGGTCGCCCGCACCCGTGATAACGCGTTTTTTCACTTTCGCGGGTGAAACCGTGGGTCGCAGCTGGTATATAATAAAATCGTGTTTTTATGAAAATAATACGGAACCCTATTTCTTGCGGTACGAACCCCGTAAGACAGCCTATTATGTCCAGTTACATAAAACGTATGTACAACGAATACATGCTTTTACACTCTGAACAGACGTGTTTTTATAATTCATGCTATATTTAGCGTTTAGGTACCTATATACCTAAAAGCAAGTTAGAGTAAAAAACCTATTCAATTAAAAATAACTTAGTATTTACTTGTTTTTGAGATTTGTACAAAATATGGCGTCTTATAAGGTTCGTAGTAATGCAGAAAACTCGGTGTAAGTATATTTATAAATGGTTGTAATGTTTGTAAGTACTTGTAATCTTATCTTATCTTACTTCTTCTTACTTCTTACTAATATTATAAACGCGAAAGTTTGTATGTATGTATGTATGTGAGGTTGTTACTCTTTCACGCAAAAACTACTAAACCGATTGCTATGAAACGTGGAATATAGGTAGCTGGGGACCTGGATTAACACATAGGCCACTTTTTATCCCGATATTCCCGCGGGAACGGGACTTACGCGGGTGAAACCGCGGGGCGCAGCTAGTAATATTATAAACGCAAATGTTTGTATGCATGTATGTATGTGAGTTTGTTACTCTTCCACGCAAAAACTACTGAACCTATTGCGATGAAACTTGTAATATACATAGGTAGCTGGAAATTTGGAATAACATTTAGGCTTTTTATTCCTATATTCCCGTGGGAACAACACTTACGCGGGTGAAACCGCGGGGCGAAACTAGATTTTTATATTTTTTTATGATTATGCTAGCTGCGCCCCTGCAGTTTCGCCCGCGGAAGTGAAAAACGCGTTGTCGGTAGTCAAGGGCGCGGGCGGCCGAGCGGTTCTCGAGTGGTTGCACTTATTCATTCATTACTCGGGTTCTACTAATTAGATTTCGATGCAAAGTATACCACGACCTTCTTCGAAAATAGAACGGTGATAGAACTATCCAATATTGAAAACCAGATTTCAATCGGATTAGTAGTTTTTAATTGTAGGAACGGTTTATTCCCGGTCGTCCCCACCTTGTCGTCCCCACTGGGAACAGACAGATAGACATAAATTTTAAAAATTATATGATTTTGTACTACTACTTTATTCTCAGTCCCCTAGACCACTTTTTTTTTTATTTACTTTCAAGTACAGACTTTTTGTCCTCTCTTCCTTTATTATAATATAGAAGATAGATAGTTATAGAAGTGTTTCACATGGGATCAAACGCAAATCTAAACGGATCGCGTAATCCCTGGTGATAACTCCGGGGCAATACTATCTCGGTACGGTAGACTAAGTTTGCAGAAGTTGCAGGCAGAATGATGACCATTCTGCACCTTCTATATATTTAGTCTATTTTATAGGCACATGACTGTATGCTATTTATGGCGCTGCGACATCGTTAGGAGGAGTCGAGGAGTAGGCTTGCTTGCCCAGCACCTTTACCACCCATGTCCAGTGAAAATAACGAGTCAATACGTCTGGAACTAACTAAGCCGTGTGTTTAAAATGCCTATTTAATATGCTGTAGGGCAGACACAGTGTCTCTTGCTTCACAATCATGTACTTGCTTATAAAACATTTAATCGTTTACCTCCAATCGGTGCCACAAGGTGTCTAGATACTTTCGCGTCATTTCTGGGTCATGATCGCAACCGCTTGGTCGAACCTCAAATCAGTGGTTCATCAGAAAGTTTTGTTTTATTATTATTTGTAAAATGGCTTGTGTGTTTGTGTTTTGTGTGCTGTCTGTCTTTAATTTAGTTTTTGTTAATTCGTGTACTGGTTTGGTATGTATTTCTTCTACTCTCTTTGTGTTTTTTGTATCAAAGGGGCGCTAGTTAAAAACAATTTTATTAGTTTGTTTAATAATGGTATCTGGTTACATTTTGGTTACTTGTAGTCCAGTAACCTAGTAGCCAGATGGTTTAGGATAGTTTTTTTTACATTGAGAACTGGCTGCATCTACAAAAAGTTAGTAGGTTTACTTATATATAATTCTGAGAATTATGGAATTTTCTGTTTAATCTACAAATGTGATAAAAAAACTTAAAAACGTTTCTATTAAAACAAAATTTCTACAAATAACACAAACTAAACTGAACTGAACAGAACTGCATCTATCTCTATATTTTTTTGAGATAAAAACAATAAATCACTATTTTTTTAAATGCCTACCTTTTTCTGAACGAATGAAAGATCGATCGATAATTTCCTAGCAGCATCTGCTGATCTTGAATAGTCGTGCAGGTTAAGCAATGCTTGAAGCGGTAATTATTTGGATGGGTAACTGGTAATAATTTGTGTGGCAAAAATCACTTTCTCGAGCACCTTTGTGCTTCGGAAGGCATTTCAAGCAGTTGGTTCCGATTATTATCTCTATATGATAGCTGTCGTTAGGTCAAGTTAGAGGCCTTAGGGCGACCTGGCAACTCTAACATTATGTGAGTAGTGGTGCTACACGAAAATAAGAAGAAGCAAAATAAACGTTTCCTAATGCGATTTCAAACAAATTTTAAATTTCGAACGTTGAAATTTTGATAACAATACGAAGTGACTTTTTAAATCGGCCTATTTTTCCGTGGTGTCATTTTGAAGCGTAAGAAATATTTCTACTGGTTCTTTGTCTGAAAATTATAGTTCGTTCCAAATCTCCGCTAGGAGTAATAGTGTTCCGTGGTTCGAAAAAAGTAAGTAATGCCTCTGTAGGTACTTAATGAGATTCCTTACATACTTGCAGAAGCCAACACCAGTAGGTCTATTGCCAGCTGCCTACACGCCATTTGATGATGATGGAAATATTGATTTGAAAGTCATACCGGATTACGCAAGACACCTTAAGGATAATGCTCTTGATGGATTGTTAGGTATGTACAATATAATAATTTGTTGGTAATAAATTGTTGGTAAACCTCTGTTTACCAAGTAGTTGGCGTCTCGCGGCGTTCTTACTCTATGGTAAAACCAAGCGAGCTAAGTACCAACTACTACGTAAACTGTGGTAAAACCTTTGTAATTTTATGATGGATCCAATTTTAATTAAATTATTGATATTGTCCCATTACTAGTAAGAAGTGTTAGGAAGTACCTAGGTAGGAAGATTTGTATTCTGGATTAAAAAAAATGTGTTCATAGAAAATGATGAATCCCTGGTGAAATTACCGATTTTCATGGAGAAAATAAGAATGACTATATAGAGAAAAATAGCTTAAATTGTTTGAATAAGATATAAACTACTTTAACCTCGCCTAATAAAACAGAAACTTATATTAGATACTATTTAATATTCACAGTTGCTGGTACAAGCGGAGAAGGGCCATCGCTGAGTTTGACCGAGAGAAAAGAACTTCTAGACGCATGGCTCGAATCAGCCAAACCTTTGGGGTTGCAGGTGGCAGTGCAAGTTGGGGGAATGCCTCTTGCGGAAGTTCTTGAAATGGTAATTAAGTTAATAAACGTGAGAAAAAAAATATGTGAGAAAGCACATGTCGAGAGCCCAGTTGGCTTCAAAGAAGCTAGGAATCCTTGGCAAGAGTAGACAGTACTTCACACCAGAACAGCTTTTGAATATGTACCTAGCACAGGTCCGGTCGTGCATGGAGTACTTTTGTCAGCTTTAGGATAAAACAGCTAAATACCAACTTGATGCTCTTGATTACATCGCCAGGAGACTGATAGGTAATTAAATGACTCACTTGTCAAGTCAAGCCTTTTGAGTTTGGGGCACCCACGTTTTCGCGAGGTCGCTAGCCTCTCGTTCTTCGAACTGCATGAGCTTGTTCCCCCTTGCCCTTAAGAGACCACGAGGGGTATGGTTAATTGCCATCTACATCTGGTAAACGTTCCAATTTCACGTACATCGTCCACCTTTTTTGTGGAATTGAAAAAGCCAAAAAGTGGAATTCGCTGCCCGTTCCGCTGTATCCCCTAAACTACAACCTTGGAGTCTACAAGTCTAGAGTAAATAGGTATCTTATAGGTAAGCATGCTACATCATCTACCTCATCGTCGCTTCCCATCAGATGAGATGAGGTCAAATGTTACCCTCTTACATATAAGATAGATGGTCTTACAAAATGGGTGGTCTTATCACAGAAAGTAATTGTTTATTGCTTAATTATCAGACAAAATACGCTGAAAAAGCTGGAGCTGATGCCATCGTGACCTTACCTGAGCTATACTTTAAGCCAACCACTGCGGAAGCCACCGTGGAATACGTAAAACGAGTGGCCGAAGTCGCACCTAATCTACCCATACTCTACTATGATCATCCATTTTTCAGTGGTGTCAAAAGTATGTTCACTTTTTTATTTATATTTATGCTTTTTTGGACTTTAATACTTGCAACTAGCTGTACCCTGCATAAGTTTCAATCCTTTGTGGGGAAATTCGCAACGAAAAGTAGTCTTTATGTTAAACCAAGTTCTAACTCATCGTCCGCTACTCAAACTACCTGCAACATACCAAGTTTCATCAGAATTGGTTCGGTAGTTCTAGCGTGAATGAGTAAGTAAGAAACAGACTTACATTTCAAGGTCTCAATCCTCACATTTAAAGTGCTCCCGTATCGCAAGCATTCGCGTGTAATTCGAGACAGATTCGAGTATTACATACAGCGCGCACCTTGTGCATATCAAACTTGGTATGCATTTAGCTGGAGATCTAGATCCAAACATAGGCTACTTTTTATCCCGATATTCCCGCGGGATCGAAGCTTACGCGGGTGAAACCGCGGGCCGCAGCTAGTTGTGTTTAATGATGGCGAATACCTATTCACTTTTACCCTGATTTTTTTACTTTCAGTAAACTTGCCAAAATTCTTTAAATTAGCGACGGAAACTATACCGACATTCAAGGGAGCAAAGTGCAGTTTCTCCGCGGCTTTACAAAAAACATCTAGCAATGATCTGGCGCATGACCAAATACTGTTCACGAAGAGTATCGTAAGATATTTAAAATTAGCTGATTTTTACTGACTGACTGTACCTAACTGTATTTAATCTGTATTCTTAACATGTCTCTGCAACGCCTGACAATAGTAGTTTATGCACCGAGGTACTAAAGCCCTGTCTTATATAGCTCCTAAACGAAGCGAAGGAGTTATGTACCCAGGGTCCTGAGTGAAGCGTGGGATTCAAGCGCCCAAGATAAAGACTGGCTTTATTACCGAGGTGAATACTTTACTTTACACATCTACTGCGAGACAATAATGGGGCTACAAAAATAAGAATTAAATCAACAACAAAACAATTGATTAATGCTACGTGTATGAAATATATTTACAGCTCTATAATAGAAATATTTTAAACGAAAAATTCATCTTCAAAAATTCACTCGCGACGAGATTTGAACTCGCGTCTCTGCGTGACTGAATTTTTGAAGATGATTTCTTTCCCTTTAAAATATTTCTAGTAGATATGACATGTGTAATAAAAACAAATTATGAAATAGCTCTATATTATCTCTTAATTAAATTTAACAATGGTACATCAAAATGACAAAACCAAGCATCGACTTTAGCCGATGAAAAAAAAAGTTGAAGAAAAATATATAGAATAGCCCAGATTAATTTTTTTTATGTGTTATGTCTAGGTGACCAGTTAGCAATGGCCGTATGCCAAGCTAACTCAACCTTTGTTCCAAATTTAAATTACTTTATGCCCTAGGTGTATAATGAGCACTTTATGCACCTAGGGACTAAAGACTAGCTTTACGTTGACCTTTTTGGTCAAATAAAGTAACTTTGTAGAGCAGTAGGTGTGTAAATAGGTTTTTTTATACTTGTTTTATACATAGCTAAGTGACATGTTTGCTATTATGAGAATTAAATATATTTTTAAATTAGTATACACGGTGTAACAGATAAGTCCTTTTAATCCGAAAGGGGGTTGTTCTAGACGTCTAGGCGACCAACTTTTGTTCTATGACTTTTGGAAATTCGAAGTACTGTTCGAAAAATTTAGGTGTAAAGTTTACTTGAAAATCAGCTGTTTCTGAGAGTTCGAGGTCATTGACCTTATGTTGTCCTTTTATTTAGTTGGATGGTTTAAAATTAAAACTTTAATTAACTTTATTTATAAAAGCAGCTGTTTTGTCAGTAAAACATAATCTCAAAATTTTCAAAAATAAAGTTTTTAATTTTCAAAACTCGTAGAACAAAAGTTGTTCGCCTAGGCGTCTAGAACAACCCCCTTTCGGATTAAAAGGACTTACCCGTTACAATTGTATAGATACTTAAATATTGAATATATAGGTACTAAAACTAAAACATAAAATCGGAGAAAAACAAAAGACGTTCGAAAAAAAACAAGAAAGACGATCGAAACCAAAACAAAATATAAATATCGAAACAAAACAGGCTTTAATTAGGCCCTAACGGGTATCTGTTCGAAATTTAAAATGTATTTATTAGTAATTGTATTTAATTATTTACCTTTATTTGCAGTTGGAAATCGCGCCCAGTGCCTTTATGGAATTCAACTCAAGCATGGCCGGTGCAATCAGCATATTTCCCAAGATGGTCGTTGCAATCCAACAAGCTGTCGCTGATAAAGATATCCAAAAAGCTAAGGAGTTACAAATGACACTCAATAAATGGATGGGTGTTATAACAGCACAAGGTAAAAGACGAAGTCGGTATGTAAGGGTGCTGTCGTCGAGCTTTTCCTGTTAAGATATATTGATTTATTGTGTGGACTTCGCAATTAGAGGATACATCCAGACGATGATGACATGCTATCGAGGACACGTTACTGTTCAAGACGAAACACTTTGATGTATCCTTTGACCGTCGTCGGTCGCTCCAAAAACAAATTTGTTAGGATCACTAACAACAAAACCAATCCCAATATACACTGTACGTGCACGTATTTTCTCATAGTAATGGTTGGTTGGTCCTTACATCCATCCATCCATTACATCTGTCTCATTTCCAATTTTAGACGTAGGCCTCCTCCTCTATCCTCTTCCACTCCTGACGGTCTTGAGCTATCGACATCCAATCTCACCCCGCGTGTCGATTTTTGTTTCCAACTCATTGTTGAGTACAATAAGATGGAAGGACGACAGTATATCTACAGGCTCTACAGTCTACAGTATATCCATAACGTTGTTGTTTCAGGAGATCAAATAGCTGCTCAAAAGTTTGCCATGGAGCTAGTGACTGGCATCAAAGTGGGGAACGCAAGATACCCGCTAGTGGCACTGTCGCCTGAACAAAGACAAGCGATTCGTCAAAGTCTGCTTGATATGGGTGTGCAGCCTTTCTGATTGTGTTCAATGCCTAATAACATAGTAACAAGAGACATGATTTAAAATACATTTCAGTAGGTAGCTATTTATATTTTTACGGAATCTCCTCACGGCTTAATTAATTTCATTATTAGTTACAATTTATTATTTATTTACTCATTTATTTATTATTATTAATGATTCCAAAGTCTTAGTAATATCATGCAAAATATCAACAATTATATTAAATATTAAATAAAAATTAAATGAAAAAAGGTTTTCTCTAGCTCGGAAAAAGTGACGCTAGGTGTTCCACAAGGGAGCATATTAGGGCCTCTTCTGTTTTTAATATTTGTAAATGATTTTCCTGCGATTGTTAAACATTTAACCGTCATGTTTGCAGACGACGCTACTATTTATATTAGCAAAGGTAGGCTATCACAATCCGAATTTGAAAAGGAAATCAAGGATACTTTAAGTAAAATAATAAACTGGTTGGAAAGCATAAATTTAACAGATAACTTGCAAAAAACAATGTATATGCAATTCAGATCACATAGAGCTACTAGAATATTAGAAGGAAAGGATACAAAATTCTTAGGAGTAATTTTAGATTCACACTTAAATTGGAAATTACACATCATTTAAAATCAATAAAACTTTATCTAAATATGCCTACTCTCTTTCAGTCTTAACCGGAATTTCGTCAAAATCGGTAGCGAAAACTGATTATTACGGTTATGTTTATCCATATTTATCGTACGGCATTATTTTTTGGGGCAACTCGGCTGATGTCGAATCCACCTTTCTCCTCCAGAAAAGATGTCTGCGCAAAATGTATAACCTTACGGATACAGACACATGAAGAATTTTATTCAAAAATGAGAAGTACCTTACACTCACGGCTATTTTCATTCTGGTAATATGCTTATTTGTAAAAAATAACCACGAATATTTTTTTAATACGAGATCAAGCAGATTAGACAGTTTACGCAATAAACAAAAGCATAATATATACAAGGTGTAACGGGTAAGCCCTTGTAATCCGAAAGGGGGTTGTTCTAGATGTCTAGGCGAACAACTTTTGTTCTACGACTTTTGGAAATTCAAAGTACATTTCGAAAAATTTAGGTTTGACTGAAACAGCTGATTTTCAAGTAAACTTTACAGTTTACTTGAAAATCAGCTGTTTCTGAGAGTTCGAGGTCATTGACCTTATGTTGTCCTTTTATTTAGTTTGATGGTTTACAATCAAAACTTCAATTATCTTTATTTTCAAAAGCAGCAAACTTAAATTTTCAAAAAAAAAGTTTGAATTTTCAAAAGTCGTAAAACAAAAGTTGTTTGCCTAGACGTCTAGAACAACCCCCTTTCGGATTAAAAGGACTTACCCGTTACAAATTGTATATACCGCAAGTCAACAAGAGTAGGTATGTTTCACAAGAGTGCTTACTATTTATACTGCTATAAAAATATATAATAAGTTACCAACTTCATTAAAATAATTAAATGGTTTATTGTTTCAGAAGAAACTCAAACAGTGGCTCATAACTAAAGTGTATTATAATATGAAAGAATTTTTTGAAGACACTGATATTAAAACATTATTGTAATCTATTTTTTACTCTAGACCTAAGTTTTATATTGTATACTCGAAAAGAGTAAGCTATTACACTTATAAGAACTCTTGTCACAGCGAAACAATAAATATTTACTTTACTTTATAAAAAAAATCAAACCTTAAAGTGTGTACCTGGTGCTTAGTCATTTGCTGATCGTACAAACTTAATTTATTTATTCAAGCTAGGCACTTTGTGTTTATTTATCCACCAATTATCCCGAGGTCAGACGAATTTATTATTATAATGAATAAGACAAAAAATTGTAATTCTGGATATAAAAAAATAAAAGATGTGATTAAGATATTTATTTGCATTACAGTAGTGTTATTCTAAAAATATTAATATTGGTTCGTAACACCTTAGTTTAACTCGCCACGAGGTGTCTATCGCGCCTACGCATGTATTGCTTAGCAGCATGTATGATCAGGCGACGATGAGACCTTGGCGATCCACCTCGTAATGTAGAAGTTTGAAGTTGGGACAATAAACTAATAAGTCTTTACCCAGGGGCCACTGGGACTTTTGTTCACGTTTGCCATCTGGGCCATTGTATCCCAACCGTCGCAAATGGCACGACCTGATGGCGCCGGACCTGTCGGCACACCAGCTGTGGTATCATCTAATTAGGATCCACCGCTACTAGTTGCTATTTACTGTCAAAAAACATATTTCGTATTCTACATTGCTGCTTTGAAGTAATCACCGGTATGAAAACAGCAATGTACTGCAACTTAGCAACTACTAGCGGTGGATGCTTATTAGATGATACCACAGCAGTTCGGGTTCCGGAGGGAGCGCTCGACGAGAAGGCAATCCTTAGAGTTAAGCCCCTTGCGGAGGAGGCCGTAGCGGGAGGGGGAGTGCTGTTGACGGTATCTCTTGGCATCGCCTATATAATAATTACCTAATGTTGTGCAAATAATTTGGAAATAAATATACCTATATACCTTACATACCCTTTTTCGGAAACTTAGATAAAAAATGTAAACAATAAACTGTCAATTATCAAAGGAAAATGTAAACAAAGAGCTGTAACTTTGAAATAAATGTATGAGCTTTTTGTTTAAATTTTTGATCTAAGTTTCTGAAAAAGAGTATAATTACTTGATATTTATTCATTATTCTTATTAGCAAATTAATAGAAGAATTTTCAAATTCTATACTTATTATTTTAAGTGCGAGTGAATGCACTATAGGAATATATTATGTTATGCGGTTGGTATCTCAAGGAAGGTTAGGTACTTTATTTATAGTTATTTAAATTCCATTACTTATACGTTTGCCAAACAAATTAAATTAGATGCACTAATTAATATTTGTCACTTAATTATTTAAATTAAATTTGTCTTTATTTCTAATACCTAAAGCCAAACCATTTTTTTAAATACCTTTTTAAATGTTTATTAGCTGGTAGAGGTATATTAGATTATTTGTAGGTTATTGCACTTAATTACATAGTTTTTCTAGTATACATACCTACCTTAATAAAAATAAAAATTTACTGACGAATTTCGAATTTTATAAAAAGCTATTCGATATTTAATTTAACGTTTTGTTTTACCCTCTTACTTGTAAACTTTTGATTCTGTTCGTCAACTTTAAAACTTCATGACGTCATAGTAAAAGATTAATTGTCGTTTATAATTATAAGTAAGGAGGTTAATGTTTTGTATTGAGCAATTAAAGGCGTTTGGCGAATTTAAGAGAATAAGTCGTGTACCTAGTTATTATTATTGTCCAACATTTTATTTTAATCTCCCCTATCGTAATTATTATTTTCTGTTTGATAGGTCGGTATTAGTATAAGTATTAACTTTTTTATTATTAAATTCCATAACAAGAAAAGATCGGATAACGATCTCTGAAATAATGTGCCTAACAGTACCCGGTAATGAGTAAATCACTCACTTTAGAATTATTCTGACATTGCAATAGAATCAAGTTCAAGAGAGCTCGTATTCTATAGGTAACTAAAACGTCTCAACATCACTTCGTAAACGTTGGACTTTTCTTGAAAACGTTTTTTATACATTCGTAATTTCTTGCAAAATGATTAGTTAGTCATCATCATCTTCAGTCATATGCATGAGAAACTTTAGCAAAGCTGCAAAATTACCAAAAAATATTTAACGCTTCGTTTTCCCGCAAGTGGAGCTCAACTAGAGTTAAGTGCCATACTAGCGATATTGGCTGCAGGGATCTCAATATTTCTCAGTAATCACAAAACATTTGGAAATACTATTTTAGTATTATATTTTTCATTCTTTTATCTTCACTTTTGTAGTTTTCTTTACACGATTGGTTAACTTTTATAACAGATTTTTTTTATCTAAAACAATTCGTTTAAAACATTAATTTTCATTTTACAGGTAAACGTGACGTATTCAAACCTCTGTTTTTTCTGTAATGAAGCTTAATAACACATACACTTGAAATTGGTAGAACAGTTTTACTAAATTAGCAATAGTTATCTTGTTATTAGTAATTGTTTGATTTTCCTCACTAAAATATTACATAGTCGCATCTTACGTCCTTCTTTTACACATCAGAAATTTGCTATCCCTGTCATTGAGTGACGTCACTGTGAGAATGGGGCCTTAATTAAGTTTTCAGAGTATTCCATAGACAACTTTTCTATCTTGGGACGACGACGACTATCTAAGGACTGCGGGACTACATAGGTACATACCTAACCTTCCTTCCTTGCCTTCCAAAGCACGGAGCTGGAGGAATTCGAGATTTTTTGTCCCACAGTTGTTAACGGTACTGACCGAGCCAAGCGTTGCGGAACCTGGTGGCGCTAAATGAACAAAAACCTGTGACTGCTGTAGATGTACTGATGTCGTATCTTACTTAATACAGCCTCACAGCATTACAGTCGATCTATCTAATACCCATTACGATATGGAGTTTTTAGGGTTCTGTATTCAAGAGTAAAAACGGAACGATATTACTGAGACTCCGCTGTCTGTTTTTCTGTCCGTCCGTCAGTCTGTCGTTGCTCGGACCTCATAAACCATGATAGCTAGACTGTCGTTTAAATAAACGACGGATGAGCATTTGACTACCATCTCACTTGATGCGAGTGAGAGATGGTTTAGAATGTAGCACGTTCATCAAAAATAAGGAAGACGGCAGTGAAATAAGATATTATGCAACCCCTGGACTACAGGGTTCGAAAGATAGATTTAAGTTGTACTGACCAAAATCACAAACAACAGCAAAATAAACAAAGAAAAATTTAAAACTGTAGTGGCACAATCGGGGGATTTATCGCCAATGGATCTCTTCCAGGCAACCAATGAATGGGCATGACTTAACGAAGGGGATGGATGATGTATTTTTGATGGGTAAGATTTCTGACGAAACTCGTCTTATTTCAGTTTAATAAGGCCGACTAAAAATAATAAAGAGAGGACAAAAAATCTGTACATGGAATTAAAAAAAAAGTTGTCTAGGGGACTTGGAAAAAGTAGTAGAACAAAATTATATAATTTTTAAAATTCTTGTCTGGCTGTGTGTTTCTCTGTTTGTTCCTTATACAATTAAAAACTACTAATTCGAGTAAAATCTGGTTTTCAATATTCAGATAGTTTTATTTTTGAGAAACGTGGTATACTTTACATCGAAATCCAAGTAATGAACAAAAAAGTCGGCCATGCCCTATTTCTACGCAGACGAACTTGCGGGTAACAGCTAGTTAATAATAATATAATATTATTTTAACTATCTAACACTAAACAAGACCTGTTTGATGATAAATAGTTAGGTTTCGCTAACTCCCAACCGATAATTAAGTAATTTATTTTTACTGACGTAAGTAAAAGTTACTTTAAAATAATGTACGATAGCATAAAAATGTATGCTGAATTTGGCTAAATGTATTAATTATTTCCAAATTTTGTATAAAAGAAGCCGGAAATTACTTACACCAAATATTCACTGTTAGGTACAATGTTACAAGTAATCTATTTTATTTTTATTTCCATCCTTTCTATAGGGGTATGTACGGAACAAGAATGTCCTGTGGAAGGCGCAACATGTAGCGTAACCGTAAGTTTACTATTTTTTATTAGTTTAATTGATAAAATGTCAATTCAAAAAACATATTAGATTGTACAGTAAAAAAACACATCCGATTATATAACCTTTTCCTTTTTTGTAAGTTTTTTGTAACATTTCGTAATTTGTTGTTTTATTGCTTGAGAGAGCTTGCTCGCTCTGGGAGATCGCGTAGCGCAATTTGTGACTCGGAGGAATCTGTCGCCAGTATTCACAGTACACGCCGCCTCTCGGAGAGGGACAGGGGAAAAAGCATTTTTGATAGAGTATAACTAAAGTAGATGGGGCAATTCCCCCGTCTCCTATAGCTCACTACTTTCTCACTTAGTGCGAGTGATAAGATGATTTAGGATGTAAGGTACCTACTTTCTTTCGGAACCGAGTGTCGCCAGATAAACTAAGTAACGTCATATTTCAAGTTTTCCGGTGCAGGGACTTTGTCAACAAAAATATAGTTTTTTTTACTAAGAACTACTTTTTAACCTGCTTTACACTTTAATTCAAGTACCTATTACTTACGTTAAATTCTATGGGGGTTTGGATCGATTTAGAGCGGATTTTTGTCTGAAAAATAAATAATAAACAACAGTAACTGCTCTAATAGTCAGAGAGCATACAATCACTAAGGTTGGTAGCATACGGCCATTTCAAACTGGCCACCTATACATCACACATATAAATGAAGAAAAAACAAATATTTTTCAATATTAAAATCATTATTAATATTTTTTTTATTATGTAAATATAACTTTATCTACTTACCGACAATAGTTTTTTATACACTTTTCATTGCATTGTGAAACCTGTAATTAATTAATTATTCAGCAATGTATAATATGTCAATAAATATTGTCAGACATGATGTCACGTCAATTTCATCCAGCTCCTTGACATTGTTCTTTTATTAAAAATAAGTAAATAGTATTTTACACACCTACTTACTGCTCTACAAAGTTACATTATTTGACCAAAAAGGTTAACGTAAAGCGACTCTTTATTCCCTAGGTGCATAAAGTGCTCTTTATACACCTAGGGCATAAAGTAATTTAAATTTGGAAATAAGGTTCTGGTAGCATACGGCCATTTCGAACTAGCCACCTAGACAAAATGCATAAAAAAATTAAAAACTGGGCTAATTTTCTTCTATTTCGTTTCGAAGGAAGGGCAAAAAGTTTAGTTAATATAAAGCTACAACTTTTTTTTTTCATCAGCTAAGGCCGATGTTTGGTTTCGTCATTTTGATGTTACATTGTTAAATTTAAATAATATAACTATAAATGTATACTATATAGTATGAAATATATATAAAAGCTTTTAATAAACTTTTTTCATTTATCATTTTTTTTCAAACTGTAAATATATTTCAAACACGTTGCATTAATCTATTGTTTTGTTGTTAGTTATAAATGCTTATTTTTGTAGCCCTTTTATTGTCTCGCAGTAGATGTGTAAAGTAGAGTATTCACCTCGGTACTAGAGCCTGTCTTTATCTTGGGCGCCTGAATCCCACGCTTCGCTCTGGACTCTAGGTACATAACTTTTTAACACCCTCGCTGCGCTCGGGAGTTAACTCTCTAGAGTCCTTCGTACGCTTTGGATTCAATATGACGCCCGCCATATAAGACGGGGCTTTGGTACCTTGGTGCATAAGCTACTATTAAATGTTTACCTGTGAAAAATGATACCATCACTTTGTAAATTACTTGTAGAACTCTTATTTCTACACGTATTGACTGCACATTTTGACATTTTGGATTAAACTTGAGGAATCGCACGCGATTAGTGTACTTTTAGTACTTTTGAAGCATGTGAGCCAAAGTACTAACACGAGTCCGCCTAGCTAAAGCAACATGGCCTCTCCCTCCACTTATGTTAATATCCTCCGTGCAGACATACATACAAACTTTCGCGTTTATAATATTTTACACACCTACTGCTCTACAAAGTTACTTTATTTGACAAATAAGGTGAACGTAATGCGAGTCTTTATTCCCTAGGTGCATAAAGTGCTCATTATACCACCTAGGGCATAAAGTAATTTAAATTTGGAGTTTTTAACACCCTCGCTCGCAACTCTCTAGAGTCCTTCGTACGCTTTGGATTCAATATGACGCCCGCTATATAAGACAGGGCTTTAGTACCTCGGTGCATAAACTACTATTAAATATTGCACGATTGAAGTTACATTACAACAATGATTTCATAATTAAGAAAAGGTAGAAGATAATAACATAATTATTACATTATATTGTATTATTTTGCAGGTGCCAACACAATCGAGAATAATAGCGACAGTGCCTTTCCCCTTCACTAGCACGGGGAAGCCTAACTTGGATATGGTGGACGAAATAGCCAAGTACTTACATGACAACTGCATCACAGGTGTCTTAGGTGAGTTAGCACTAATAGTTTTATTATGTTAAATGCGTAGCCAGCAATCGAGATGTATTTGTATAGAATTAGGAATTCAAGTTTTTGGCCGTTAGTGCTAAAAAGTAGAAATCCAAAAATGTTCATTACTTATTAAATTAACCGCCAAATCTAGTACTTTCATAAAATATTTTTTTCACCAGCTTCGGCTTACTATGGAGGTGGCATGCAATGTTCTAGAATGGAGTTACAACAATTGGCAAAACGGTGGGAGACGAACGCCAATAGATATGGTATGGATCTATTCTTTGAAGTTGGAGCTTTTGGAGCCTTGACTGAAGTGTTTAAACTGGTAAGTGAGGTTTGAACACACGAGAAAGATAAAGTATACTATATATATTAATACATTTAAAAAATCTAAATACCTCCGATTATAAATATCCGAAATGGAGTATATAACTCTACGTGAGGGCGCATCTTGACGATTTACACTCAAAACCTATGCTTTGCATGCTAATAAAATCATCTAAGTAAGATGCGCTCCACATTTGAGTGGCCCTCGTTTGGCCCCGTAGGGTTAACTTACTCTTTTTATAGGACATTATAACGTTAGTTTTTTAGATTTTTTAAATCTATTATATTATCTTACCAAGGTAACGTCGAGACGTTTCAACCATTTTGAAATGGTCTTGGTCGCTGGGGAAATCAATAAAAAAAGTTATTTTTGTAATTGACCGAACGAGCGAAGCGAGTGAGGTCCATTGTAGACGGGCCTGGCGCTTGTATCTTTGTATGTTTGTTCGACGATAACTTGAGTATCGTTGCTCCGATCTTTATGAATACTACGCGCGCCACGCGTTGCATATCTATTCGCTCAACGAATATTCGTTATAGTCCGCTAGTGTAGCCTGAGCATTTTCGGCTTATAGGTGCACACTTACCGATGTTTATGTCAAGCTAATTTTTATTGCTGCTTATACAATTATATCATTTTTTATATTATCGCTTAAATTATTCATTTTTAGGCACAGTATGTAAGTAAACTAAACGTAACTGCTATGTTCGCCTTCGCCGAACCGATACTCCAACCAGAAGATCCGAGTGAAGTGATCGAGGACATGCAGAAAATTTGTGACGCAGCAGGCGACAAGCCAGTATTTTTCCATCAACAATTCCAATATGAACAAGAAGGTAAGGAATTATATACAAGTTAACCATTTCGATGGGCTTTCAGGTGGCTATCCTAATGCTAATAAAAAACCGACTTCAAAAAGAAACAAAAAATAATTTAAAAAACAACAAAAAACAAAAAAATAATTGATAAAAATGACCAAAATAACCTCTACATAGGTACAGTGCCACCGACTAATAAATCTGTTTTATCATCTGAAGTCAAATCCTGGAAACAAAAATATTATTTTAAATTGTGAGAAATGTCTTTTTTTAATAAAAATATTTTTATTATATAAATACCACAAAAAGGTACTAACAATTATTGTTCAAAATGGTATCAATCAAAGCTTTCAACAAGGATCAAAGATCTTGCTTTGAACTAAACGCCACCATAGAATGAGACCACTCTATTTCTTTCCGTGGGTGTCATAAAGGCAAATAAGGAATTTAGGGGAAAGGAGAGGGCGCTGCTGTCCTGTTGTTTACATCGACTGTGCATATAAAGTGAATTTAATGGGCCCGAACTAAGACCTCACGACCCCCTATCTCCCGAACCCCTCTACCGATCCGGCTCATTTTCAAACTAATAAATTTTATTGACCTAACTAAACTAAGCGCATACCAAAATTTATGAAGATCGGAGCTACGATACTCAAATTATCGTCGAACAAACATACAAAGATACAAGCGCCAGGCCCGTCTACACTGGACCTCACTCGCTTCGCTCGTTCGGTCAACAAACGAAAAAACAGTGATTAGAAACAATTATTCCATATTTTAAGCGCCCTGAAAAGATGCTATCAAAAACTGGTTCTTTAGGGTTAAAAATGTCCGATCGCGGTTTTTTCGATTTTTGACATTACTTGTTTACATTGTTGCATTAGCCGCTCGAGGTCACAAATTATAAGAGTATTTTGTATACATTTTTCATCTAAGTATACACTATAAAGGGTATTTGCAAAGTTTTAGTATTTTTTATCATTATTTTGCAGTTGATCCTGCTCAATCGTATATATCAGCTAGGAATGTAGTATCCTGCTTTGCGGGAGCCGTAGGAGAGATCTATGTACTTTTTAATATTAAAGCCTCTACACCTGATGCAGCTGATTGTGATTATTATACTGACACCGCTGTAAGTATTATTTTTATAGTCAATAGATAAGTGATGATGAGAATAGATGAATCGACTATTATTTTTATTTAACGCTTTATTAGGTCACCAAAAAAAAAATTATAATAAGTAATAAAGAATAAAATAAAAACTTAAATCTAGAGTGACACAATAGGCGGTTTTACCGCTGAAAGCGGTTTCTTCCAGGCAACCTTGGGATGGAGAGGATCACGCGTTGTTGTTGCGTTTACTAAAAATTAAGGATATTATATTACATATTTTATAACAAATATAAACTATACCCAATTATTATAATAAAGAATAATATAATAAAATAATCAATTTAAATATTAATATATATATCAATTAAATTAAACTTAAAACATACACATAAGTACCAAATATACATACTAAATACTCATAATATATACAAGCAAAAAATACTACCACTATCTCTATCTACATCAAATTATGAGGTGGTCTAAGATGTAACAAGCTCATCTAGAAGAAATGAAGACGGCAGTGGAACAAGGTCCGACCTGTCTTCCACAATGGCAGCACCGGTCTACCTATCGGAATATGGACCCGACGTAACGACAGAGTGGTAGCAAACCGAAGCTGAAGCCTTCCATTAAGAAAATCATTTTGGTCGCCTTATGTTTTATTGCACCCTTAGGACTTGTACTTGACTAAGCAATATACGAGAATCTGACACAAGTTTTCTATAAGCAGCTATTTATTGTCTCAAATTCTATCTAATTTGACTCAGGTTTTCGCGATTTTGCATAATAAAACACAATATTCACCGGGTTTTACTCGTTTTTTATATAACGGCATTATTAAAAAGTACCGAGCTTTCACTAACTTACAATTAGCTTTATCAAGGTGTTAAATAAAACGCGAGTAAAATCCGGTAAATATTGTGTTATATTAAATTCAATCGTCAAACCCGACCTGCCTTCAGATTATCTATCTAGTGGACGTCTGGCAACTGTCGAAAATGACAGGCACATTGCTGCTTTGAAGTAACCACCGATGATAACCACGTTACGTCAAAGCAGCAATGTACTGCATTAGTGGCTGTCTATTTCCACTGTTGTCAGACATCCACTGGATAGATAATGCGGTTACTGGACACATAACTAAACTAACTCATAGTTTAGCATAGCTTAGCTATAAGTTCTATAACCTACCTCATTATATTTTTATATTTTTTGTTTACAGGACGAAATCGGACCAGGACTTTTAGTTGGAGCAAAAGTCGCTGCGTCTATTGGCAACGCGCTGTGCCCAGGTCTTGGTTTAGCCATGGAGGCTGCTGCGAACGCGTATGACGTGCAAGAAGTATTAAGACTTCAAAAACAAATGAACAAAGTCATCGCAGCTGTTTGTAATCCAAATGGCGGACTAATAGGTTAGATTACAAATAACACTCCTTTTTGATCTTGAATAGTTGTATGGGTTAAGAAACGTATGACGGGGTCATTACTTAAATAGGTGACCGATAATACTCGGATCAAAAATCATTTTCTCGAGCTTCATGCCTTAGAAAGCACATTAAATTAGTGGTACAGTTATGTCTGATAAGAGTTATTAGGTAAAGCCTAAGGGACCGTCTCCACGAGCATTAGAATCGCGGCGATATTGTAGTCGAGTCACTTATTTCTTTACAATCTCTATAAACGTGTCTCGGCGATGTTAACGCGGCGGTGCTACGATTGGCTGAGCGTTGACGCTCAGCCAATCGTATCACCGCCGCATAGAAATAAAGTATAGAATAAGCCGTATAGAAATAAAGTAATATCGCCGCAACTCTAACGCTCATGGGGACGGTCCCTTAGGGCGACCTGAAAACCCCTCTTTGTTGTCTTTTACGACGGGCAGGCAGTACCGTAGACATGTTCTCATAAACTCGGGTTAAAATGTACAAAAGGTGACTGCGTTTTAACTCCATTATATTTTGAAAATACTGAACAAGATATTGTTTTGTTTCAGATATCTCATCTAGAAGTAAGTATATACACGTAATTTACATAGGAGCGTAAAGGAGCATACTACCGATAAAACCTAGGACGACTTAGATAAAAGCAAACAAGTGAAGAAACGTCAATAGTCACTACAAATGAGACGACAAAACTGTGACGAGCCGGCACACTGGCTTCAGTTGGTTGTAGAACAGTTGCCGTGTCAGCACGTACACTACTTCACTTCTGGCTTGTCTCACTGTCTGCCAGAATGCCTTCCTGCATATATTTTAGGTGCCTGAATAATTCAGATAAACAAAACAAATAGTCGGGAATCACCTATCACGCATACCCGAATACCCGAATAAATCCATAAAATTATTTCAAAATCAATTTTTACAAACAAATGTACGAAAGGATACATGAGTGATTCGGTCGGATTTCGGTTGTATGGTTCCTATCTCTGGAACCTCCCACTATCTGCCAGATAAGTGTGGACGTGATTGGCGGCTCCACTACCTAACATTAGACACAATTTATCTAATAAAGCGATGAGTTCCAATTTGGACCACTTGCAGATATGCATAATGCTCGACATTACGAATGTTAATGTAAGGGTGTCTGTTAGCCTGTAAGTTTTCTAGCTTATCTATCGAATAGGTAATGTTAGACCATAACGTACGAGTAAAGCTTGTTTGCTTTTATCTAAGGAGGACGAATAGTATCTTCATATCGATGTTTTCCGTCTGACCTGAATAAGAATAGGGTTTACCACGTTTTTATATTTACGTGGGTTAAACCGCGGGACGCAGTTATCATTAATATGCTTTTGTCATTTTACAGCTTACATTGAACAATTCAAGGTTGCCTTCCTGTTGAAAACGGGTATAGATACAGGATTCCGTTACCCCATGGAAATGCCGAATGCGACCGTTTATGATCAAATCACTGCCAACTGGGAGTGTGTTAAAGATTTATGTTATTAATACTTGTGGGGAAACGTCTTGAACATTTATTAGCATCGTCAACTTTCCGATTTAATTCAATTCAATGTCAATAAACTTTAGCAAATATTAAATCGTTTCTTTTCTCCTGTTTTCGCGATAGTCAATTGAAATGAAACTCATTTTTCAGAATGAGTATCATTTCAAATGTGAAATTGTTATAATATTATTAATTTATCAACGTAGCTTTGACTTAGCTCGGACGCGCACGGGCCACAAATCGCTGCATAACATCTGTGATGTTATCCTGTGGTTTCATAGATATAATATGGACTCACCACACTACAACGCCGGTGTGCGTCGATACTTGTTTTTGATTTAGTAACAAAATAACCTACAAAACTGAGGCCCATAAAACATTTAATTAAATTAAAATTATCAAACAATCTATTTTTAAGAAATGGTATCCAAATGGTGTACTCGTCTCGTCGAGTCGAAATTATGGATTGCATCTCTTTAGTTTTTTACATCTCTTGGCATATTATGGCTTAGAAAAATAGAGGGGCATGTTTTTATTAAGAAACCGTCATGTACTTTTAAAAAATACAACATTTTAAGTAGGTACCTACTAAAAAGCCTTTTACAAAATATTTAAGAAAATGAACTGCAGTCATGTCCGGACGATATTTAGTTACTTAATTGAACCGGGCAATAAAACCGTACTTATAAAGCGAGTCTATTACTTCTGAAGCAAACGTCTTTGCTCCCTGCTGGGAGCAAAGAGACTTTTGCACTTGTACTTTGACACTTAGACATTTGTATAGTGAAATGAAAAATCGGCTCAAATCAAATAATAAGTTAGTATCTTACTAATATAATAAACGCGACAGTTTGTATGTATGTATGTGAGGTTGTTACTCTTTGACGCAAAAACTACTGAATCCATTGCGATGAAACTTGAAATATTTGTAGCTGGGGGACCTGGATTAACACATAGGCTACTTTTTATCCCGATATTCCCGCGGGAACGGGACTTAGAGGGTGAAACCGCGGGGCGCAGCTAGTACTTTTATAAACCGCGAAAAAAAGGATAATTAAGTATGAAATTGTCTTAGTTGTCTGGTAATAGTGAATACTGAAAGTCACCGCTCGCTTCCGGTTTTTCTTAATTGACTGGTCAAGATGAACACTGATGAGGAAGTAGGTCCCCTTGTTCCCTCGGTTCCCTCGCCTCTGGTCTAGCTCTGGCTGCTCGGAGTGAAGTCGCAAGAGCAGAGATGACCGGAGGATGCACATCTCACGTCAGAAATTACTTGTTCCGCTCTTTGACATTCCGAACATTAACTGAAAATTCAGTGAGGTCTTTCCATCCTTCAGCCTTACATGGTGTTCAGGCCAGAACCTCACGGCTTAATTTCATTTTATTAAAAATTAATGAACAGTCAGAAAAGGACTGAGGGTACCAGGGGCATATTTTTTAAATAAGTGTTCAGTAATTATTTATTATTCTTGATATCACTAAAGATTCGCAAGTGTTATTAATGTCATGCAAAATACTAACAATTGTTGAACCATTATTGAAAAAATTAAAACTTTGAAGTGTCTACCTGGTGCTTAGTTCTTTGCTGATCTTACGTAATTTATTAATTCAAACTAGGCACTTTGTGTTTGTAGGCATATCAATTATCATGCCTGAGGTCTGGGCCCTGATTCTCTAACATGCGTAAATAGCATGCGACAAACAGGCGGGATGCATGAGCATTGCAGAAGTCGATTTGTTGTAGGAGTAAAAATAGAATAGAATAGGATAGAAAACATTTATTGGCAACAAACACACTGAAGAACACCAAAGACTCAAAATAAAAAATAAATAAAAAAAAACAACAACAATTCACATAAACAAACAAGGGATAACAACAAAAACATAGACATATTATTCCAATTAAAAACGTCCGAGGAGCCGCGTGTCTGCTACCAACGAGGATATACTGCCTCAACATACGTTGTAAAATAACAGCTATTCTAAAACTTCTTTTAATTCTGATTGGCTGAGGAGCAAGGGGACCTATTGTTACATGTGGGGGAGGTACCCTAAAAATGGTTTATACATTTTTTTTATTGTAGCACTTTTTTGGCGTGAACAATTTATGTATACCCATGCAAAATTACAGCTTCTTAGTACTAACCGTCTCTGACCAAAGCCGCGGACAGACGGACATGACGAAACTATAAAGGTTTTCTTGTTGACTAAGAAACCCTAAAAAGTGGCCAAACGAGGGGGCACACACATTTTAGATTTTTTGAATCTATTATCATTTTTATTTATTTTTGTTAACGATGGCAAAAAATTAATGGAAGCATGTTTCAATTTCTATATTAGGTACTTTAAGTGCAAGTTAATGTACTTAGGAATCTTCAAATAACAGGTAAGTACTTCTTTTTTATTTATTTAAATTCCAATACGTATACGTTTGCCAGACAAATTAAATTAAATGTACTAATTTTATATATTATGTTGCTTAATTATTTAAATTAAATGTATCTTTATTTCGAAAGCCAAGCCATTTTTTAACATACTTTCTTTTTTAAATGTTTATTAGCTGGTAGGTACTTATATTTAATTATTTGTAGGTTATTGCACCTAGTTACATAGTCTTTTTAGAAGACACATCTACCTAAATTAAAGTGAAAATTCCAATGAGTCTATTAACTGGAAAATTCACTAAATTTAACGTTTTACCTTCTTACTTATAAACTTTGATTAAGGAATGACCATAGAAATAAGAGGTTGTACTTACTTACTTACTTCGGTAAAAAAGAGGTAGAGGTAAGTACTACCTCTTTTCTTGCAAAATGACTTGTTAGTCATTATCGTCATCAGTCATCAACAGCAACAGAAACTTTAGCCAAACTGCAAAGGACATGAACATCTGTCCCTACATTTTCGCCCTGGGACCTCAGAGAGCCATGTCATTTTTTTTGAGTTCTACAATTACCATATAAGCTATTTCAATTTAAATCTAGTCACGGACACTTGCTTAGACTATAAAAAAACAAAAAACTTACCAGTTTTTGAGGTTATGAACGTATGAATTCTGAGTGGGATTCACCTTCAATAGATATATGAAAAGTTGTTTCATTACATACCTACCTATTATAATTAATATTTCATGAATATTCTATGAATTGTAAAAAAAAAGAGTTAATATTGTTAACATCATTTATTTCAATCAATTTTTTATAAAACCTGATCTAAAAATTGAGCAGGAGAATCGACTACAGAAGCGTGTCTTGTCCAGCGAACCATACAGTCATTACACGCTCTAATCCATAAAAATCACTGCCAAGTCGATGTTCTTAGTATGTCTGTCGGTATCTGAATGGTAAGCCAGGGTCGCAAGGGAGTCAATCACATAAAAAGGCAAGGGCTTTCGAGGAAAAGCACAAACAAGTAACACAACATATCGATCAACGAGCGAGCATTTAAATCACGGAACACTATTACTCCTATTTAAATACAAACAAACAAACGTCAGTCAGACGACCAAACGTCATTCAGACGAGCAAGCAAACGCGCTAGGCGTGGGTGCATAGTTTCGACTCGATTAAATCAAACGAAACAAACGATTATTTGCGCGATTACGTATGCACGGTGGTTTTTGGCGCTAATTGTGTGTCGAAGTGCTTTACGTATATTGCTGATTCAGTATTTATGCAATCGATTAAACTATAGGTGCTAGCCTTCATGTGATTGAAACAAATATCGATTGTTTGTTAGTGAGTGTGGTTTCCTCATTGAGGTTGGAAATAACTACGTTTCCTTAGTTTATGGGTTTCCTAGCGTCATGTATGGTAAACACTAAACAGGTAGCCCGAATCAATCAATATGAGTTGAGTCTTTAAAAACTTTTATAAATGTTATTAAGATTAGGACTTGTCCGTCTCAATTTAAAAAATAATTTCGATTTAAAAAAAAACACTAATTATTATGGTAAAAAAGACAATACACTTAGTGTTCTAAAACCCTAGGGCGAGATTTGTCCAATGTCCATGTCCTTTCCAAAAAATATTTAACGCTTAGTTTTTCCGGAACTGGAGCTCACCTAGAGTTAATTAAGTTTTCAGGTATTCCATAGACAACACTACTCTATCTTGATCTAACGACAGCTATTAGATAACAACGTGGGACCAAATGCTTAACATGCCTTCGAGGAATTCGAGATTTTTGTCTCACAGTTATTAACGGTACTGACCGAGCCAGGCATCGCAGAACGTGGTGGCGCTGAACAAAAACCCGTGGCTGCTGTAGATGTACTGGTGTCGTATCTTAATACCGCCTCACAGCATTCCAGTCGATCTATCTAATAAAGTGTTTTACCTAGTTTTTAGGGTTCCGTATTCAAGAGGACCATATCACAGAGATTTCGCTGTCTGTCTGTCCGTCCGTCCGTCTGTCACCAAGATGTACCTCTTAATGATTTAATACCGTGATTGCTCATCTGTCGTTTAAATAAACGACAGATGAGCATTTGACTACTATCTCACTTGATACGAGTGATGAGATGGTTTAGGATGTTGCACGCTCATCTAAAAGAAGGAAGACGGTATTGAAATATGATGCCACCCACCCGTCGTAGACCTGCAGGGGTATTCAAAGAGGTAGAGGAGATTTCCTTCTCGTTCAGCGCGATTCAATAAGACATGTCAGGCATGTCCAGTCGATATTCGGTTTCGGTCCGAAGCTCTCTAATTGCCCCCACTGGACTTTCTATCTACAGGGTTAGAAAGATACATTTAAGTTGTCCAGACCCAAAATCACAAGCAACAGCAAAATAATCAAAGCAATCGGTCGATTTATCGCTTATGGATCTCTGTCAGGAAGCCAATTAATGGACATGACTTAAAGAAGGGGATGGATGATGTGTTCTTTGATGTGTAAGATTTCTGACGGAACTCATCTTATTGCAGTTCAATAAGGTCGACTGAAAAATGCCATTCAATTTAAAAATAAATTATTATTTTAGGTATATACCACTAAAAAAGACCTGTTTGATGATAAAGAGTTAGGTTCCGCTAACTCCTAACCGATAATTAAGTAATTTATTTTCACAGCCTCAAAAGATATTTTGAAATTAATGTATGATAGCATGAAAATATATTATGCCGAATGTATAAATTATTTCCAAATTTTGCATAAAAGGAGCCGGAAATTACTTACACCTTATTCACTGTTAGGTACGATGTTACAAGTAATCAATTTTATTTTTATTTCTATCCTTTTTATAGGGGTATGTACGGCACAAGAATGTCCTGGGGAAGGCGCAACATGTAGCGTAACCGTAAGTTTACTTCATATTTTTTTTAATAAAGAGTATAATAATTATATGCCAATTAAAAATCATGGGTATTACTTTGTATTTAAAAAAAACACACAAATATATATTATAATTATATAACCTTAATTATTAACCTTTTTTGGAAGTCAGTTAACATTTCGTAATTTGTTTTTTATTACTCGAGAGTTTGCTCGCTCTGGGAGCTCGCGTAGTTATCAAGAGCGCCAGGGTACTGCCCCGAAGGGCGAGTTCAAACATCGCCGGGAGTGAATGTTTAAAGTTGTTTATTCCTTTAAAATACTTCTAGTCAGTTACCATGTAAATGACACAAAATTTAACGGCTTCGATGACTTAATATCTAATAAAAATGAGAAAGCTGAGAACGCTCGCGTGGTACGTTGGCGAAGGAGTTGGCACCTTAATCGGCTTTTAGAGGTGGACTCGGAGGAATCTACGCCAGTCCATTTATAATCACGCCCCGCCTCTTGGAGAGGGGGAAGGAAAAAAGCATTTTTGATAGAGTCCCGTGGGACCACTGGTGCTCGCCGATGATCCTCCGAAAGGAATTCCGACGAGCTCTGGTAACCGCAGAGCGATGAGTAGCGATGAGTTTAGTGGGTAAACCTCTGGCCGCACATTACACTTTAGGCTGTATTTTAATCCCAATATTCCCAACGGATAGATATATAGGTAGGGTATATAAATAGTTGAGTTTAAAGTTTTAGGTAGAAAATAATATTATAATTAAGTTCTATTAAATTATGTTGCAGGTGCCAATACAATCTAGAATCATTGCGACTGCGCCTGCGCCCTTCACTAGCACGGGAAAGCTTAACTTGGATGCGGTGGACGAAATAGCCAAGTACTTGCATGACAACTGCATAAAAAGTGTCCTAGGTGAGTTTGCCCTGATCATTTCATTATTTTAAATGCGTACCCAACGAACACTAATATAATATAGAAGTAGCAATCCTTTAAAAAAATGTTCGATCGTCCGCGATAAGTCGATCCAAAGGTCGATCATTCGTAATACTGTACAGAACATTTCAGTGTGTGCATCTGCCCCTGTGTGACCGTGGAACATTTTTTCGAATTTAATAGGGAAGTTAGATCTTCATTCTATTTATTTCTCGTAGTACGTACCTAAGCCAACATTCGAGATGTATTTTCAAGTAAAAGTTGGGATTTTAAAAGAATTTATAATTTTGGGGGAAAACACTCATAATGTTGAATCCTCAAAATAATGAATTTCTCAAAATGTAGAGTTCCTTAAAAAATTGAATTCCTTCAATTGTAATAAGCCATTTAGGAGGCAAGGTTAGAACTCACATATTGAAATATGTAACTTAAAAAGAATCGCATAAAATAGCGTGAGTCCTGCGTGAGAATCATATTCTTCGAAACTTTTTAAGTCTTAAATCAGATGAGGTGTATTTGGATGCCTTTTCGTAGCTTCTTAGTTGTTGAGACTTGAAATTTGGTTAAGTTCTTTAGAGGTTGAATGTGAGCACTGAGACGGGATTTTTGGAAGTTCCATCTCTAAAAAGGTAAAAAAAATGGGGAAAACCGTTTGTAAGCAACTTCGTAACGGCTTGAGCTAGAAACTTGAAACTTGACACACGTCATGTTGTTATGGGGTAGTAAGTGAACCACGACACATTTCTTTTTCATTGTTCCCTCAGATTGGAGATGACAGTATCTGTGCGAAATGCTTCAAAGGAAATTATAAAAGATTTTGTTACTATGATGTGGCTTTATGGTAGGGAGCTTTCTGTTTAGTTTAAGTACGTGATTTTTAGATTTTCTTCGTGGTCTATTGTGCGGTCGTAGGGCGAGGTAAGAAAAGAACTTTCTAATTTTTACCCGGCTGCAAAGAAATCGTAATGTTTTTCGCACCTATTTTGTTTATGTTACCGTAAAGTAAAAAGAAAATAAATGTCCTAGGAAATTTACAAACTTTCTTGTTTTCTAAACGAGAGATAAATAGTATTATTTTACGAACACATTTTCATAAATTTATAAGCTTACGTATATCCATTCTTAAGATTCCAAACGGTTCGACCAATAACAGAAGAGCTTCTAATTTTACGCTTCTTTTAAATACGGAAATTAAATTTCATTTCATTAAAATTATTTTTTAGACTTCGTTTTCTGATTTTTTTATTTTTAATCCTGTGACGCTTTAGCGGCTTGACCGAGCTGCATAGGTTTCGGATTACGATAGATTTCGGATTTCGGATCTAGTATGTTTAATAAAATATATTATTTTCACCAGCTACGGCTTACTATGGAGGTGGTGTGCAAAGTTCTAGAGTGGAGATAGAACAATTGGCAAAACGGTGGGAGATGAACGCCAATAAATATGGAATGGATCTATTTATTGAAGTTGGAGCTTATGGAGCCTTGACTGAAGTGTTTAAATTGGTAAATTGGTAGTTTTTATACATTTAACATTAATTTGTACTCCATGCTTCAAGTGGCGGCGTCTGTTGTAAACTGTTTAAATTTACTGCATTTTAAGTCAATTATTTATTGAATTAGGGATTACTTTTTAGAACTTCTGCGCGGCAGCTTGTAGGTAGCTGCAGGGCAGGACTAGTATCATAGCAGATCGTCCTATGTGCAGCGTTCTGTAGTGATACTAGTCTTTACTACTAATCTTAGTCGTTTAGATCAGTCTTAAACTCGATCCCCGACGCCGCCCTTCGGGGTGTTCGCTTGGGTATTCAGTTTTTAAACGACTAAGACTACACACACCCCCCTCTACTCGAGTAGCTGACTACTGACTGACTAGTAGTCGACTACTTATATAAGTGTATAGCGTCCCCACCGACAGCCAAATGTAGGCATTATTTATTTTTTGATTTATTGATTGATTGATTGATTGATTAACACTTTATTGTACCAAAAAAAACACAAATTATAACAAGTTACATTTTAGAACTTAAAAACTAAAGTACAAAGGGCGACCTTATCGCCTATGGGCGACCTTATCGCCTATGGGCGATCTCTTCCAGGCAACCAATGAATGGAAAAGACTTAAGGAAGTGGATGGGTAATGTGTTTTTCGTTGGAAATTTTGATCAGGAGAATAAAAATACTTATATAATATTTTATGACTTATAATACTTTTAACAATAATAAACTAAAAATAGAATAGGCATAGTATATAGGTAAATATATCTACATAAAATAGATTTTACTTATTATAAACAAACAAATATATAAACTACAAACTGAAATAACTTAGGCAAATTTATCTATTCGAACGTCTGGCTTCCGCAAGTGAAAGATAATGTCTATACACAAGCGATTTGAACACATTAAGTGACTTGGACTGTCGTATAGAGGAGGGCAGAGCGTTCCAGAGTTCCACACCGCGAGCGGTAAAAGAGTTCCCATAAAAGCTAGAGGAACGGTCAGGGACAGCAAGCAGAAGAGCTTTACAAGAACGGACAGACTGAGACGGGGGGTGAAGGAATCTGAAACGAGATTTTAAATAGAAAGGAGAGCTAGGTAAAAACAGAATTCTGTGGAGAAGGGAAAGGAAATATGGGAATCTCTACGCAGACGAATAGGTAGCCATTTGAGTCGACAACGGTATTCCGAGACATGATCAAACTTGCGCAGACCGAAAATAAAGCGAATCGCCAGGTTTTGCAGACGCTCAAGTTTGTCAAGCTGGGCCTCAGTCAGATCAAGGAGGCACTCATCTGCGTAGTCGAGAACAGAAAGCATGAGAGTTTGTGCCAACATAATCTTGGTAGCAATGATTATCATCAAAAATTATAGGAAGCAGTTGAGCATGTTTAATTCTAGTCGTTAATCTAGAACTACCTATAACAATAGCTTGTGTTTTTGTAGGATTGACTTTTATGCCATAAGCCTTGCTCCAGTTACAGATTTTGACTAGATCTTCATTGATCACTCTAATGGCTGAGTCAACATGTAAAAGGGGTGCTTGCGAGTAAATTACGTTTACGTTACGTTTATTTATTGTTTAAAAACGGAATGCCTACATTTGGCTGTCGGTGGGGACGCTATACACTTATATAAGTAGTCGACTTCTAGTCAGTCAGGAGTCAGCTACTCGAGTAGAGGGTGGTGTGTGTAGTCTTAGCGCCCCCATAGCACTTCATTGTCGTCTGAATACTACGCGTTGCTCAAAGATCTACCTGGCCACATACATTGAGTAACGATTATTCCCTGAAGTCCACTAGTGTGGCCGGAGCAAAATCGGCTAATCCGCGCTACCATGATCGTTTGTCTTTTCTTTTCTTTTTTTGAAGTTTCTTTTTAATTTTTTTTTGTTATTTGATGTGTTTTTAATTTTTTAATTTTTAGCTGAACGACAACCCGCCGAGTTGGCGACGACTTATAAGACATCATGGTAGAGTCCAATATGTGCACACTTACCGACGTTTATGTCAATCTAATTTTTAATTGTAAATTGATATTTACCTCTGTTTATAATTATACATTTTTAGGTAAAGTACGTAAGTAAACTAAACGTAACTGCTATGTTCGCCTTCCCCGAACCGATACTCCAAGCAGAAGATCCGAGTGAACAGATCCAGGACATGCAGAAAATTTGTGACGCAGCAGGCGACAAGCCAGTATTTTACCATCAACCATTCCAAGTTGAACAAGAAGGTAAAGAATTTAATATTTTAATCACGTCTAAAAAGAAGCTTATTTGAGCACAAAGTTACCAATCAGATTATAAATCTAACTAAGTATGTATGTGACTTTTGTTACTTTTTCACACGAAAACTTCTACCGATTGTTTCGAAACATGGATCATAAACAGATGGAGACCAGAAATAACACATAGGCTATTTTTATCTTGATATTCCCGCGGGAACAGGACTTACGCGGGCCAAACCTCGGGGCGCAGTTAGTATCTGTACAATGACGATCGTCATTTAACACACTTCCCCTCTCACATGTTCTGGACCAGATTAGCCGTGCGTAGCTCCACCATAAAACGGGACCACTATTTCCACGGGTGTCATAAAAGTTAAATAGAAAATTTAGGGAAAACTAACAAACCTCGAGGTCTCCCAGCGCGGTGACGAGTAACTTGGTCCTAAAGAGGGTTGTTATCAGCCATACATCCGGCGTAAAAACTCCCAACTACATTTATTGCTCTAAGTACCCTAAGTATATATGTAAGTATGAAGAACATTTGATTTTGAAAATCACAACCTACTTTTGACAAAATTGGAATCATATGGTTTAAGAGGAGTAGCATTAAGGATGTTATCTTCTTATCTCACTGACAGACTTCAAATCACGTTGATTAATAAAATACAGCCTAAAACAAAAATCTATCTTTGTACAAAAAGAACGGTCACACAGGGAGTACCACAAGGTTCTTTACTGGGACCGCTTTTATTTATTATTTACATAAACGACCTACCAACGTCAATTACTAACAAAATGATATTATATGCAGATGATTGTACTATTATATGTAACAGTAAAAATGAAATATTGTGTAGCTTAAAATGAAATATTGAATTTACAAAAAACAAAATTAATGAAATTCAAACAACGACAATTACAGGAAACCACGAAAGTAATATTTCAAGAAATAGAATTGGTGAAGTCAAAGTCAGTCAAATTTTTAGGAATATTTATTGACAATGATATGAAATGGCAGTTTCATATTGATTTTGTCCTTACCAAATTACGACAGTTTTCCTACGCTTTACGACAACTTAGAATGATTGTAAATCAACAAGCAGTTATTGAAGCGTATCATGGTTTTGTTGTTTCTAAGTTAAGGTATGATTTTTTTTTCTGGGGGAACGCTGTAAATATTAAGCGTTTATTAATAGCTCAAAAGAAATGTATTCGAGCCATTTGCATTATTCTGAGATAAATAACGATTTCGAACTATAAAATTGCATATGGCACATTCTTAAAAAGAAGAGATAGTTGTGTACCATATCGCCTTCTCTATGTATTTTTGAGGTTGATCTACATGTAAAACTAAATCCTAGTAAATTTTCTCGCACTTTAAGCGTACGACGAAGTGATTTTATTTCCGGAAACTAAAATACTTATAATACCACACTTTTGAGTAATAGTATTTTTGGTATGGCTATTAACATCTACATTTGCTTGCCTCAGGAAATTAGGAGATGTCATGAAACTTTGACATTTAAAAGAATGCTTTTTGACTTTCTCGTGGCCAAGGCTTTTTATTCTGTACAACAATTTTTTGACACTAAACAAAGATGACATAGGCCCACAATCCACCTACAGTACAAATATTTCATTTTAAACACAACCTGACACTCCGGTCAATACCTATCTGTTGATTATATAATTATTTACACTAAATAAAAAAGATGACACGCTAGCCTACTTATTATGAGCGACACTATTTTCGTATTGGTATTGTTATTAACGCTCTCAGACTAAATAACCTTATTGCATTGTTTAGTTTTATTGAAAGGACTTTTAATGTAATGCTCTTATTAATGGCTCTACTAGATATTAAAACATTTGTAAGCCATATTGCAGATCACGGAAAACAATATTTAAATAACATAACATCTTGTAAATTACCTGTGTATCACAAATCAATGATTTATAATTTATGAACAATAGTTAAGATCCTTAGGGACGCGAAATTGACTTCAAAGGAAGACGTAGGTATCATCAATGAAGATTTACTTCTGTGTCGACTTCAAACAAAATAGGAAAAGGGTAGGAAGTAAAAGAAGATGTCCTGCAGCAGAATGACTCGGCAAAATAAACGGACTCTCCTGAAATTTTGACCAATCATAATGATCGATTTCATGCTCCAAGTATCAATATGTAACGCTTCAGCCAATCGAGAAGTTTGAGCATGACTTTGTTTAAAAAAACACAGTATTAGCTGCCTAATCTCTAAAGTGGATTTCCTCGCCGATGAAGTTTAGGAGTCCTATTTTTAAATCGCTCGTTACACTAAAAGCTATTTCAATTGCTTGATTTCTATTTATTTTCGTTCAAAGTTGGACTCCTTCGTCGATTTGTTGAAGACAACTCGTGGCAGTCGTGCGATTGAATTTAAAAAAGTTAAATACCAATAGAAAATTACAAACATCAAATGAAAATCAATCGGATGAGCGATTAAAAACTGGACAAGTGCGTGCCTAGTCCGACCACGCGCAGTGTTGGGTTTCGTAGTTTTCAAAAATATCAGCGATCACAATCTGGAAAAGTCTTTAAAACTAAGACTTACCATTCATTATATTATCTAACTTTAGTAATATCGGCATTTGTTAGAAATTTTGCTTTTTTTTTCTTTGAATTACAAGTACTTGTATGTAAAAGATAGAGCTCAGCTGGGTTAATTTTCCCTTAAACTTCATTATATTTACTACAATTGTAAATACTTACAACGTATCCAAGTATAAATGTTTGGCTGTAAGAGGGGGCTACACATATAACTCTAAAAACTAAAACTCTAAAATACTTTGAAGCTCAATATTTCGAAAACGGAACCCTAAAATGAAAATTTGTTTTGTCACTCACTCACAATGCTTTTAAGAGCTATCTAACTATACCCCACACGATGGGGAGCACTTTTTTATCGTGAACATTAGTATAAACATGCAAAATTTCAGCTCCTTACTACAAACCGCGTCTGAGCAAAGCCGCGGACAGACGGACATGACGAAACTATAAGGGTTCGAAACCCTAAAAAAAACGTTTTTTAGGCCTAATCCATATACATATACCATTTTCAGAAACTTAGATCAAAAATTGTTTTTATTGCTCAAGGCATATCAGAGACGCGAGTTCAAATCTCGTCGCGAGTGAATTTTTCCTTTAAAATATTTCTCATTGTATTTTTTATCATTATTTCAGTTGACCCTATTCAAGCGTATATATCATCTAGGAATGTAGTGTCCTGCTTTGCTGGAGCCGTAGGAAATATCGATATACTTTTCAATGTTAAAGCCTCCACACCTGATGCAGCTGATTGTGATTTTTATACTGACGTCGTTGTAAGTATCTTTTATAGTCAATAGGTAAGTGATGATGATGAGAATACGTGAATCCACTATCTCACTGTATCACTACATCGAATTATGAGTTTATCTAAGATGTAACACGCTCATCTAGAAGATATGAAGACGGCAGTGAAACAAGATCCGACCCGTCTTCCATAATGTATGCACCGGTCTACGTATCGGAAAACGAGCCCGACGTAACTACTACGTAGTAGCATATCGAAGCTGAAGTCTTCAACCAAGAAAACCCTTTTGATCGCCTTATATTTTTTTGCACACTTGAGACATAATATACGAAATTCTGACACAAGCTGTCTATGAGGAGCTATTGTCCTAAATTCAATTTTCAAAGTCAAACTCGACCTAGACAGGTAACTAAACTAACATAGTTTAGCATAAGTATATAGCTTAACTATAAGTTCTGTTGATTTAGCTATACACCTCATTATATTTTTTGTTTTCAGGGTCAAATCGGACCTGGACTTACATTTGGAGGAAAAGCGGCCGCGTCTATTGGCAACGCGCTGTGCCCAGGTCTTGCTTTAGCTATTGAGGCTGCTGCAAACGCGTATGACGTGCGAGAAGTATTAAGACTTCAAAAACAAATGAACAGAGTCTTCTCAGCTGTTTGTAATCCAGATGGCGGACGTGTAGGTAAGATTACAAATAACACTTCTTTTTTCTGTGACCTACATGTCATTGGCCCGATCTTGAATAGTCTAGGTAAAAAACGTACGACGCGGTCATTACTTGAATAGGTGACCGATAAAATACTCGTGCAAAAATCATTTTCACGAGCTTGATGCCTCAGAAAACACATTTAATTAATCTTTGATAAGAGTTATTAGGTCGAGCCTTAGGACGACCTGAAAACCCCTCTGTGTCGTCTTTTACGACGGGCAGGCGGTACCGTAGCCATGTTCTCGTAAACCCGGGTTAAAATTTACGCATGCCCGACTTAATTTTAACTTCATTGTATTTTGAACATATTAAACAAGACATCGTTTTGTTTCAGATTTCTCATCTAGAAGTAAGTATGTGATTTCACGTGATAACACGTGATTTACATAGGTACATTAAGGAGCAAACTACACATTAAGCCCCCGAGGACGAATAGTGTTTTCACATCGATGTTTTCCGTCTCACCTGAATAAGAATAGGTGTTGCGTTTTTTTTACAACCTCTATTATAATTGATCATCAGGTAAACCCCCGACTGTAATGGAGACGGTTGCGGGTTCGATTTCCGCCAGCTTCAACTATTGACGCTGATTGTTAATATTTGTTTTTTTTTGTTCTTGTAGGTACCTAGTGTTTATATATCAAGTATTTACAAAAATGTCCAGTACCCTACCCAGTACCCATACAAACATTGTTGCTTAGCTATTTATCTATTTGTTGATATAGATAGATACATTATATATTTTGTTCATTGTACGTAATACAAAGAGGATAGATAGAATTTATAGGTTTGTTTGTAATAAATATGCTCCGAAGCTACTAAACCGATTTTAAAAACCCGATACCGATAGAAAGGTACCTTATCGAGGAGAAACATAGGCTACTTTGATTCCTATAATACCACGAGATTTTTATATTTACGCGGGTAAAACCGCGGTACGCAGTTATCACTAATATGCTTTTGTCATTTTACAGCTTACATTGAACTATTCAAGGTTGCCTTCCTGTTGAAAACGGGTATAGATACAGGGTTCCGTTACCCTATGGAAATGCCGAATGCGACTGTTTATGATCAAGTCACTGCCAACTGGGAGTGTGTTAAAGATTTATGTTATTGAAACTTGTGGGGAAACTTGTTGAACATTTATTAGCGTGGTCAACTTTCCAATTTAATTCAATTCAATGTCAATAAACTAAAGCAAATATAAAATCGTTTTTTTTCTCCTGTTTTTGTGATAGGTAATTGAAACGAAACTTATTTATGATAAATTTCCTTAATAATTTATAAATTTGCTGTTCTTGTTATTTTCCGATGACATATACCTACATGAAATACTGTTCTGTAAAATTATTCAAGGATTTGAAGATGTATGTATGTTATTTATAGGTACTTAAATAAAGTAGTACTTAACTAAACCTCCCTCCTAAATTTAAACATTTCTTATTAGAAACAAACTGTATCAAAATTTTGACTCTAAACATTTTTACTACTGACAAGAAAGCGATCCCCCGCTTCTGACTTGCCACTGTAGATGAAGTAGTGGTCATCCATAGAATTTTTAATCGTTTTATCCGATCTAGAGGCTGTCCTTGGCTGCATTTAAATGGAATGTTTCCGTTTACGGTGATTCTTAGAACGTCGAAGTTTAGTGCCAAAGGAATAATCTCCGGCTTGGTGTCCATTTCATAATTTGCGAGTAAAATACTTTTATAGAAAAGGGCCACTATACGTTATGGCTTCGGATCCAGGCACGCCATAAAGACCCAAGGCTTCAAGTAAATATAAATCAAAGACCAAGTAAACTTATAAGTAAATGATGTTTAATATTAAGAGGGCTTTATTAACTTTGAGGCGAAATATAGGGAGTAGGTAGGTTCGGTTTTTCTTAATTAGCTGGTCGACTGGTTAAAAGATGTGATGAAGATATTTATTTGCATTACTGTAGTGTTATTCTATAAATAATATTATTTCTTATTCACACTTTAGTTTAACTCGCCGCAAAGTATCTATCGCGCCTACGCGTGTATTGTTTAACATGCTATGGAACTTCTTTCACCAATTCCACCAACTTAGATGGCGAGTTTGGCAGGTTTAGATCGGTTTTTATTATTTAAAGGTATTTAAATTATTAAAAATAAATTCAATAAATCATGATTAATGAATGTCATTTATTTGCTCAAAATATGGTTACAAAGATGTCACTTAAACATAATTTCAACATATTTCACCAGCACTAAACTTGGTATGCAAATGTTATTTTTATAGGTTTTTAAATTTAATTACAAAATTATAAAATTTCATAGTTATGGAGAATAGTTATCTAAATAAACATAACGTCAACAATAGGATAATGATCATTAAATTTTAAATTAAATGTGGAATTTTAAATGTAATACAATGTCAAATTAAAAATAATATCAGGTAATATAAATACCATGTCAAATTCATATAAGTAAGTCATATTCGGAGTTTTAATTAAAATAATGTTATGTGTAAGTATACAAATTACTTACTAACATAATATTAAAACAACAAGAGGCCGAGTCTCAAAAAAATTTTCGACTAAATCGTGACCGGATAAACAATGACAGTGGAAGAGCGGGAACATCGATAAAAAGTAATCTGTAATAGGATTATCAATGAATCGATGGAAGATCGCGAACACCGATCAGGAGTAATCCGTAATCGGATTAGCAATGAATCGGTGGAAGATTGAGCGCGAACGTCGATTAGGAGTAATCCGTAATCGGATTAGCAATGAATCTGTTGAAGACCGTGAACATCGTTTAGGAGTAATCAGTAACCGGATTAGCAATGAGACTGTAGAAGAGCGAGAGCATCGTCTTAGTCTTATAAACCAACGACTCAGTAATGAACTTCCTCTCGAAAAATCACAAAGATTAACGAGAATGAGAGAACGTGCACGAAAGATAATAAGTACGGAAACTGAAACTGAAAGAAGAGAAAGATTAGAATCAATACGCCAAATTTCTCGCAGACTTCGGACTATCGATGAAGATAATTTCTTCCGAGCTATTAACGAGTATTTTGACTTACCCTGCGCAGTTTGCCGAAAGATGCTATTTCCAAAACAGCGTCACAATCTCAACACACGTTTATCAACTTTATCAAATATAATGGCTCCGGAATTAATTGCAAAAGGAACTATTATAGTTTGTAATCGCTGCTCAAGTCTATTCTTAGGAAACGCAGAGTTCCCTCCCAAGCCTTCTGGAATAAGATGATCGTTACACCTGTTCCAGAAGAATTGGCTCACTCGTCGATTGTTGAGCAGCGATTACTTTCTAGAATAAACCCATTTCTTAGTATAATCAAAATACAAAACCGATATAGTCAGAACTGGTGCAAAGGGCAAGCAGTACTTTTTGCACAGGATGGTGCAGAAATTGCAGAACAATTACCTTTGCCTCTATGTGCTTCTGGATTAGTTATTGTCTTGGAATCACGAGAAAACTTACAACAAGAGAATTTCCAATAAACACTGAAAATATTAAGGTAGCTTTCGAGTGGTCGTTACAAAATAACCATTTATATCGTGATGTAAGGCCAAATTTTAATAATTTAAATAATTATGATTTTTCACAGCTAGTCCAAGATGCTGATACTTTTGAAGTCGTTCATGGAATTCAAGGGCACAGTAATATTCAATCTGTTGAACCAAGTAGATTTACAACGGCACGTAATAATGTTTTGATTTTATGTGGTTCGTTTCATCAGGGTAGTGACAGGTTCGATATACAATCACGTGGCAGACAATGCACTGGTATGGCTGCAGTAGCTTGTGCTGCTATTTATCCATCGGACCCAAATTCTTGGGCAGTTAGTGATGTAGATTACATCGTGATAATTGGTGACAGTTACTACCGACAATGTTTTTTGGCAAGAGATGTTCCTGATAGTAGTGTAGAGTATTTAGCAGCTACAGAACTATTGTCAAGAATATTATTTAATAATATATGAATTAACACTTTGACCCTCTTTCATGGGAGTCAAATAACCAATAATTAGTGGAAGTTCTGGATTGTGTTTTGCATGCAATCGCTACCGAAACAGAATTGGTTGTAAGAATACCTACTATATTGAAAATTTGTAAAAAAAATAATTAAACCATCTTTTAAATTTGGAAAACCTTGATGGCTTTGATCCCTATCAATATGTCCGTTAATCGCCTCGCAGTTTTGTACATCCATATTAATTATTTACAGTGCGTTATGTCAAATTCTACTCCGTCTTCAGTTCCTTCAGGTCAAGTAAGTAATAATGTGAAGAGATGTGTTATATTTTCAACCAGTATCCTCTATTCTATAGATGATAATACACCAAATTTTGATGATATCGTTCAAGGTAATAATGAACACGATAACAATGAAGAAGTCAGTATAGTTAACATACACAGAAAGACAGTACTACCTCTTAACATCGAAAATGAAAGATGGATGGAGGAGCTGTGCTGGTATCATCTCTATCCTGATGGCAAAAATGGATTTGGCGAACATAGGGATATACCTATAACGGCGCTTGATTACTTCCAAGCTGCAGCAAGGCAATGTAAGGCAATGCAAGGTAATGGGCAGTGATAGGCGATTTCAACGTAATGATTACTTATTCTTTGGTCTATGCGTAGTAGAATATTTCAAGGCAAAGCAAGTGTATCAGTAGCATGTCGGATGAAGCAGGGCGATCACACTCCATAAGGTCTCGTGGACAATATGCACCTCACGATGCGAAACTTCAGAGGACCCGCCGCATATTGGAAGCGATGCTGTGCGGAACTAATCGCTATGGTTCGTAGTCTCGGAGCTCCAACTCGGTTTCTTACATTTTCATGTAATGATCTAAACTGGCCCGATATGTTAAAGGCATTACTTATAGCGGATGGTCGTTCCGAAATAAACTATGAAAACTTGAAATATTTTTAAAGGAAAAATTCATCTTCAAAAATTCACTTGCGGTGAGATTTGAACTCGCGTCCCTGGATCAATATTCCAGTGCCTATACCGCTCGGCCACGCAAGTTCCCATGAAAACTTGTTATTTGAAGAACGACTTAAATTGGTACAAAAATACCCTGTGATTATAGCAATACAATTTATGGTTCGAGTTAACGCCTTGATGAGATTTTTAAAAGTCAATTCGAGATGTCTTGGAGGACCGATTGTCGATTTTTGGTAAAGAATTGAGTTCCAAAATAGGGGAAGTCCCCATTTACATATGTTGATATGGTGTGGTGATGTACCAAATTTCGACACTCCAGAAGGATTTGCTGTAATTGATTATGATCAAAAACATCATCGCCTTCTAGCAAACATGATACTATTTGTAGTATCATGTTTGCTAGAAGGCGATGATGTTGATTCGGTCAAAAGACTACAACTTCACAAACATTCTGTCACTTGTTATAAAGACCGAAACTCTGGCTCCTGTCGGTTTGGTTTTCCAAGACCAATAAGTGAAACTACAAAATGCCTAGGACCGGATGAAGCCATAAATAACAGTGGTCGTTTTTGTATACTGCGCAGAAATACTGAAGAAACTATGGTCAATAACTATAATCCAGTTCTACTCAATATCTGGCAGGCAAATATGGATGTGGAACCCTGTGGGAATGTCACTGCAGTGGCATATTATATCGCAAAGTAAGCCGCCAAATGCGAACCGAATGATCGTGGTGAAGTGATCAGAGAAGCCGTACAAAAAGCAAAACGACAAAGCAGTTATGTCTGTAAGCAACTGTTCTCTGTATCAATGGTGATCCTTGGTCAGAGATTAATTAGTGCACCAGAAGCTGCTTATCGCCTCTGCCACTTGACGCTGAAGATGTGTTCATGAAAGACCGTTTTTGTTAATAATTGCCGACCAGACCAACGATTTCGGCTACTTCGGTTCACAGAAGATGAAACATCTATTTTCAATAATATATTTGATCGATATCTTCAGAGACCAGATGAACTGGAAGATTGAAGTTTAGCTGAATTCGCGGTTAGTATGAAACTGTTTCTAACGCAAATTGGTCTGAAGATGACGGGGGTATTGAGTTGCGTGACGAGGAGAATGAATGTAGACACATTCTATTACGAGATAATACTCGAAGGCGAATTAGAAACAAACCTGCTGTGTTACGAACTCACTATTTCACTTTTACTTCAGATGATATATATTTTTTTATTTTTTTATTTTTTTATTTTTTTTATTTTAACCTGGGAAAATCTTATTAAGACCTTCGGGCCACTCTCGGGGGCCAGATGAACTGGAAGATTGCCAGGGCATCGCCGGAAGCTGCAAGCAGTACATCGGCTAGCCCTAGCGGCGGTTGGTCCGCTCCGGACCTCATCTCTGAAAAACCCCATACAGGGTAAAACCCTCGCGAGAGGCGGCGTGGACACGCCGCCGCCATCTCGGGCTCTCGTACGGCGACGGACTCCCCCGAGTCCGCCGCCATGAGCCGTTTAGGGTGGCAAGTGGTCATTTCTGACCACTCGCCGATTTCGTCTGGGGCGCTGCGTGCCGCGGAGCAGCTCACGTGCTCGCTCCGCCTCCTCTTTTGAGGACATTACGTCTTCGGCGTAGGTCTTGACGGCCTGCCAGGCCTCATCAAAAACAGATTTATTAGTCGGTAGCACTGTACCTATGTAGAGGTTATTTTGGTCTTTTGTATCAATTCTCTTTTATGGTTGTTTTTTATAATATTTTTTATTCTTTTTTGAAGTCGGTTTTTTAATTTTTAAATCATTATTTTTTTAATATCATGCTTTTCATTAAGAAATTCTTCAATTGAATAATACACTTTGTCCATAAGGTAATTGTTGACAGCCCGCATAAATTCCCAGGGAGATTCTATCATCCGTAATGACACTGAAATCTTATTGTATACTTACTGTAGGAGCCATACAGAACACACTATAATGCTCATCAAACGAGTCTTGCGTGTAATAACGCCAAGATCTCCCCTATGGCTTCTATTTTCATTGAATTCATTAAAAATATATAAATTTTAGTTAACAAATTGAACGATTTTGCTTATACAAGATGTAATGGGTAAGCCCTTTTAAGCCGGATGTTCTAGACGTCTTGGTTCAACTTTCGTTCTACAACTTTTGAAAATTTAAACCTTTTTTTTGAAACTTTTGAGGTTAAGTTTCACTGAAAAACAGCTGCTTTTGAAAATAAAGGTATGTAAATAAAATAATGTAGTAGACCAAACTAAATGAAAGGACAACATAAGGTTAATGACATCGAACTCTAAGAAACAGCTGATCTGTAAGTAAACTTTACACTTAAAATTTTTGAAAAGTACTTCGTATTTCCAAAAGTCGTAGAGCAAAAGTTGTACGCCTAGACGTTTAGAATAACCCCCTTTCGGCTTAAAAGGGCTTACCCGTTACATCTTGTACCTATATGTTGATGGGAAAGTGAGAATTCTCAACTTTTTGAAAGACTCTTTACATGATTCCATTCTACCCAGCTGACATGTTTTTTATTTTTTTGTCTTTATTATAAAAGAACTTAAACGAACTAAGAACTTGAACGTTTTTTTAAAAGAACTTAAATAACAAGATTTTATTAAATATAGCATAATAAACCACTAAGGTTTGTAGAACGCTAATACTATGATCTGCGAATCGTTAAAAATAAATACAAATAAGATCTATATCAATGCAAAAACAAAACAAGACCACACCATAACTGTAGACATATCCATCGTCCCAATATTATAAAGATAAGAACCACACAGGAAGTACTTGCATCAATAATAAGATCGAAGAAACTGCAAACCAAAATGTCGGTAGGTATAATCATAACCTTTAAAGGAGGAGTTGGGAGGAGGATTGAACGTATATTAAAAAAAATCGTTTTATTTTTAATATATTTTTTAGTGCAAACTTTAAAGTTTGCCTAAAATAATTTCAAGCGCTTCATAAGCCGAAGAGGAGGAGAGTTCTATACCCCTCCCCCTACCCCGTGCCCCTCGCCCTCCTCCCCTCGGGAATCAACAATCAGATGTCGGTAGTTACATTCATTCATTTCATTTTCATTTATTTCAGATTAATTCCATATTAGTACATTAATTATATAAATTACATTAAAATTACACATAAAAATAAAACAAATTCCATTAAACTCTTACTGACATCATAATTATAGAAAATTATCTTAACCTATATTTGGGTTTGGACCCGGAATGCTCAACATGTAACAAACATGTATACACCGCTTTTGTGCAATCAAAGGTTTTAATTATTTGTCAGTAGAGTTGCCCCAAAATATCACAACAAATCTCAATATCGATGCTACATGGCCGTGATATGCCGTTAGAAGAGCTTTTAAATTTACTATGTTTTTTAGTTTAAATAATGCATATGAGAATTGATAGATTCTTTTACATACAATGTAAATGTGGTTTTTCCATGTCAATTTGGTATCGATAGTCAATCCTAAAAATCGTGTATGATCAACTTCATTTATTTTATTGTCATTATATTTTACATTGAGAGTCAGGTTATTTTTTCGCTGTCTAAAATTCATTACATTAGTTTTATCAATATTAACCTTCAATTTATTCGAATTCTGTTATATTTAAAAAAAAATAAGTGGCACGATGAGGCGTTGGCGTTTCACCTCGTAATGTAAAAAAGTTTGAAGTGGGACAATAAACTAACTCAGTCTCCACCCAGTGGCAACTGGGTATATTGTTCACGTTTGCCATTTGTGCCATTGTGGGGCTGTGAATTTGATTTATTCCTGATATTTAATATTTCTTGTTTATATTGTTCCCGGCATTTTACTACAACTATTTTGCAAAAAAATAAATAATCCTCCTATGACAAGGTTAGGTTAGCGCACTCGCCCGGCAACTGAGGATCAGTTTCAAACCGGATCAGGTTCAAACCTCGCCAAAGGAGGATTTTTATAGTGATTTTTTTATGGAATACTGCCGACACCGCTGTAAGTTATTAGTTAGTACGCTAAAATTAATAGAAATAAAAAAAACAGGTAAGGAATTGTGAAATTAATTTAGAAATAAATATACGTAGTTACTATTTCAGTTATTTACCAGATCAAATAGTTACAAAAATAATATTAAAACTAAAATAAGTAGTAGTTACTTAATTATTATTCAGTACTTTTGGTAACGTTATGGTAATAAATTAACTGAAGTATTTTTCAAATTCTATATTAGTTTCACTGCGGGTGAATGCACTTAGGAATAATCAAATAACACTTATGTATAGGTACGGTTGGTATCTCAAGGTTATGTACTTTATTTTTATTTATTTAAATTCCACAAGAAAATTATATTATCTACGAAATGGTGAAAACGTCCCGAGCAGGACAACAAGAAAAAAGCAATCTCTTCCTCTCACACAACTGCCAGTAGAAAAAAAGAGACATTACACTTCCTATCAAAAAAATCGAAACACCTCAAAAGTATAAGTTTAAAGGGTTTAACTTATTCTTAAATTAAACAAATAAAACTTTAAAAATGCCAGTTTGTTGCGGATATCATAAGGTAAAGTTTAACGACGAACAATGTTTTAAATTAAAATTTAATTTCTTTAGGTATCGTCTTTGTCCAACAGGTACGAATTTAACCTTAAAGAAAAAATTGAGAAATGTTTGAAGGAAAATCGTAAAAAAAAAGTTAATCGGGCTCCCCGGGCTCTAATCACTGCTCTTATGCTATACAAAACGAAATAAAATAACTATAACTCATCCCATCCAATAGTTATTGTAGTATGTACAGTTTCGGTTTTTTTGATGAGAAGTGTATGTGGAAGAGTTTTAACGATAGGTACCTACTGGAAACTTCTTCTTAAATCATATTCAAAGCTCTTTGATTAGTAAATAAGTTTGAAATTAAAGAAAGACATCATAGGTTGCGAAATTGGTAAAAAAAAACAGTTTTTAAACTATGAACATGCTATGAACTTATTGATAAAAAAATATATTAAGGCATGGAAACATTGACTGATGATAACCAACCTTTTTTTTAATGACAGACATTGTTCGTGTAGTTTACGTCAAAAATATGGTTACTAGATAAATAAATTAAAATGTACTAATTAATACATTATATCGCATAAAATTTTAGCTGGGAGGTATTTTTAATTATTTGTAGGTTATTGCACCTGATTACGTAGAAGACTAAGATTATAGCCAGCTATATATAGCCAGTTAGAGTCTGGCTAGCGAATGTTGGCCCTGGAATTATTTGCAAACTTTTTACTTAGCAACTCTATACGAACATCAACGTGTGTCAAGATGACGATATTCTCAGATTAGTTCGACATACTTTAGTATCTTCTTACTAGCCTGTGAGTTCGACATTATAATATATATATACTCTAAGAACATTAGTTTTTGGTTCTTTATTCGAGTCCCTGTTAAGTACCTAAAAGTTGTGTTATTTTGATTCATGTTCATTCATATAACACCTTAATAATTACGGATCTATTATGCACAATTATATCCCTAATTATTATAAACAATGTGTATTTCAAATTTTATTTAAATCCGGTCAGAAGTCTTTGCGTGAACGAGTAATAAACGTCCATGTCACGTTTCACATACAAACTTTCGCATTTAAATTACCTAATTGCTCCCGCGGTTCCAACCCAGATTCTGATCTCACGAGATAATCGGGACCAAAGTAGGTATCGAAATCCAATTAGTAGAACCCGAGTAATGAACGAAATAGTGCAACCGCTCGAGAACCGCTCGGCCGCTCTCGCCCGTGACAACTGACAATGCGTTTTTCACTTCCGCTGGTAAAACCGCGGGGTGTAGCTAGTATAAGTATAAAAATGATTCCCTATTTCGCGTAGTCACGGCATCACGCGTGATTTCGATAATTATTTTTGCTAGTGTTTGTTATGATCAGGAAAAGGATCATAGGATATTTGTTTTAATTAGGATGCGCGGGTGAAACCGCGGGGCGCATATAGTTAGTTAAAATTATATTAAAGTAATTAATTTTTCTTTAATTTATAATAATAAATTATGATTTTAGGTATCTACCACTAAACAAGACCTGTTTGAGGATAAATAGTTAGGTTCCGCTAACTTCTAACCGATAATAAAGTAATTTACTTTTACACTCGTAAAAGTTATTTTTAAATTAATGTATGATAACATGAAAATATATGCTGAACTCAACGTATTAATTATTTCCACATTTAGTATAAAAGGAGTCGGAAATTGCTTAAGCCAAATAGTCACTTTTAAAATGTTACAAGTAATCAATTTTATTTTTATTTCTATCCTTTCTATAGGGGTATGTACGGAACAAGAATGTCCTGGGGAAGGCGCAACATGTAGCGTAACCGTAAGTTTACTCAGCAATTTCTATTAATTAATTAAGCAATTAATAATTACGTATTTCTATGTATAATATGTATGTATTTACAAAAGAAAAATAAATATAAGTAGTATATCCGTTGTCTAGCCACCGTAACACAAGCTTAGCAGCTTACCACGGGGCTAGATGGCGCTGTGTGTTCGTCACAAAAAAAAAAAAAAAAAAAAAAAAAAAAAAAAAAAAAAAAAAAAAAAAAAAAAAAAAAACTACACTATTCTACTGAATACATCATACATATTTGTAGACATCAAGTATTAATTAAAAATACATTATATAACTACCGAAGTATAAAAAAAAACTAAAAACTACCAGCAAAGTTACATCGCAATAAGTTCAATTATTGTGAAAGAGGAACAATACAATACACATACCTAGTTAGATACTAAATATTTTCATAAATTAATCATAGGTAGTTGGTTTAGGGTGTTGGTTTTGGTTTTGTACAGGTGTTGGTCTAGTGGAGATACCCCGACTTTCATTCCAAAGGTCGTGGTTTCGAATCCCGACTTACCGCGTAACAATGTCTTTTTCCTTGCGGAATAATTATGTGCGTTAATTATATCGCTCATACGGTGAAGGAGAACATCGTGAGGAAACCCACAGCTTAGTTAGCTCCAGACGTATTGACCAGTTATTTCCTCTGTGCATGGCTGACTAGGCTGGGAGGGTGGTATAGGTGCTGGGCAAGCCTACTTCACCTAACAACGTCCCGGGCAAACAACGCCATAAAAGAGCATGGATAAAAAAAACCCGACTGCGTAAAAAATACGCATAGAAACAACAAAAAAACCAAAAAGAAAAAAACAAGCCCAGTAATTTGAAATTACGCTAAGTAATAATAGTTTTGTAATCGATACACACAGAACACATAATAAATGAGTAAAAAATTACTCACAGTCGGGACCCATTGGAAAAATTAGATTGGTAAAATGAATGGGTCCCGACTGTGAGTAGTTTTTTTGTTGTTTCTATGCGTATTTTTTAATCGAGTTTTTTACGCAGTCGGGTTTTTTGTTTTTTTATAAGTTATTTTTTTTATTTTACGCTTTTTAGTTATTTTCATTTATTGATGGTAGGTCAAATCAAAATCAAATCAAATATTTATTTATTAACTATGACACTTATTACACACTAGCTGCGCCCCACGGTTTCATCCGCGCAAGTTGCGAACCCGCGTTGTTCGAACACCTACCTACCGCAATGCAATAATCCACACTTAAACGGTCGCCCATTGACCTTCCCTAGTCGTCTGTTTAAGTGTAGAGTTTTGCACTGCGGTAGGTAGGTGAAGTAAGGTAAAGTTTGTATTTCATCAGTAGGTGACGATAACAATGACGAAGGATGACGATGACGACGGATGACGATCAATGACGATGGATGACGATCAATGACGATAGATGACGATGATGATGATGCCACTCTACATCACTTACCCTACCTCTGTGTCGATTTTCATTCATTGAATTGTTATCACCCGCGTAAGTCCCGATCCCGCGGGATTTTCGGGATCAAATGTATTCTATGTTACTCTCCATCATTTAAACTATCCCTATGCAAATTTTCATCCAATGAATAGTTATCACCCGCGTAAGTCCCGATCCCGAGGGATTTTCGGTATCAAAAGTATCCTATATTACTATCCATCATTTAAACTATCCCTATGCAAATTTTCATCTAATAAATAGTTATCACCCGCATAAGTCCCGATCCCGCGGAATTTTCGGGATCAAATCCCGCGGGATTTACGGGATCATAAGTATCCTATGTTACTCTCCATCATTTAAACTATCCCTATGCAAATTTTTATCTAATAAATAGTTATCACCCGCATAAGTCCCGATCCCGCGGAATTTTCGGGATTAAATCCCGCGGGATTTACGGGATCATAAGTATCCTATGTTACTCTCCATCATTTAAACTATCCCTATGCAAATTTTCATCTAATAAATAGTTATCACTCGCATAAGTCCCGATCCCGCATGATTATCGGGATAAAAAGTATCCTATGTCCTTCTCTTGGTAATAAGCTACCTCCCTACCAATTTTCAGACAAATCGATTTAGCCGTTCTTGAGTTATAAGTGGTGTAACTAACACGACTTTCTTTTATATATATATATATATAGATTTCTCAAATTACATATATCAGACATCGATTCTACACTAAGCACAAGCTTGTAGGTAAGTCTCGTAATCTATTCATTTCATTAGGTAGGGGGTTATAATGTAATAGCTGCGCCCCGCGGTTTCACCCGCGTAAGTTCCGTTCCCGCGGGAATAAAAAGTAGCCTATGTGTTAATCCAGGTCCCCCACTACCTATATTCCAAGTTTCATCGCAATCAGTTCAGTATTTTTTGCGTGAAAGAGTAACAACCTCACATACATACATACGTACAAACTTTTGCGTTTATAATATTAGTAAGATTCTATTTCAGTTAGGGTTTAGTTATTTATTGTTTATATTTATTATTATTCTTTTAACGTTTTTAGGTAAGTAAGTACCTAAGTGTTATTAGGCTTTTATTCAGTAGGTAGGTACAATAAAACACTTTATTTATCCGGTTTTATCGCGTTTTTATTCATTATTTGACCCGAGCTTTCGCCAACTTTACAGTTGGCTTTTTCAAGGTTGACGGCAGTAAAACCGGATAAATAAAGTGTTTTATTATGCAAAATCGCGAAAACCATAGAAGAAATTAGGTAGGTACAATTTATGTAAATATTGTTTTAGTATATATCAATAAATTCCTGTCACCTGTACCATCACGGCTTATACTTTGATAGTTCCAAGCGTAACTACGTAACAAAAATAAAAACTTGTTCGTTAGTAATAAAAAGCAAGAATACCTAATTGTAAATTAACTTTAAAATGTTATATTTCCTAAACGGTTCTTTAAAATGAAAAATGGTGAAAGAAATCTAATATTTATTTTTAAAAACCTATTCAACGATACCCATCTTGACATACTTTGACGATTTTGGATTTTTTAATTTTGACAATATGGCGTCTGGTGGTGACATATGTTACTTTGGATTAGTGTCATGTCTTTAGTCACACTCGCCAGATTAAGACGAATCGATTGACGTAAGAATCATCAAAATCGGTTCACGCGTTTGGCCTCTAGAACGCCACATAGAAACATCCATACATACATACATACATACATAGACTGATAAACACATTACCCTCCTTTGCGTGGCGCAGTCGGGTAAAAAGTTGCTTGCGTTGTATAAATTAGGTACCTAAAATAAGATGAAAAGGCCGAGGTTTTTTTATTTATTTCATTGTCATTTATTTGCACGAAATATGGTTATAACAGATGGTTAGTTGGTCGGTTTAGTTGATAATTTTTGCTCTACACTAAAACCCATATTATGTTTGATTGACGATAGGTCAAATTTATGATCGCGCCGTCAGTATTTGAGGGATTTTTCCCGCTCACCAACCCCGTCTTCAAAACTCACACCCACCGGTGTTTGAAGACGGAGTCCGACAGGGCCCATTGCTAGTCCTCGTCGATGATCCGACGAGCTCTAACAACCGCGAAGTGAGGGCATCTTTGAGTTGAGTGGAATGAACCTGTGGTCGCATACCATCTCAGACTAGATAGATCCTCACACCGGACCGATCTACCCCGGGAGGGACCTAATGGTGATTTTTCTCGTTAGAAAAAAAACAAACAGTCTCTCAGCAATTATTATGGAAAAAATCGTATTAATAAAATCACTGCGTTTATGCATTTTTTTATGAATGTAATGTCGTAAAGGAAGTCCCGATTTTCTGTAAGTAGTACAGATGAGTGAGAGGTACTTTTTGTTTTACTGCATCTCCCAAGTAACAGGCTTTTTGGCCCCCAATCTTCTCTTTATCATTCATTACATAAATATAAATATAGAGTAAATAGATAGATAAGTTATAAGTTAAAGGTAGAAAATATTATAATAATTACGTTATATTAAATTATGTTGCAGGTGCCAATACAATCTAGAATCATTGCGACTGTGCCTTGTCCCTTCACTAGCACGGGGAAGCTTAACTTGGATATGGTGGACGAAATAGCCAAGTACTTGCATGACAACTGCATAACAGGTGTCTTAGGTGAGTTTGCACTGATCGATCATTTCATTATTTTAAAAGCGTAAGCCAGCATTCGAGATGTATTTTTAAGTGATAATGCCTTTGGTAAGAGAGATGCGTTTAATCCATCCATCCATCCAGTCCAGTCCATCGCATCCAGTTTGTGCGGCTGGCACAAACTGAATGCGAGAAGAAAGAAAAGAAAGAAAGAAAAACATTGATTGACAACAAACACACACATAAGAAGGTCCATACGAACAATGGGACACAACTTCACATAGACAATAAAAAAAAAATTAAAAACCCGACTGCAGTTTTAACAGAAAAGTGAAAAACAAGATGCTTCAGTAGCTTTAGGAATGGTGGATGCAGTCGGTCGGGACTCCAAATAACATAAAGATAGTATGCCTAATTTTAAAACACCAAGTATTTGGTTTATTAAACTTGTTTACCTTTTATTTGGAGTTCCACCCGACTGCATCCACCATTCCTAAAGTTACTGAAGCATCTTGTTTTTCACTTTTCTGTTAAAACTGCAGTCGGGTTTTTAATTTTTTTTTTATTTATCGCTTTTTAGTTTTTAGAGATCAGACTTAATCACACCAGAAAAAAATCATTAATTCTAGATGTATATTATACTCCAGTAGCGAGGACGTGCATTGCTTGTTTTTGCTTACTCAGGGTGATAAGTACAAGAGCTGGCGGTTTCCTATCCAGCGCGGGAACGCCGCCAGCATCTTGGGCGCAATGCCTCGGGTTGTTGCTGACAACTTCTTTTAGCTTCCTAATTTTAGGTTATTACTTAGGTATTGTTTTCTTTGAAAAACAAAGTGGTTATTTATGTTTACAGACCAGTAAGAAAATACTAAAGTATTTTATGTCATCTCTGCCAATTCCTTCAAACTCGGCGTCAAATGCAAATCCATAGATGAGATATTTATAGGTACGAGTGAAATCAAAAAGTTTTTAATTAACTTTCCGTTGTTCTTGCGAAAATTACCTGCGTAATCATAAATGGTCATAAATTGCTACTAGCAACATAACTTTCGAAGATTAACCATTATAATGACTATTAGAATACACTATTCACACGCGGATTGTTTTCGCATGCGAATATTGATTTTTTGTGCGAATCCCAATCCAGAGGTAGTGCTAAGCCATAAATTGAAGTAAGTAAAAATAATATTATGAACGTCATTAAAGACAAGACAACCGAACCGAAGGCAAGTGACATATTAATGTAGACAACCTAAACAGGACTGATTAGTTGAACATTTTGCCTTACAATAGACAGAGGCTAATCCGAGCCGAATGAGATAGCAATCGACGATGTAGTGTGTCTCGTTCTTTCATCTTGCCAGTCTACAAAAAATATCATATATAAAAAAAAAACATTAAAAGAGGTTGCAGTTATTGTACGGCCAGATAAAGCACGACCCGATAATGTCCCTATAATACACGACCTGTTAATTGGACGCCAGGGTCTCCTTTTAACACTCCGTACAAATTGTATAGGATCTTACACGAATATCCTGGCTTCCATTTATCAGGTCGTAAATTATCGGGTCGTGTAATAAGTGGTTGTCAAGTACATTATTGGCTCCCATTTCCTTTTTATTATTTTTATGGTAACCCAAGCGTCAGTGTCATGGTGGCATCATGGCGGTAAAATATTAATTATTTAATTTATAGAATTTCTGCGTTAAATTGCATAAAATGGTGAAAACGTGTTGTGTTTTTACTTGTACAAGTGAATCATATGGTGGTTGCAATATATCATTTCATAGGTAAGCCAAAATATGTTTATTATTGTATTCTACAAATGTTTTGTTCTATTACAAGAATTTATGGTGACTATGATTTTTGGATTTTTGTATTGAGTTCGGGTAAGTTTTTTTTTACTGTAATTTTATTATTTCAGCTTTCCGAAAAATGAACAAATACGACAAAAATGACTCAGCAGTATGGATGAAGTAGAAAATTACAAAAAAATCAGTCGTATGCAGTCGTCACTTCGATCTTTCCTGCTTTTACTCCCGTCGATTATTGAAAGCCGATGTAATACCAACAATTCCGCTGGTGGTACGAATACTGTTAGATATTTTACTACTTACCTGCTGAACATAAGTGATAATAAGTAATTAGTCAAAAAGTTTTATTTTTGAAATTTCCTCTAGCTTTACATTTGATGAATTTTGAGGAAAGTACTATATTAAATTTAACGTAATTGACCGTCATGTCTGTTTAAATTTGATTTCGTCAGTCAGTATGTACTAAGTGTCTTTGTGTGTATGTATTTTCCTTCTTCTTCTTCTGCTGCTGCTTCACACCAAAGAAAATTAATTTAATTTCTTCTTCTTTCTTCGAACCTGTGCCTCTTGCATGACGGGCTAGAGCGCTAATCTTTGCCTCACGGGAACCCGTCGTGATACGGTGATTTTTGATGATACATTTCTTTTTGTAAAATATTTATACTTATTAATCAAAGTGTTCAAAAATTAATAAGCATACTATAATAATTAATAAAACTGTTTTATACCGTGTCCTTTTGTATTATTTCATTAATCCTTAAAGAGCGTCTATTGCTAATGGAAATCTTCAATTTGCCAACAGAGACTGAGACGTAAGTCTCAGTAATATTATAAACGCAAAAGTTTGTATGTATGTCTGTGACTTTGTTACTCAATCACGCAAAAACTACTAAACCAATTGCAATGAAACTTGAATATAGGTAGCTGAAAACCTATAATAACACATAGGCTTTCCCGATAATCTCGCGGTAACGGTACTTACGTGGGGGAAACCGCAGGGCGCAGCTAGTAAATAATACAATTGCACTTGCATTATTAAATCTAACATCTGTCACATAAAAAAAATCTTATTGTCACCCTATTAGAAAATGACACAAGTCCTTTGCTACAACCATCTTGCTCAGCTCGTTTTTATTCTGACAGTGTTTCCTCCAGTTATTTATCTTACCTCCATGAGACAACCTACTTAAACGACTTCCGATAATTTTATTAATAATTATTTTAAAACTTAATTGTAAAACTTTACAAGCAATACTTTTCAAGTGTAAATTTACGAAAGATTAAAACATATCGTTTCAGTGAACAATGTTACGCGTTTTCTCTGTTTTTTATGGTCTTTACAAATATTGGTTAATAGCGTTATACTTCATTATTTTTATTTATTTATTATTTTAATATACCCTATGTCACTGCCACGGCCATGACGAATCTAACGACGTATCGTTTATCTAAATCGGCCTAGCCGTTTAGGCCCTACGACGGCACAAAAATAGGTCACATACATACATACATACATACATACACTCACGGCAAAAACATAACACTTCCTTTGGCAGTCGTGTAAAAATATAAGACAAAACAAAGATCGTTGAAAAGGCAAGAAAAATAACATAAAAGAAATACAAGGTCCAATTAATTGTTATAATGTGAGCTGCTGCCAACGAGGAGCCGAAAATAGATCTAGGTGGCGTGCAATTGGAGAGGCCTATGTCCAGCAGTGCACAGGCTGATGATGATGATGCGTTTAATAAGAGATAAAAAAACATTGTGTTTTTTTACTCATGAGAAGAACACATACCGGACAGATTCTGCGATGAACTTTAAAATGTATGTCATAAAGACTATATTTAATTACACAGTAGTCCGTAGTTTCACCGTTAACGTCCGATGTTTACTTTAGTTTTCAAAAATCTTGCCTTAAGTTTAAATGTCTGTAAGTCTTAAGCCACTGTTTAAATAAAACAGTAAATTAAATTTCCATTTACCTATATAATCATAATTCATCATCATCATTCGTAAGCAATTAATTATTATTTACATAGAGATAATATAAATGCTAAAATTAATACATACGGATATAAATTAAAAACTATTTTTGCGAACTCCCAGAAAATCTTACACAAACGCACCTTAATATCTACATGAATAGGTACCTATATCGTGATCAAAATTTTATAAACTAATTCACAAACAACCGTGAGTTAATGCATTGTCTTGCTCTTGTGAGTGACAAGCGACGTCGTCGGTGACAATGTGACAAAAGTCGATTCCACGCATAGGGTCGATGGTAAATACGCGCCTTGACCCTCCTTTTGCCGAAGTCCAATAAAAATAACCAACTATGTTTCAAGTATGTTTCATAAAATATTGTTTTCACCAGCTTCGGCTTACTATGGAGGTGCCATGCAATGTTCTAGAGTGGAATTAGAGCAATTGGCAAAACGGTGGGAGATGAACGCCAATAAATATGGAATGGATCTATTTTATGAAGTTGGAGCTTTCGGATCCTTGACTGAAGTGTTTAAATTGGTAAGTTAACCTGCGCATACTCCGTTACTAATTTTTGGTCATGTAGCTATAGTCCGGTTGTTAGTCCGGTTGACCGAACTAGGGCAACTTTTAGGTAGCAAAAGTTCGGCTGATAAAAATCACCGAACTTTCGAAAACCCCTTTGTAGCTATAGTCCGGTTGTTAGTCCGGTTGACCGAACTATGGCAACTTTTAGGTAGCAAAAGTACGACTGATAAAATCAACGAACTTTTGAATCTCTAAAGTTGCAATAGTTCGCATCGAAATTAAAGTTATTTTAATTAAAACAAAAGTTAATATAATTGAAATTTAAATTAATCATAAACAAAACTGATGACTAACTGATAACTAATAGCAGTAGTTCGCATCAAAATTAAAGTTATTTTAATTAAAACAAATGAAATTATTAAAGTTAATTATAAACAAAACTGATGACTTTTCCAGTTCGACTCCAAAATTTTGAAATTTTTGATTGTTTCCGACAATATAATGAACGAAACCGTCGTGGGTTACACTAAAGTGGTTCTTAATACAGCAAATTCATTTGCATGACCATTAACATTAAACATTTTTGTTAACAAGGATCTCAATTTTACAAGGAATACCTACGCAACGCATTTATTATGAAAATAATGAATAGTAGTATATTAAAGTGTGATGTCCTTAGGAAGCGTTTTTTACAGAAAAATTTCAGTGGTAATTTCACCACAAGTCAAAAGTACAAAACTGCTTTATTTACGAGTACTTTTTATCACTTAAGAATCAATATAGTTAAGTGGTAAAAAGTACTCGGCGTTTTCCTCATAAAACCAGATGGGTATTTTTTTAGCAAAATTTCAAATTTCAGAATTTTAATTTTTCTTATCAAAAACACTTCCTAAGGACATCACACTTTAATATACTACTATTCATTATTTTCATAATAAATGCGTTGCGTAGGTATTCCTTGTAAAATTGAGATCCTTGTTAACAAAAATGTTTAATGTTAATGGTCATGCAAATGAATTTGCTGTATTAAGAACCACTTTAGTGTAACCCACGACGGTTTCGTTCATTATATTGTCGGAAACAATCAAAAATTTCAAAATTTTGGACTCGAACTGGAAAAGTCATCAGTTTTGTTTATAATTAACTTTAATAATTTCATTTGTTTTAATTAAAATAACTTTAATTTTGATGCGAACTACTGCTATTAGTTATCAGTTAGTCATCAGTTTTGTTTATGATTAATTTAAATTTCAATTATATTAACTTTTGTTTTAATTAAAATAACTTTAATTTCGATGCGAACTATTGCAACTTTAGAGATTCAAAAGTTCGTTGATTTTATCAGTCGTACTTTTGCTACCTAAAAGTTGCCATAGTTCGGTCAACCGGACTAACAACCGGACTATAGCTACAAAGGGGTTTTCGAAAGTTCGGTGATTTTTATCAGCCGAACTTTTGCTACCTAAAAGTTGCCCTAGTTCGGTCAACCGGACTAACAACCGGACTATAGCTACATGACCTAATTTTTCCTGTAATTTCCGTACATTTTGAATGGACTTGCAATCCACGGTCGACGCCGGTTGTCGCTACATGCCAATTGTTTCTAGCCACAAATGACGGCGATTGTAGCTGACACTGTTATTTACGGGATTTGTTACCATAGTTACATTTTGCCGGGTTCAAATGGCGTATTTTTATTCTCTTACCTTGACGTTTCAACCATGTTACAATGGTCTTGTTCGCGAGAGGACTCAATACGATCGATTTAAATCCGGTAAAATATCCTTATCTATGTACCTAACTATGTTTGTACCGCTGAGGCTAAATTAGCGGGCGAAAATTCGTGTCGCAATGTGTCGCCTCAAAAACATAGTGTTCGGGCATACGCGATATTACATCACCTTCGCTCCAATATACTACGCGTTGCAACGATCTACCACGTGCTTAAACACGAATATTCGCCATACCCCGCAAGTGTAGCCAGAGCATAATCACCATGACGTGTGAACGCACGTTAAAATCAAGTTAATTTTTAAATTGTAAATTAAACGAAAAAACTTATTATTATTTATTTTTACTATGAGACTTTTTTGACTTTTGTCAAATTACATACGAGTATCAGACATATCGGTCCTGCACTAAGCACATGTAAGCTTGTATCGCAGTAATAGCCAAGGTTCCAATACAATGCAATACAGATAGACCCGTAATAAATCCATGAAAGTATATATTTTATTGACTAACATACATAGCTATAAACTATAAATTATTATAATAACTAAACACGAACTAGGCAACGTCTTACGTGTAACTGCGGGATTAAATTGATATTATATTACCGTTCATTTCCAATTCTCTTTTAGGCAAAGTATGTAAGTAAACTAAATGTAACTGCTTTATTTGCCTTCGCCGAACCGATACTCCAACCAGAAGATCCGAGTGAATTGATCGAGGACATGCAGAAACTTTGTGACTCAACAAACGACACGTCAACGTTCTACCATCAATTGTCTATTGTTGGCCATGAAGGTAAGAAATATAATATTTAATCACATAGAAAAAGAAGCTCGTTGAGCACAAAATTACCAGTCAAATTATAAATCTAACTAATATTAGAAACGCGAAAGTTTACGAGGTTAAGAGTACTGGACCTGGAATAACACATGGGTTATTTTTATTCCCGATATTCCATCAGGTAGGTATCATCAATGATGGTTTACCTACTGTGCCGACTTCAAATAAAATGGGAAAAGGGTAGGAAGAAAAAGAAGATGTTCTGCAGCAGAATGTTTCTTTTTAAACGGACTCTATTGAAATTTAGACAAATTAAAATGCTCCATTTTACGCTCCAAGTGCCTGGTAACGCTGCAACCAATCAAATAGCTGGAGCATGACTTTGTATTTGTAGAAAAAATCACAGTATTAGCGGTCTAATCTCACCAATGGATTTTCTCGTCGGTGGAGCTTAGGAGTCCTATTTTTTTAATAGCTCGTCACTCTACAAGCTATTTAAATTTCTTGATTTCTACTTATTTTCGTTTAAAGCCGAACTCCTTCGCCGATGTGTTGAAGACAACTCATTGCATTCAATACCAATAGCAAATTACAAACGTCAAAGGTTTTTACGCCTAATCTATAAAGGTACTAAGTATTTTTTTTATCATTATTTCAGTTGATACTGCTCAATCGTATATATCAGGTCGGAATGTAGTCTCTTGCTTTGCTGGAGCCGTAGGAAGTATGGATAAACTTTTTAATATTAAAGCCTCTACACCTGATGCAGCTGATTGTGATTATTATACTGACACCGCTGTAAGTATTTTTATAGTCAATAGATAAGCGATGATGAGTATAGAAGTATCCACTATCTCACTTTATCAAATTATGATGTGCCCTAAGATGCGTGTTACATCTTAGTGTGCCGAGGACGGTAGTGGGCCAAGATTCGACGCGTCTGCCATAATGACCGCACCGGTCTACATATCCGAACACGAACCCGACGTAACGACTGAGTGGTAGCAAACATTCCACTATGAAAATCCTTTTGGTTACCTTATATTTTATTGCACACTTAAGACTTATACGAAATTCTGACACATGCAGTCTCTGAGAAGCAATTGTCTTAAATTCAACTTCAAAGCCAATAAACCCGAGTTAGACAGATAAGTAAACTAACTTATAGTTTAGCATAACTTAGCTATAAGTTCTGTCGGCTAAACCAATACATTACACCTCATTATATTTTTTGTTTACAGGACCAAATCGGACCTGGACTTTTAGTTGGAGCAAAAGCAGCAGCGTCTATTGCAAACTCGCTGTGCCCAGGTCTTGCTTTAGCTATTGAGGCTGCTGCAAACGCGTATGACGTGCAAGAAGTATTAAGACTTCAAAAACAAATGAACAAAGTCTTTGCAGCTGTTTGTAATCAAAATGGCGGACGTATAGGTAAGATTACGAATGACCAAAAACAAATTACACTCCTTTTTTCCGTCTTGTGATTGCTCGATAGTCGTGCGGTCTAAAAACGGGGTTACTATTTGAATAGGATAATATGCATGGCAAAATTCATCATCTTGAGCTTCTCGAGCTTCTCGAGCACGTTACGTTTGGTTGTTATACCTGATGGGAGTTTTTAAGTCAAGCCTTAGGGCGACCTGAAAATCCTTTTTAGTCTACTTTTTGCTGACGGTCAGAGGATACCGTAACCATATTCTAGTAGATCCAGGCTACAGGGTACATACAAAAGTGACGCATGCTCGACTTCATTACAATTTGAGTGCAATTAAAAATACACATTTTTGTTTCAGATGACACATCTAGAAGTGAGTACATTTATATGATTTATATCTGGGAGTATTTAGAATTGGGCCACCTCCTGAGACAACCCATAAGGCCAATCCAATGACTTCCTCAATGGCACTGAGCCACCTCACGACCGACTGATCACGATGCCATTATAACCATAATTCTTCTTCGAGAATCAATTTCCGTATTTGTTTTTTTTTGACGACTGCCATCGAGGGAACGCTGTAGGCTGTAGCGCAAAGAGTTGCAAGTTCGATTCCCGCCAGAAACAGATACCTATTTATGTTGGCCATAAATTACTACTTACTAATTTATTAGTAATATTAGAAACGCGAAAGTTTGTATGTATGTATTTGACTTTGTTACTCTTTCACGCAAAAAGTTCTGAACTGATTGCGATGAACCTTAGAATGTACGTAGCTAGCGACCTGAAATAACACATAATCTACTTTTTATTTCGATATTTACGCGGGTAAAACCGCGGGGCGCCGCTAATCTTATTTATATTATAAACGCAAAAATGTCTTTGTATGTATAATATGACTTTGTTTCTCTTACACGCAAAAACTACTGAACCGATTGCGAAGAAACTTGGATTATAGGTAGCTGGACTTCGAATAACACATAGGCTACTTATTTTCTCGATATTTCCGCGGGAACAGGACTTACGCGGGTAAAACCGCGGGGCCAGCTAATAACATAATAAAGAGGAAATATTTATTTTACAGGTTCGTTTGTAATAAATAGGCTTCGAAACTACTAAAACCGATTTTAAAATTCTTTTACAAGTAGAAAGCTACATTATCGAGTAGTAACTTAAGCTACTTAAGATCCTGATATTCGCGGGTGAAACCGCGGGACGGCGCTATTACTAAAAATATGCTTTTGTCTTTTTACAGCCTACGTTGAACAATACAAGGTTGCCTTCCAGTTGAAAACGGGTATAGATACAGGATTCCGTTACCCTATGGAAAAGCCGAATGCGACCGTTTATGATCAAATCACTGCCAACTGGGAGTGTGTTAAAGATTTATGTTATTGATACTTGCGGGGAAATTTCTTGAACATTTATTAGCGTCTGTTAACTTCCCCATTGGATTTAATTCAATTTCAGAGTCAATAAACAAATGCAAATGTTAATGTTATGAGTTTTTTTTTCTGTTTCCGCGTTCAATTGAAATAAAACTCATTTTCCAGTTTAATCGTTTTTTTTATTGTTAAAAACCCTGAAAATCCGCGGTTAAACTGGAAAATTAGTTTTTTTACAAATGTTTAGTATTTAAGGCCGACTTGTTTAATGATTAAACATGTCTTTAACATGTTTAAGCTCTTAAGCTAATTAAGCTGAGCTAAACTGAAAATTCCTGTCAGATTCATCGAAAATTGTTGATTATTTTCTGATGCAATGTTTAGGATATTTTCGTTTGCAGCGTTTATAAATGACATTGTTCCCTACATTTAAGTGCAGTTTTAAGACAAAAACTTCGTATTGTTTTCAAGCTTATCCACATTTAAGTAAAAAAATTACAGTTCTGGTTAAAATGTGGATAGGCACTCTTCGGCATATTTGTCTGGAAAATGCACTAAAATGTAGGTGTAATTATGTAAAATGTAAAAAACAATGTATGTAAGTGACATTGTTTCCTAAATTTTAGTATCCATACACATAAATACACAAAAAATATTTAAAAACATTCCGTAATGAAATAATCAACAATTTTCACTAATCCCAAAAAGGATTTTGAATTCAGCTCGACGTAGGTCCTTAAACGCGATTAAGAACTGCCAAAGTTACAAAAACTGTCAAAGTGTGACAAAATAACAATCATCTAGGTACCAAAGGAAATATAGTCCAATACACAAAACGCCCGCCGCCCGCGCCGCCACGGATGTTATCCTCCTGTAATTTCAAACATATTATTATGGACTCGCCACACTACAACGCCGGTGGTCGCCACACGCTAAAAAACGTCGAATATGGTCCGTGTGCGTCAACACAATATGTTTATGTATATGATTTAGTAATAGCCTACCTACAGAAAAACATGTTATAATAATAAATTTCAATGCGTAAAAACATAATTGTATTTTCAAACAATCTTTTTTCAAAGAAATGGTTGGCAAAAATTCGCATCCAACAGGACTTGAACCTGCTTCTCTGGGGATCCGGCCCAGCGTTTTAACCAATTCGGCCATAGGTACTCTTCTCATCAAGTCGAAATTATGGATTGCATTTCTTTTGGTTTTTACTAAGTCCATTGTTTTTACGCGCCTGAGGCACGTAGCGCCATCTACCGGCTTTCTTTGTAGATTAAGGCTTAGAAAAACCGTCATGTTACATTTTAAAATATTATAATAACATGTTAAGTACCTACCAACTAAAAATCCTTTTACTAATTATTCAAGAAAATGAACTGCAGTCATGTCCGTCGGGACGATATTGGGTTACTTGACTGCACACCAGACGGTACATATAATTATGATGATGATTCGATGGCCCCAGTGGAGCTTCGGGCAAACGCCCGACTGCAATGCAGAAGGATGCGGGTTGGATTCCCGCCGGGTGCAAATGTTTATGCTTAAAAATTAATATAATATTTGTATCTAAGTGCGTTTCTACGTATATTATGTATGTATTTAAAAAAAAGTATGTATACCTACCTAGTATTGATAAATCTTGGAGTGATAAAATAAATCAATCAAAAGAAGCCTTCTTCGATAAATGGACTATCAAACACAAACAGAATTTTTCAAATCGGACCAGTTCAGTGACAACAGCAGTTCCTGAGATTAGCGCGTTCAAACAAACAAACTAACTCTTCTGCTTTTTATTTTTAGTATAGATAAATTGTGTAAAAAGGCGTATTAAAATTACGTCATCATAATATCTTAATGAAAAGAATCCATGGTCATGATTATTGATTGCTCCTAGATATATCTAGGCTGCATTACAGCCTGGATATATGTATTATGTATGACGATTATAATTTAACACATGATCACAAAAAAAACCCATGAGTTTCTTGTGGTTTCTTCTCATCGGAGGGCGCGTTCCGAAGCCACACAAAAATCTTTAGACCTTAAGACGTATCCAAGTGATCATGTAGGTACTTTTGTATTTTACAAGCATCCTAGGGAAATAAATAATTTTGATGATGAATTAGATGATATACCTACTTTCATTACTTTTATTTTTTATTATCTTTTCAGTTGCGATTGCTCAATCGTATATATCAGCTAGGAATGTAGTATCCTGCTTTGCTGGAGCCGTAGGATGTGTTGATAGACTATTTGCTATCAAAGCCTCTAGCTCTACACCTGATGCAGCTGATTGCGATTTTTATACTAACACCGCTGTACGTATGTTTATTTTATAAAAAATAATAATGTAATCGAAAAATGAGTGTTTGACCACGTGATGGTAAATTATGATATATTATGTACGGTCATTTAGAAGATACAAAAAAGACAGTGGAACAAGATGGACGGATATTCCTTCGTCGAACTCTCCTTCTATACTTATGATATGATATAGCATCCCTACTTATCTACAGAGAGTCCTCCAGACGTCGTGCGTTTGCGAGACAGACGTGACAGACAGACAGAGTTACTTTGAAATTTATAATATTAATTTGGACAAGGTTAGAGACAAATGAAACTAAAATGGCTTCAATAAACACAAGCTTACAACAAGTCTTTGTACCTCTATAAAAAAAATGCTTACTTTGTATTTAATTACAGGACCAAATCGGACCTGGACTTTTAGTTGGAGCAAAAGCGGCAGCGTCTATTGCAAACTCGCTGTGCCCAGGTCTTGCTTTAGATATTGAGGCTGCTGCAAACGCGTATCACGTGCAAGAAGTCTTAAAACTTCAACAACAAATGAACCAAGTCATTGCAGCCGTTTGTAATATTGAAGGCGGATATTTGGGTAAGATTCAAAAAAATACTAGAGCTCATTGGGCCCCGCCGATCTTGAATAATCGTGCTAGTTATGCGTCACGGAGCGTTTGACTATCTCACCCGTTGGTAAGCGATGATAAGGTCTAAGATGGAGGACGCTCATCTAGAAGAAGGAAGAATTGTAGTGGAACGAAATCTGATTCGACTTCCTTAGGAACACAGACGAGTCCGCTTGGAGCTACGACTTAGGCTAGTAGGCCTTCCATCAAAAAACCTCTTTTAATCGCCTTTGCGACGGGCAAGATACCGGCAGCCATATTCTTTTAGACAACGACTATAGGTTATAAAAGGAACAGGGTTCTTTCCCATCTTTAGACCTCATATTTGTGTTACATACTTATTGTTTCAACTTCGTGATAATAAAAATTATAAATAAGACAAGATATTTTTCTGTTTCAGATGACACAAAAAGATGTAAGTATATACACATGTTTTAACAACAACAATCAATCTGCAAAAAGGAAGCATTGTAATGTAATACTTTAAGTTGAATCTGAAATGATAAATTTCCAAGTGAATGCTCGCAGTGAGGGAGCACTTTTACGAATAAATGCTTGAACTCCATCTTTTTAAGTCGTCCCAGTGGTTTCAATCAACCAATAGAAAAAAACAACTTCCCTGGACTATACAATGGACTAATACATAAAAAAATGCCAAACCAATCTGATTGTGCCTATGTCTTATTGTGTACTATTTTTTGTTCCGGTAATGTATCATACATATAATATGTATTTACGAATTTACGAAATGATATAACTTTAATATGTTCGGTATATCCGTTGTCTAGTACCCCTAGTACACGCCTGTTGCTTAGTTTAGGGCTAGATGAGACGACGCGGGAATATCGGGATAAATAGTAGCCTGTGTGTTATTCCAGGTCTCCAGCTACCTATACTCCAAGTTTGATCCAAATCAGTTCTGTACTTTTTGCGTGAAAGAGCAACAAATTCACATACATAATATATATACAAACTTTCGCGCTTATAAAATTAGTAAGAAGTAAGATTGAAAACTTTACATACATTGCCGCTAGTATCGCTAATACCCTTTTGTCGTTTTACAGCCTACGTTGAACAATACAAGGTAGCCTTCTATTTGAAAACGGGTATAGATACAGGATTCCGTTACCCTATTGATAGACCGAATTCAACGGTTTATGATCAAATCCGTACCAACTGGGAGTGTGTTAAAGATTTATGTTATTAATACTTGTGAGGAAACTTAAGAAGCTTTGTTAAGGACGCGAATAATGTGAATCGAGTTGAAATACCTTCCGATTGAATATTTTTCTTCATAACTGGTATCAAATACATCTTTAAACAATATATTATGTACATGATTCAAGAAGTGTCTCCTTCATTTCAAAAACAATAAAAAATAAATTTAAATACCTACCAACGGGTAAAGTTACCCCTGTTTTACAAAATAAAACAATTTTTCTTCTAAATCCTTAACCGCTATATTTTCTTATAGGCACCATAATATTAGAAAATACAATACCTAGGGGCTCCTCATCGCATTTAAAAAAAATATTGTTTTAATCATTGTTAATGATTGATTTTACGAGAAATTATAGATTTTTTCATGCAATTCTATCTCGCTCATTTCTATGCAATCGGACAAGGACCGATAATTATCATCTATCGCCATCTTTTTTCTATGGTTTTCGCGATTTTCCATAATAAAACACTTTATTTATCGGGTTTAATCGTTCTATTCATCAACGATCATGATTTTTAAACGACCGAGCTATCGCCAATTTTATTGTTGTCTTTTTCATTTTTTTTTTGTGTGGTGTCTGTCATCTCATGATGAATAAAACTCGATTAAACCCGGTAAATAAAGTGTTTTATTAAGCTTTGTTAATTTCTAAAAGCAATTCAAACACACAAACTAACATTGTTAATAGTTAAAAAAGGTCTGAAATTAAAAGAGTTAGGTGTAGGTTTATCGTCGTGTCGGTAAAACATTCTGTAGGTGTAAATGCCTGTCGTCGAAAGTGGTTATCCTGTGGCTTTAAACAGTTACATAAAGCGCAGGTATAGGGATGATTTATACTACCTCCGAGTCCGAGTTTCGTTGTCTGTTGCTCGCCCGCCACTAGGTTCGATCGATCGACTGCTCGCCAAGCAACGGACAACGAAGCTCGGTCACGGCACAGCCGGGTGACGGTCTAGGTAGTATAAATCATCCCTCTACCTGCTGCTCTAGTTTTGATTTTGTTATATCTACCATAGGTGTCATAAAAGACATTTTAAAAATAAAGAGTAAATAAAAAAAACAGTTGTTTTATTTCTATGTAAAAGCAATCTTAGAATCCTTTCCAGTAAGCCAGTTAAAAGGCCGAACGAGTGAACCGGCAAAACTAGAGGCATTTCGCATGATGTGTCCTTACCGAATTGAGTCCCAGCAGGGCCCTGATTCCTCAGCCAATCAGTATTAAAAAAAGTTATAGAATAACTATTATTTTTACTCCGGCCACAAATCGACTTATACCATGCTCCTGCATCCCGCCTATTTGTCGTATGTTATGTTCTACAGAATCGTGCCACAGGTGAACGTACCGTGAGAAATTCATCCGTTTGATGCAATACGTACGATAGGTAGACGCTTAGCTTTGCCCTACGCTCGCTCGCTCTACCGCTCTTGTAACACAAACAATCTACGCTACAAAACTCTTTCTTCTTTTTCAAACTATTATCTTAAAACGTACCTTACATGTATTGAGGTCTCTTTATCTATACATATTTGTATATAAGAAGCAGGTTACCTAAATGCAGTTTCAATTTAAATTTGCAAAATGTGCAGGTTGCGTTTACCGTTTCTTTTTCTTGCTTTTCTGGTAGTTATAGTGAAAGAAAGTGATGGAGAGGTGGTGAGTTTTGTCCTTTATTATTATTAACCTTAGGTAACATACGGCACAACGCCCGTCCGTACGGTCTGTAGGTATCAGCGGATACCATAGAGGCCAATGCGATCGTCCGTGCGGTCGAACTCTGCCGTGTGATAATCGCCTTAATCACTACAAAGAAATACTACTTACGACGATCCGTATGTACTTATAAAGGTGCTATGGCTAAGCATGCTATGGCTAGCTAACCAACTGAACTATAAATAAATAAGATTTGTCAGTGTATGTATAAGTACATAGTCACAATCTAGAGTTGGATAGACTGCGTTCTTTCAGTTCATCTCGTATTTTTGTACTTCATTTGAAAGCTGACAGAAGTGTGATCACAGTATTTAACATAGCTTACCAAAAGTGGATTTTGTATGGCGGAATCGCACCAAACTCGTTGTGCAGCAGTACCAAAGGGTCGCTAGCATCCCTTATTCTACACAGACAGGCCATGAAGGCCTTCTTTTACCGTCACTTCTTGGTAAAATTCCAAAGAACTGGCGCTTGCCATTATTGCTTCTGAAATTGTTTTTTATTTCACAAATAACTCTTTCTTAGGGTAAAACACAGAAAAGCACGTAAATATTCAATTTCCACACTATTTTTTCCTTTTTAGGCTTTTAGACTAGAAAAGGCCGAAAACTAAATGTTTCAATGATGAGAAACAGCCTCGGACCTCTTTCAATAACATTGAGAGTTGTTAGTGATCCAAGTTGTCACTTTCATTGTAACAATCCATACGAAATCGCGTTTTTCATACAATTAGGTTGTATCGATATTGTTTCTCTTTCAATAAGGTTCTTTCTGTAACACAAACTGTCAAATGGTGCGTACACAATCGCAAATGAGTGAAAGATCGTGTGTCAAACTCAAAAAATTGAGTTTGACACACGATCTTTCACTTTGCAATATGTTGCAAAAAGTTACACAATTGGGCCTCAGGAGTATTTGCGTGTAATTTGCCGCGGATCCGCCGCGGAAACGTATCGTGCGATCCGTGGTTGCCACTATGTTAATGAGTACATGTTTATTGGTATTAAAGAATCCTGTTAACGCTGCTAGGCATCCAACTTTTGCTCTATAATTTTTAGAAATTCTAGTTTTTCGAAAATTCCTAGGTGGTTTCTCAGTTATACATGACATTAGCGACTTCAGTGCGGGCGAATGCCCAGTTGCTATGGCAGAAGGTTGCGGGTGCTATTCCCGCCCGATCCAAGTGTTGTTATTATGGTGACCATTAATGTTTGTTTTTCGTTCTGGGTGTTTTTTTATTATTATAATATAGAAACATACACAAAAAAAAACAAAAAACTCAGACTTAACTTATTTTACAAAAATAAAACAAGACAAGACTAATTAATACTTGGTCTGGTGCTAGATGGCCTTGTTTGCAAAGTTCCTATAATATTTATTCATTCCCCTTCAGTTTATCTCATACTTACTTACCTAGAAATTCGCCTTTGCGATCTTCGCCTTATTTTACTAATACGAGTATTATAAACGTGAATATATGTAAGTATGTATGTAGGTATGTGACTTTATAACTCTTTCGCGCAAAAACTACTGAACCGAAGGATACCTGGAAGGCATTTGCTACTTATTATCCCATATTCCCGCGGGAACAAGACTAACGCAAGTGAACCCGCCGAGGTGCAGCTAGTAAACAATTTAAAAAGAAGTAGAAAATAAAAATGTATATCAAATGCTAATTATTTTTATCTCTCCTAGACGCTCTGCCCCAATAACAAAATACTGGCAAGTGTGTTTACGCCGTTCAAGAAAGATGGAGGCATTAACGAGCTAGTTCTAAAGAAAATGGCGGAAAAGTTAGCTAAAGATAACATTACAGACATTCTAAGTAAGTCAAGATGAACACAAGTTGGTATCTTTGACCCAGAAATCCATTTTTTACCTGCCAAATACTCACGACACTGACGTGGATAACAGCTTAGCAAGAGGACTGGGTATATAAAACTAAAACTTTGCAAATGTATCCGGCGTACCCTAGACGAGGACACGTTGCCGCTCAATGCGAAGCGTCCCCAAAAACATATTTTGTAAAGTACGCTTATAACTAAATCAATCTCAATGGAAAAACAAGAAAACTTGAGAATTAAAATATGAAAGCATTATTTGTGAGTAAAGAGTAAAATGAGTAATTAACTTATTACCATTCGAAGAAAGCAAGTAACCCCTCGGATCTGACGCTTTGTCAGTCTAACAAATTTTATTACGCAGGCGCAATTACAACTGATTTTTGCTAGGCGGATATTCACTTATACACGACGGATATACTAATGCAGATATTCACATTATACTCAATCGTTATTGTTTCCAGTTGCAACTTATGCCGGCGAAGGACCCTCGATGGGTCTCTGCACTCGAAAAGCATTGATTAATGCCTGGGTGAACCACGGTGTTCCGCTCGGCTTGAAAATAATGGTTGAAGGTGGAGCCATAGCTTTCCCGGACATGTTAAAATTGGTAATTTTTCGTTTAAATTATTATCAAAGCTCTCCATATTAAAACGGTTGATATCTATATTAATCTATATTTAGAAAAGGCTTTCTCCTGACTGACTGATAAATCGACGCACACCCTTAATCGCTAATAGGTAGTAGAGGACTGATATTTAAAGAGTGTGATCTTTATACGTATCACGTAAGCAAACTAACATAATATGCTGTAGCATGTTATCATAGAAACAGTACAATATTAACTAGAATACTTACTTAGTCAAAAAACGGTCCTGCTTGATGTTATAAAAAATAAGTCGACTCCAGTCTGTCCTTTTTAGGGATTTTTTCACTTTAGTGATCGTCGGTTAGTTAGATAAGGACAGACCGGGGTGTATGTATCTTCAACAGGACCATTTTGATATATCAAAGCAAAATCTACCTTAACCTTAGAGAATATGATTGAAATTGATACTTTACTTCAAAGATTGTCAAGTGCACAGTTTTCTAGGAGCGAAGACGACAATGTAACATTTTTGTGCAAGAGTGACCGCCACGACCACAGTACACTTCCATACTGTGGTCGTGGCGGTCACTCTCAAATAGATCTCTTTAGCCACGAACAGAAGTGTAAAATACATTCAAGCTGTAGTGTAAACTGACGCCACCTGAATCATCTGTAATAGTAATAGATAACATACCAATAATGCTGATGATGTAAGCATTCAATAACAGAGAGTTTTTCGAAATTACTGGATCGGGGCTTATGCCGGAAATGTTTGCCGGGTCCTAATCGCTTATCAGTCTCCTCGCGACCAAGGCTATCGTAACCTAGTAGAGGTAAAGAACTTTTTATATTTAAAAATGAATCCCTATTTCCCTTGGTCACGGCATCACGCGTAAACGACTGGACCGATTTTGCTAAATCTTTTTTTTTGTGTTCGTTATTGTCAGAAAAAGGTTCTTATGAAAGAAAAATATTGACATTCCCGCGGGATCGGGATTTACGCGAGTTAAACCGCCGGGCGCAGTAAACAATAAATCTACTTGATTAAGACCCGGTAAAATGTACCTTTTTTAACAAATCGTTTATACAAACTTCTTATGTTTATTGGTAAAAGGCTATTACAATATTTTACAAGGAGAAATGCATTATAAAAACTGCCATGGAGGACTGATTTGATGATACATAATTATCTCCTAAAATATTTCTAACGTTTATACAGATAGTTAAAATTCATAAACAATGCCAAATTAAATCTGTAGTGGAGGTGGTGAAATTCAGGCGAAGGACGGTGGGGTTTCAGGCGAAGGAAGCGAAGCAGTTTACAGTGGCTTTATTAGCGACGGGTGCCTACTGTACACTGCTAGGTAGGGAGGGGAACTGAACACCGGCCGGCCAAGCACCCCACCGCCTCGTAGTATAGCGGAGTATAGATTGATTGAGACGCAACGACAGCGTGATCTAATACTGTCGGTGGAGCCATCTAGTAGACAGTGGCGTAAACTACCTAGGTTTGTGTTTGGTTTACATTATAAAATTGTGTTACAAATCTTATTTATCTTTTTTGTTATTCGCTTTTTAGGTTAAATTCTGCGCTGGACTCGAAGTGACTGCTATCTTTATAAATCCCGAGATTTGTTATGAAGCCAAATCCGTGAACGAAGTCATAGACGACCTCTATGCCATTTATGAAGAAGCACCAAACCTTCCCATAGTTTACCACGATTCGGTTTTTCAAAATAAATATGGTGCGTAACTTAAGCTGTGTTTTTACTATGGAAGTAGTGTCGCGAAAGTTATAGCCAACTTCTCAAATTAATTACTCGACACTAGTTTTATCAAAGAATCGGTGTTACGCATTTTTTTTTTTGTAAAATGACTATAACTTTCGCGACACTAGTTCCTTAATGAAAAGACGGCTTTAGGGACACGGTGGCTTGAAAATACCTTTCATAACTTCAGTTTGGATTGTGGTAGAAATCAATTTTTTTTTAGTAAGAGGTAGTGAGCATAATTATAAAACCAAAGAAGACCGTTGAAAATGGACCAGCAGACCAGACCAGCAGCAACAACAGATAACACATTTTGCACTTCAAACAACTTTTATTATGCAATTTTTTCATTCCTAAAAGAAGAAATATGGATTATTCAATAGGTTTAAGTGATTTACAGCCACTGTTAGTATTTTCGTTTTATTTCCGCTAAATTAAAAGATATTGTATGTTAAAGTTTTACAGTTAGGAGCACTGCACTAGTTTCCTAAGTTAGGAGAGATTGAGCCGCCATTTTTTAGGTTTGGAGCTCTTAACTGTGAAACTTTAATACTTATACAAAATATTTAATCTAGCGGAAAATAAACGAAAATATTAACACCGTGGCTTTAGATCACGTAAATATATTGAATGATCCATATTTCTTCTTTTAGGAATCAAAAAAAATCATATTAAAAGTTATGCAAAAAGATTTGCAGATAGCTTTAGCCCTCGCTCAAGATATAGGTTACTTTTTATCCGTATATCAAGTCCAGTTATCCTAAAATTCTGCTTTTTCTTTAATCATTAGTATCGAGGATGTTATGAAACAGAGAAAGGATCTTTCGATTTCTTTTCTCACTCACTGACTGATTGTCTCATCTATCTAAATATTTGGTAGAACATTGTAAAGTAACTATATTTTTTATATCCAATTCAGTAAGCTCATTGGAAGTACTTATTAAGGGATCAAAGAAAATACCTACTTTGGCCGGTTTAGCAACAGGCTTAGCAAATGCAGCCGAAGTCTCAAGAGTTGTTGGCCCAACAGATAAAGTGATCTTTGTTACTGGAAATGTAAGTCATTTTGTTTTTGTTTTATACGTATAATAGGTAATTAAGAATTTTGTCTTGTGTTTTCGCGATTTTGCATAAAGAAACACAATATATACCGGGTTTTACTTGTTTATTTATTATTTATATACTATGTTATATTTATTAACGGCATTGTTACTGTACGGTGCAACCGTAACAGTTTTGCTTCCTTGCATCATATGTCGCACGCGCGGCTCAGTTTACATTTTACCTAATATTCATAAATTCAACAAGTCAGTTCGCGTATGACCATCAAGAGTGTCGCGTGTGCTCACAAATCAAGTGTATCATCAAGACCATCTCATTACCTAAATCAAGACAATACAGTTCATTTCATTTACACAAACAAGTGTGTTATTTAACTATCAAACAAGTATCTATCGTGTATGATCTAACAAGAGATCGATATAGGGTACTTTAAATGATCGTATGGGTTAAGCAAGGCTTGGCGTGACACATACGTGATGGGTCAACAGGAACGATCGCACCAATTAGAATGAAATTTGGTAAAGGGTTAGTTTATGGGTATAAATACGATATAGGGTACTTTTAATGATCGTACGGGTTAAGCAACGCTTGGCGTGACACATACGTAATGGGTCAACAGGAACGATCGCAACAATTAGAATGAAATTTGGTACAGGGTTAGTTTATTGGGTATATAAATACGATATATGGTACTTTAAATAATCGTACGGGTTAAGCAACGCTTGGCGTGACACGTAAGTGATGGGTCAACAGGAACGATCGAACCAATTAGAATGAAATTTGGTACAGGGATTACTGTAAGGGTATAAATACGATACTTTAAATTATCGTACGGGTAAAGCAACGCTTGATATGACATACGTGATGGGTAAGAATGACGGTTAAACCGATTTGAACGAAATTTTGTACAAGGATAGTTTAGTGGTTGAAATAAGATATAGGGTACCTACTTTGAATAATCATACGGGTTGAGCAACGCTTGGTATGACATACGTGATGCGTCACATACGATACGAGATAGGAATTTATGCGGGTGAAACCGCGGGGCACAGCTAGTCAGCTAATAAAGCCGATGTGTCGTTTTGATGTAACATTGTTAAATTTAATTAATATAGAGCTGTAAATATCCTACTAATTTTACTAATATTATAAACGCGTAAGTTAGTATGTATGTATGTGAGTTTGTTACTCAATCACGCAAAAACTACTTAACCGATTGCGATGAAACTTGGAATATAAGTGGTTGGATACCAGGAACAATACATAAGTTACTTTTTATCCCGATAATCCCGCGGGAACGGTACTTACGCGGGTGAAAACGCGGGGCGCAGCTAGTATTTCATACACGATGCATTAATTTGTTTTGTTGTTAAATGCTTATTTTTGTAGCCCTTTTATTGTCTCGCAGTAGATGTGTAAAGTAGAGTATTCACCTCGGTAATAAAGCCTGTCTTTATCTTGGGCGCTTGAATCCCACGCTTCACTCAGGACTCTAGGTACATAACTCCTTCGCTTCGCTCAGGAGTTAAGTTTTTAACACCCTCGCTGCGCTCGGGAGTTAACTCTCTAGAGTCCTTCGTACTCTTTGAATTCAATATGACGCCCGCTATATAAGACGGGGCTTTAGTACCTCGTGCATAAACTACTATTTTATATTTTTTAAGTTTGTTTTTTTTTTTATTATTTGATGTTATTTTAATTTTATTCATTTTTAGCTGGACGGCAACGCGACGACTTCGCGACGACTTATAAGACATCATGGTAGAGCCCATTATCTCAGTCTACTTTGAAAAAGCTAACTGTAAAGTAAGCGAAAGCACGGTCTTTGGTAATAAAACCGTTATTAAATAAAACGCAAGTAAAACCCGGTAAATAATGTGTTTTATTATTGTCATAGTGGTTACGGTTTTTTCTGGTTCTTTCGCACTATGATAGCGGATGCACAGGTCGGATGTTTAACTTGACTCTACTCCGTCCGCCGTGAAAATTACACTTAACCAACGACTATTTCTGACTTTACAGGATGTCAATGCGCCGCTAGTCTTGAATATAGGAGTACATTTATCCTTGTACCCGTGCCTGTACCCCGAACTGGTGTTGGCAATCGCAGCAGCTGTGGATACAGGTGAATGCGGAAAAGCAGCAGAACTACAGCTGAAGCTCAGTGCTCTCATTGCAGCCACTGCTAAATTAGATGATGGTGATATAGGTAATCATGTTATATCTACTTTAATAAGTAATAATAATTGGCCTTTTTCATTTAATTTTAGATGATTTATACAGCGCAAGCAACTTTTCATCCATGCTATTTTATGCCACTGTAGTGCCCGGGATATTGTTAGGTGGAGTAGGCTTGCCCAGCATCTATAACGGGTGGTATAGGTGCTTGGCAAGCCTACTCTGGGCATGGCTTACTAGGCTGGGTGGGTACCTAGCCTAGTAAACCATGCCCAGAGGAAAGAACTGGTCAATACATCTGGAGCTAACTAAACCGTGTGTTTCCTCACGATGTTTTCCTTCACCGTATGAGCTGTTATTAACGCACATAAATTTTCCGCAAAGAAAAAGGCATTGGTGCGCAGTACTCCGGAATTCGAAACCACGACCTTCGGAATGAAAGTTGTTGTATATACCACTAAACATACACCGCTTTCTAGACGCTTTTCTATACCTTACCTTATAATATAACTTTATATTATATATCTATATATTCTATACTATAGAAATGACGACCCGGTTGTGACCTCTTTGTGGTCTTCTGGGATTTAAAAGACTTGTAATTGAGACACATACCTTTATGATGGCCGAATTGAATGAAATTATTTAATTCTACATATACTAGTATTACAAAGTCAAAACATTTATTTGTGTGTTTGTAATTAAAAAGGCTCCAAAACTACTGGACCGATTTAAAAAATTCTTCCACTAAAAAGACTGCTCGAATATCCAAAAGTCGTAGAACAAAAATTGTTTGCCTAGACGACTAGAACAGCCCCCTTTCGGTTTAAAAGGGCTTACCCGTTACACCTTGTATAGACAACTTTTGATTTTGATATTCCCATGGGATCGGAAAAGCCACGAGATGCTACTAGTAGTTTATATTCCTGGTCTGTCTGTCTGTGTGACTGTCTGATGTCATCTCTAGTTTATAAAATGTTTTCTCCTGACTGATTGATGGATCCACGCACAGCCTAAACCGTGTGTTCTTTGGGGTAGAGTATAATTTCGAAAATACCACTACATCGATGTTAGCTTAATCGAAAAAACATCATAATATCCATGCAACTCTGCATAGACAGTTCACGACACAGAAATCGACGACGACATTGTAACTGATGTTGAAAAGAAAGATGTTGAGGCATTGTTAGGCCGATTGAATTATGGAATTCACGCCCAAGATTTACTCTGTAAAATAGAATAATAAAACTTTTTCTGTCTGTTTCTTTCAGATTATCTTTCAAGACGTAAGTTATTTTATTAACTAATTATATAGTCACTAAATTAATTTTAAATAATAAAAATTAGGAGTTAATTTTATATAAAACACATTTAAAAAGACACCTAATATTGTTACATGAAATATGTATGATGATAATTTTGATAATCATTGAGGAGTAAAAGTTCTCAAGTGGCAACTACGATGCAATGCGAAACGAAGTGGAAGACCAACTACGGGAGACCTACCTACATTGTAGCGGTCGCGGGGAGTCGTTGGATGGAGGTAACTCGCGATCGCTATTTGTGGCGCCCCGTCATATGGCGGTGTTCAGCTGTGGTATCATCTAATTAGCATCCACCGCTAGTAGTTGCTAAGTTGCAGTACATTGCTGCTTTGACGTAACGTGGTTGTTACCGGCGATTACTTCAAAGCAGCAATGTAGAATACGAAATATGTTTTTTGACAGTAAATAGCAACTAGTAGCGGTGGATGCTAATTAGACGATGCCACAGCAGGCCTATGTTCAGCAATGGACGGGTAGAGGCTTAGTTGATTATGATGATAAATTAATAGTTAGGTACCTGTATTTTTCCCAGGTTTTTATACTCTCGCTTTTCTTCTTTGTTTGTTTGTCGGGGGTCTGAAACTTTCTTGTTTTAATATTTACGTTTTTTCCTTTCAGCCTTCCTGGCACGTCAAAAACTTACATACAAACTAATTACTGGGTTGGAATTGAGACGACGACGCCCTCTACGTCCTGTTAGTGCGAATAATGTTCAAAAAATTAAAACTAATCTGATGAACCTAGGTATTGAACTAAAATCGTAAATTTAACAAAAAAGTCCCTACCTATTGATTGCCAGATATACCTACGTAAAAAGCGGCAAAAGTAGCAAGCTCAGCATATTATGCTGCGACCCACCTCTACACAGTGCTGGTATTTAGCTTGCCCCTTTCTCACATTTTTAGGGCTAGTTTTATTACATGCAAAATAACATTATAATATGCAGCTAATTTATAGAAACAAAGTTCATAAATCCAACATAAAACATCTGAAAATGTATCAGGTTAATCAGACACACGCAACACTATCTATTTACCAATTACTATTAAAATGTATTAAATAATGGTAACTAAAATATATAATTTCTTCTATGGTTTTCGCGATTTTGCATAATAAAACACTTTACTTATCCGGTTTTATCGCGTTTTTATTCATTATTTGACCCGAGCTTTCGCCAACTTTACAGTTGGCTTTTTCAAGGTTGACTGCCTTGAAACCTTGAAAAAGCCAACTGTAAAGTTGGCGAAAGCTCGGGTCAAATAATGAATAAAAACGCGATAAAACCGGATAAGTAAAGTGTTTTATTACTAAAATATATGTTTATAATTACTATTTATTTTATTTTATTTTATTTTATTAGTAGATCATAGTCAACAAGCATTTGAATTCTGAGGTAGACTTTATACAGTCGTTTTTTATCGAAAACTGCTTTAAGTTTCAAAAATCGTGTAACATTTTTCGTAAGAAATTAAACAGAGCTGGGGCATAGTTAAGACGTTTTCGTTGTAGAATAGGATCCCAACGATTTCCATTAGAGACAACCGAAGAAACTGCTCAACGTGCCTTTCTTCAGTCGAATCACTTTATGAGCTCAAAAAAATGATTTTAGGCCATTCGCATCTTCGGTTACCCATCAAAAGAATGACCTTGGCACACATTGCTTAACTCGCACTATTAGACAAGACCCTCGAGCGCAGCTGGGCCAAAAACCTCTACTATAGTTTTCTTATCGACGATATTACATGTGATGATCATCATTATAGACAGAGTGTGTGGCATCATAGCCCCCAAACGAACAATGCGACTTTGGTAAGTTTATTTTAGTTGCTTAGTTATGACTTTCTGCCAGCAATAAACATAGATATCACAGTAAGTAACTGCTTATTGTACGTATACTGATAATTCGTGTCAACTAAGAATTGTTCGAATTGCGATAATGTACCTAATATGTCGATGTTCTCATCTGAAAGTACCAGTTTTTTATAGATAAATTTGAAAATTCGATAGCGCTCACACATAAACCCAAACGAAAAACCTCTCATATTATCTTATCTTACTAATTTATAAACGCGAAAGTTCGTATGTTTGTATGTATATAGGTATTATATATGTGACTTTGTTACTCTTTCACGCAAATACTACTGAACCGATTGCGATAAACCTTGGAATATAGGTAGCTGGATACCGGGAATAACACATAGGCTACTATTATCCCAATACTCATGCGGGAACGGGCTTACGCGAGTGAAACCGCGGTTTAATAATAATTCCGTCATAGGTAAAAACAAAATGTAAAAGCGTACATAGATACCTAATTCTAAATTCTAATAATAATTTAGTTGGTACATTACTTTGTTTTCGTTTTATTCTTTTTTAAATTAATTAGGTGATTACAACGCAAATGATAACTTACAGTTTTTACCATTATCAACTTCAGGTAATTTTTATTCAATTATTTATCACTTCACGGCATATAAAAGCTACATCTGTTCTACAAAAAACGCATTTTTCCACTACTTTCACTTTCAACTCCGTACGTTTAAAATGGGGACGAATAGATTTAGTATTATATTGTTTGCCTTCTCTGCCATCCTCATTCAAGAAAGCCATGGAGTGGTAAGTTTATAATAATTGTCACAGCTACAGAGCGGGTTATCTGTGGGCACACGGTGTAGTGCCTCCTCCAGGTCAAAGAAGCGGCACGTCCGTACCATCCTTTTCTCGAAACAATTCAGGCCATTTTCGACCCCCGAATTCGGAATTCCCTGATGACTTCTAAACCACGATGAATTTATAAAAGTCATTGTGGATAAAACTGGAATCCTGAATTTTCAGTAACCAAGCAAAAACTGTCGTACAGTTTTCAAAGCCTACGATAATAATCAGCAATGCCTTAAATAAACGACACGTTTTTATAACTGTTTTGTAATTAAATTATCTATTTCGGATTCCGAACGTTCGGAACCGGATTAGGTGATACCTACATGAACTAATTTTGTTCGTACTTGATTTGGTTTAGTCGTTTTCTTATCATTTTTTTAGTTAGTCGGAGTTATGTCAAAAATTAGAATTAATATGTATTGATGTAACTCTTGTACTTTTATAGTTTAATGAGACCGGTACCGTAATATCTATGATAACTCCATTCAAACCAGACGGTACCGTGAACTACGCGCTTATCCCCAAGATGGTTCAGTGGGCCAACGACTTTGGCCATAAAATTCTTGTCAGTAAGTATAATAGCCATTACCCTATAATAAAATAACTAGCTAGTATATAATAACAGCCCGCGACTTCGTTCGCGTGGTGTGGCGCGTACCTAGTAGGTACTGTTGCCAAGCAGCTTCATTGCGATATTCGTGATCTTCTTTGGTTTTCAATGAACTTCACGCTCAGTTTGACTCTGCAGGAAACGTAAGGTAATGAAGTAAGTAGCATGACTATGAAGCGTACTAAGTCGAAATGAGTTTTTGATGCGTGTAGGTCTCAAATGCGCAGAATTTAGCGTGCCGCTCTCGATCTAAACATTTGACAAAACTTACATTGCGTGAATGTCTCGGAAGCTTGTGACTTAGCTCACCGCTTTCGATCCAACGTTTGTCGAAACTAAGAAGTACCTACGGGACTAAGTGTGGCGGTCTCGATCTAAACATTTGACAAAACTTACATCACGTGAATGTCTCGAAAGCACGGGACTTAAGCGCGCTGCTTTCGATCCAACGTTTGTCGAACGAATTAATTTAGATTTTTATAAAAGTGTCGAAGTTAACTGAATAAACTTAATTCCAACACATAAAAAAGTAGTTTAAGATAATTTGAGGAATAATCGTGTTTAACATACTATTACCAGTGGAGCCATAAACTTTAATAGTACTGCTTTTATACGTAGATGAGGTACTACTCTCGAATCAGTAAACTGTATTTTGATTTGAACTTTTTTCCATGAAATAGAGCTACAGCAACATAGAGTTCTGCAACAGAATTTTTCAAAAAAAAAGTATGAATTTTCAAAAGTCGTAGAACAAAAGTTGTTCGCCTAGACGTCTAGAATAACCCCCTTTCGGATTAAAAGGACTTACCCGTTACAAATTGTATATTATACTTATTTTTTCTCAAAAAAAACGCGATCATTTTTTACCAACGTTTCTCGCCTGCCTCACTTTTGTTGGTCTGTTCTCATTTTCAAACACCCATTTACAAGACTGCTGTTTTTTTCGGGTTCAAATACGTTCAAAATTCACGTTTCATCTCCTGTGACGATGTCATAAACAGCATTAGAATGTCCGTGGTCGTACTTCAGTAGCATCTGTGAGCAATATTTCACGCGAGCCCGCTTCTGCTCCGCTGACAACAAAGTTTCCGAACTCTTCATTCTTCGTGTAAAATTTTCTGAATTAGGCTCAAACCAATCCCCAATGGTCCTCGAATTGTCTCATAGGTAATCCGCGGGTTTTCTTCAATTAGCCGCTTAACAGTTGCCACATTATTTTCGTTGACGGCAGTTAAAGGCCGTCCTTCACGGAATTCGTCATGTAAAGAAACTCGACCTCTCTCAAATTCAGTATACCATCGCCTCACGGTGCTCAAACAAGGTGCTTCTCTCCCAAAAGCATTTTGAAGACGAGCAGCACAGTCTTGTGGAGAAAGAGAACTTTTAAAATCATAAAAAATAATCGCTTTAAAATCTTTTGGACTTCCCTTCTTCCTACTAGTCTGTGCTTCTTGTGCTAGGAGTAATAGTGTTCTGTGGTTCCGTGGTGCTTCTATTTTCCTTGCGTACGTACGTAGAACCACAGACTAGTAAGAAGATACTAAGCGTAATGGACTTAGGAACTATACTGGACTGATTAGTTGAACATTTTGCCTTACAATAGACAGAGGCTAATCCGAGCCGAATAAGATAGCAATCGACGATGTAGTGTGTCTCGTTCTTTCATCTTGCCAGTCTACAAAAATTATCATATATAAAAAAAAACATTAAAAGAGGTTGCAGTTATTGTACGGCCAGATAAAGCACGATCCGATAATGTCCCTATAATAACGACCTGTTAATTGGACGCCAGGGTCTCCTTTTAACACTCCGTACAAATTGTATAGGATCTTACACGAATATCCTGGCTTCCATTTATCAGGTCGTAAATTATCGGGTCGTGTAATAAGTGGTTGTCAAGTACATTATTGGCTCCCATTTCCTTTTTATTATTTTAATGGTAACCCAAGCGTCAGTGTCATGGTGGCATCATGGCGGTAAAATATTAATTATTTAATTTATAAAATTTCTGCGTTAAAATGGTGAAAACGTGTTGTGTTTTTACTTGTACAAGTGAATCATATGGTGGTTGCAATATATCATTTCATAGGTAAGCCAAAATATGTTTATTATTGTATTCTACAAATGTTTTGTTCCATTAAAAGAATTTATGGTGACTATGATTTTTGGATTTTTTAATTGAGTTCGGGTAAGTTTTTTTTTACTGTAATTTTATTATTTCAGCTTTCCGAAACATGAACAAATACGACAAAAATGACTCAGCAGTATGGATGTGAAGTAGAAAATTACAAAAAAATCAGTCGTATGCAGTCGTCACTTCGATCTTTCCTGCTTTTACTCCCGTCGATTATTGAAAGCCCATGTAATACCAAAAATTCCGCTGATGGTACGAATACTGTTAGATATTTTACTACTTACCTGCTGAACATGAGTGATAATAAGTAATTAGTCAAAAAGTTTTATTTTTGAAATTTCCTCTAGCTTTACATTTGATGAATTTTGAGGGAAGTACTATATTAAATTTAACGTAATTGATCGTCATGTCTGTTAAAATTTGATTTCGTCAGTCAGTATGTAGTATGTGTCTTTGTGTGTATGTATTTTCCTTCTTCTTCTGCTGCTGCTTCACACCAAAGAAAATTAATTAAATTTCTTCTTCTTTCTTCGAACCTGTGCCTCTTGCATGACGGGCGAGAGCGCTAATCTTTGCCTCACGGGAACCCGTCGTGATACGGTGATTTTTGATGATACATTTCTTTTTATAAAATATTTATACTTATTAATCAAAGTGTTCAAAAATTAATAAGCATACTATAACAATTAATAAAACTGTTTTATACCGTGTCCTTTTGTATTATTTCATTAATCCTTAAAGAGCGTCTATTGCTAATGGAAATCTTCAATTTGCCAACAGAGACTGAGACGTAAGTCTCAGTAATATTATAAACGCAAAAGTTTGTATGTATGTCTGTGACTTTGTTACTCAATCACGCAAAAACTACTAAACCAATTGCAATGAAACTTGGATATAGGTAGCTGAAAACCTATAATAACACATAGGCCATCCCGATAATCTCGCGGTAACGGTACTTACGTGGGGGAAACCGCAGGGCGCAGCTAGTAAATAATACAATTGCACTTGCATTATTAAATCCAACATCTGTCACATAAAAAAAATCTTATTGTCACCCTATTAGAAAATGACACAAGTCCTTTGCTACAACCATCTTGCTCAGCTCGTTTTTATTCTGACAGTTTTTCCTCCAGTTATTTATCTTACCTCCATGACTAAGCGTAGAACTTTGACTGATGTGTGATAAAAAACAATTGACAAATGATGTCCCGCCAATTTTTTTAATTTATTTCTAAGAAGGTTGCAACAGTTCAAAAAACATAACATTCAAAATTCAAATAGTTCCGATTAGCTAGAAGTGCAAAACTTTTAGTGCGCCCTATGTATTAAGTACCTACTTAAACTGGTCTCTCTGCTCGACAACTAAGACTGTCGTCATACATTGACATATAAACTATTTTTATATTACAAAAGAGAGCTGTGCGAGCCATATACAAAATGGGCCCCAGAGAATCGCTTAGAGAAAAGTTTAAAGAGATAAACATCTTAAGAGGAAGCTCCAATAAAAAATATGTCATGAACGGCCCGCCCACTTACCCCTACATCCACGAGTCACACGCACACGTATGCACTTTCGAACATCGCAACTTTTTTGATCTAGCACCCAAGCGCGCGAAATCAAAACTGTTATATATTTTTTCATAGGTTGTAAACCGATTATGGTCGTTTGGAAAGTAGCCAGTGTCAAGTATTTTATAATACGACCTCATTGGTGCGTCGGGCGACCGCCTGGCTCACGGAACACTATTACTCCTAGCGGGCCTGGCTGCAATACGGAAGGCTGCGGATTCGATTCCCGTCGGGTGCAAATATTTATGCTTAAAAATAAATATTTGTATCTGATCTGGGTGTCTTTCTATGTATAATATGTATGTATTTACAAAAAAAAAAGAGGTATAATATGTATTATATCCGTGGTCTAATACCCCTAGTACAAGCCCAGTGCTTAGTTTGGAGCTAGATTGCGCTGTCTGTATATGTTGTGCAATAATATTTATTTAATAATTTGCAAGTTGTTTGTTTTGTATCTTCAAAACTTGTATCGTCCGATTATTCCTAGTTGTCCCCTCTAGCCCTGTTCCCCGGAGGGACAACTAGGAATTTTTCCCCAGTTGTCCCCGGGGCGACAATTCGTGGCGACTGTCCCTTTGAAAGCTGGCTAAAGGGGACAAATGGGAATTATGTTTCTCAGTTGTCACGGCGGGTGGGGGGACAGATGGGAATCTGTTCTCCCATTTCTACCCCGCATGTTGGTGTTATAATAGAACTAGCTGCGCCCAGCGGTTTCATCCGTGTTCGTAATTAGTACCCTAATGTACCATTATAGTTTTAATGATCTTTATAAACGCATACGACTTGCATTTATAGCAATATTTTGGATTAGGCGTGAAGTCGTCCCCTTCGAAACTGGGACCAGGGACGGTAGTTCAGACATTGGGACGAGTCGACTACATACATATTAATATACTCTAGAGGTGAAGTAGTCCCACTAAGAAGATACTAAAAAGACTTTGTAAATTTTTGGGAAAAAAAAGTTAATAGAAGAGATTAGTGGAAAACAAAAGACGATCGAAGTAAAAACAAAAAACGATCTAACCTAACTCCGAAACTATTGACACTAGACCACTAGTTTCTCAGCCTAAGTTATATAGCTCCTCGAGATCATCAGTTTGGTTGACAGCTGTCAAACTTGAACCGTCAATATCTCGGAAACTATTGACACTAGACCACTAGTTTCTTAGCATAAGTGATAGAGCTTCTCGAGATCTTCATTACAAACTTCACCCCTAACCGACGAACCCCTTTCGACTTGCATTCATAGTAATATTTTGTACTTTGAATGCAAGTGGTATGCGTTTATAAAGTTCATTAAAATAATAATGGTACATTAGGGTACTTATTACGAACACGGGTGAAACCGCGGGGCGCAGCTAGTTTTATTATAACACACACATGCGGGGTAGAAATGGGATAACAAATTCCCATCTGTCCCCCCCCCCACCGTGACAACTGAGAAACATAATTCCATTTGTCCCCTTTAGCCAGCTTTCAAAGGGGACAGTCGCCACGAATTGTCACCCCGGGGACAGGGCTAGAGGGGACAGCTGGGAATAATCGGCCGCATCCACACCGGACGATCCCCGCGCTCAAGAATATTTTATCTTATTCGCGCTCAAGCAGCGGAGAGGGAGAAAATAGGATAAAAGATTCTGGAGCATGTGGATCGAACAGTGTGGACCAGGCTAATGGCATGTTTGGAAAATTTCATAACTTGTCGATACTGGACTTGACGAATTACCTATTTGACTTATTACAGACTAGACCATTGTCGTGCCATTCTCACTTTTCTTGTTAGTTTGTCTGTCCGGAGTCCGGGCGGAATCTTGCAAATTCAATTTGATACACTTTCCAATTAGCTAGCGTGCTGAAACTGTGTTTCGGTTTGAATCGCGTTTGTTTTGTTGGCTTTATAATACAAGCCCGACGTTTCGGAGCCCTTCCGGCCTCCCTCATCTGAGGCAACAAACGCGATTCATACCGTAATACTAGAATGTCTACCTCGGGAGCGAATACTATTTTTCGAATGAAAAATATTCATCGCCCACTATGAGAATAGTTAGTAGATTGTATTACAATGAAGCAAAATAATATTTCTACGGTGAGGGTGGTTTTTTTAATCCAGAGCGAAGTGAGGGATTCTAGAGTAGTGTGATACACTTTACTTTTTATTACCCTCTATGAGAAAATAGAAGGCGCCTCATATTTATAATTTGAAAGCTACTTTATTATTTAAGTAGCCCTCAAGTCTTAAGTGGCCTCAAATTTTTAATCAATTTTAAATCCAATTCAAATTTGAGGCCATTCAAAATTTAAAAGCTACTTAATTATCTAAGTTTCCCTCAAATTTTAAGTGGCCTCAAATTTTAATCAATTTTTAATCCAATTCAAATTTGAGGCCATTCAAAATTTAAAAGCTACTTAATTATTTAAGTTTCCCTCAAATTTTAAGTGGCCTCAAATTTTAATCAATTTTAAATCTACTTTAAATTTGAGGCCTTTCAAAATTTGAGAGCTACTTAATTATTTAAATACCCCTTAAAATTTGTCAAATAGTTGCAATAATTAAAAAATATTTTTAAATTTCCACCCTAGGGATGAAATGAGCTACTTTCAACCCGGATATCTACCCATGAAAATTAAACTTTCCGAACGGGAGAGATGAAAAATTGGTTTTGTTGCAACTTCATCAAAAATGTTGTGATACAAAAATATCAGCGCAACGAACAGAAAAACTATGGAGTTCTTTTTATTTTTTTCATTTTACAGTTTTCACAAATAGGTTTTTAATATTATTACTATTTACTCTTGCATTAAAAGTTTTATTTGTAAACAAAACTGACTCCTTTTTATTTACAAAAAATTAAGTATTTACATTTCATGAAATTCCAATTTCCTACGTTGAACTGGTGGTGTAACAATTATTGAATGGTTTCCAATAGGCGGAAGTAGTCGTTTTCTCGATGGTATTTCAGATTTAGAGGTTTGACAAACACTCTTTTTGACGGTTAGGTAATCTGGATCGAGAATTGTTCTTTTTCTGGGATGGCGTGGATCTATCAACTCAGGCAGTAAGCATTCCATGTAAAAACTTGTTAACTTCGGTTCCATCTCTTTTTTCCAAAATTGATCGTCTTTTTCCGGTATTTCTATTTTCAATTTATTATCACCTTACCATGCGGCCAAAAGACAATTATTTTTGTTTGCAATGTGCATTTGGCCCTGAGCCTGAATGTACCAGTCTGATTTTTAGTCATATATACCTGTAATACAAGCAAATGTTAAAATTCCAAATTTAAATTACTTTATTCCCTAGGGCTTAAACGCGCATTTTACTTCCCAGATATCTCATTAGATATTTAGCGAGTCATACTCGTTTTACGTTGACCTCTTTGGTCAAATAATATTAGTTTATGCACTGAGGTACTAAAGCCCTGTCTTATATACCGGGCCACGCAGGCGAAAAATCAATAAAAGTCGGACATAACCAAAAAAATGTTTAAGTACTTTAGACATGCAAAATAAGCCCTAACGGTTTATCCGATAAACAATGCATTTCTCCCGCACAGGTAAAGCGACCCATGAGTCATCTAAGCATCCTGGTCTCATTCCAAAGTTCGACTTGTTCAACGGCGGATGCGTTTACTGCTTAAATTGTTATCTAAGTGTTTGCGGCTCTATATTTTTTGTTGTGAACTATTTTGGATTTTTGCAATGGATTCCCTTCCAGGAGGTAAGAGACTATTTTTTTAAATTATTATTGTTAAACTGTGCCTGATATTTTGTGTAATATACAACATGTTTCTAAGACACATGCATTTTTTACATGTTTTTCACTTTAGATAGTCTCAAAAGTCCAATTTCCTGATAGATTCGGCTTCGATAATAGCAGTTTTAGAAACTACTGACTTTTGTTTATAAAACACCTACTCTATTTTATGCGTCCGTGTGCGTCGCTTTAACAAAATTTTATATTATTGGTTTTAAATGTCATTTAATGTTGTTTTAGGATCAACTGATGAAGAAGTGAGCTTCAGCAGAATGACCTTGATCGGCTTCTATAGAGAAGAAACTTCTCGAAAGGAGCAAGATAAAGTGTTACATCTGCACGACAAAGTACGAAACGCTTTGAAAGTGGATGAGCTCACAGAGGAAATAAAACGTTGTCTTGGAAAATTAGTAAGCGATTATAAGACAAAACTTCTCCAGGCACATCGTAATTTTTCTCGATGTGTTAGCAGAAACAAGAACTGGTTTGAAACGTACGTTAATTTTTGCGTGCCGACTCGTACCCGAAAGCGAAGTGGTAGTCTTGGCGGGCGACCTACCAAAAATTTTGAAGAATGTACCTAACGTACTAAACGCAGGAAGACGGAAGAAGTTCGAAAGCAACTAGAACCTAAAGAACTAGCTTTTGCTGCCCAGGTGGAATATCGTGCACGTGGTGATATTCAGACGTCGAAACTAATAAAACAAGTTGCTCTTGCTGGTCCCAGTAGCTTTGTCAACGTTCCTGAAAAACATGAAAGCCTTTCATCAGACAAATCTTTGTCCTTGGTGATTGAAGGACAACTGACTAAATTTCAGTACAACACGTTACGGTCCTCAGCAATGGAGATGAACTGTAATCTGTACCCAAATTATGAGAGTAAAACTGAAGCAAAAAAAAGGTGTTACCCTGAAGGCATTATTTGCACGGAAACCTTTGCTGAAGTTCCTCTTCAGAGTTTAATGGACCACACTGCAAAAAGATTGTGCTTGTCTATAAATGAAGTTTTGCAATCGCTTACAGCAGACCAGTTAAAAAATCTTCGCCTAATATCGAAATGGGGCTGTGACGGTTCAGGTTGCCATTCCCAGTACAAACAGACATTTGAAAATGCAGAGCAGTCAGACTCCAACATGGTTATAACTTCAATTGTACCAATTCAATTGGTATGTGACCACGAACAAACCGTGATCATCTGGCAAAATTCACGGCCATCATCACCAAGATATTGTCGTCCGCTGAAGTTAGAGATGGCTCATGAAACACCAGAACTGTCAAGATCTCTGGCCCAAAATGTTCAAACACAAATTGAAAATTTAAGTCCAACATTAGTTGAAGAAGTGCATACAGTGAAGCATCAATTAATGATGACAATGGTGGATGGGAAAATGATAAATGCATTAACGGACACAAAATCTGCCATGCGCTGCTTTATTTGTAGAGCCACATCCAAGGACTTTAACAGAATTAAATTCTGTGTCTCCAAGGCCACTCCTGAAGAAAACCTTATATATGGCATTTCATCATTACATGCCTGGATAAGATTTGCGGAATTTATTTTACATTTGGGTTACAAATTGAAGGTGGGAAAATGGAAGACTAGAAATACAGAAAGCAACGCTATGATAGCCGCTGAAAAGCAACGTATTCAAAATGAATTTTGGCAAAAACTTGGTTTGCATGTCGACAAACCAAGACAAGGTGGAGGCACGTCTACTGATGGCAACACGGCGCGCGCCATCTTTCAGCATGCAGAAGAAGTTCATGAAATAACAGGTGTCAATCTGCAGCTCATAAATAGACTACATACTATTTTAAGAATAATGTCTTGTGGATACAAAATTAATATAGTGAAGTTCCAAAAATTTTGCACCAAAACAGCGGCTGTTTTTGTGTGGAATTACCCATGGTACTATATGCCAACTACACTCCACAAAGTACTCATTCATGGGTCAAGAATAATAGAAAATTGTGAAGTAGCGATAGGCTTAATGAGTGAAGATGCACAAGAGAGCAGAAACAAAGACGTAAGGAATTATAGGGAGCGATTTTCAAGAAAATTTTCTAGACAGTTAGCAATGGAAGACACGTTCAAGAGACTTTTAGTGTCTTCCGATCCATATATAACGGGATTACGAAAATTAGTCCCAAAAAATCGCTTCAAATGTGCCAAGATGTTTTAGACTTACTAGAAGAACCAAATATTACATAGAACGTAAAATAAAATTGTCAAAAGTAATCATTATCGTGTTTTTATTACTCAACAATCCTTTATAAATACGATTCGTATAATTTTTTAATTAATTAAGTAATTTTAAGGTTTTGTCCGACTTTTATTGATTTTTCGCCTGAGTGCGGGCGTCATATTGAATCCAAAGCATACGAAGGACTCTAGAGTTAACTCCCAAGCACAGCGAGGGTTTTAAAAACTTACTTCTGAGCGAAGCGAAGGAGTTATGTACCGTGAAGCGAAGCGTGGGATTCAAGCGCAATTATTAATTAATTAAGCCTGTCTTTATCTTTTTCAAGATAAAGGCTTAATTACCGAGGTGAATACTCTACTTTAATTTATATTAACTAAAACTTTTGCCTTACCCTTCCGTCGAAATAAAATAGAATAAAAATAGCCCAGTTTTTATTTTTTTATGTGTTTTGTCTAGGTGGCCAGTTCAAAATGGCCGTATGCTACCAGAACCTTAGTTCCAAATTTAAATTACTTTACATACCTATAACTGCTCAACAAAGTTACTTTATTTGACCAAAAAGGTCAGCGTAAAGCGATATTATACACCTAGGGCATAAAGTAATTTAAATTTAGAACTAAGATTCAGGTAGCATACGTCCATTTGGAACTGTCCACCTAGACATAACACATAAAAAAATAAAAACTGGGCTATTTTTCTTCTATTTTTATTTCGACGGAAGGGTAAGGCAAAAAGTTTTAGTTAATATAAAGCCCCAACTTATTTCATCGACTAAAGCCGATGCTTGGTTTTGTCATTTTGATGTATCATTGTTAAATTTAATTAATATAGAGCTATTTCATAATTTGTTTTTATTGCACAAGGCATATCTACTAGAAATATTTTAAAGGGAAAATTTATCTTCAAAAATTCACTCACGTAGAGACGCGAGTTCAAATTTTTGTTGTAAAAACGATTACAAAAATATTGCTAAAATAGAGCTGTAAATATATTTTATACACGTAGCATTAATCTATTATTTTGTTGTTAATTAAATTTCTTATTAAAAAATAAAAATTCTTATTTTTGTAGCGTCTTTATTGTCTCGCAGTAGATGTGTAAAGTAGAGTATTCACCTCGGTAATAAAGCCTGTCTTTATCTTGGGCGCTTGAATCCCACGCTTCACTCAGGACTCTAGGTACATAACTCCTTCGCTTCGCTCAAGATACGTCCGCTTTGGATTCAACATGACGCCCGCTATATAAGACAGGGCTTTAGTACCTCGTTGCATATACTACTATTATGCCCTACTTAGGTGTATAATGACACTTTATGCACCTAGGGAATAAAGGCTCGCCTTACGTTGACATTTTCTTATCTATATCTATCTATACTTATAATAAAGAAAGAGAGAACAAAAAGTATGTACTTGGAAGTAATTTAAAAAAAAAAGTGGTCTAGTGGACTTAGGAAAAATAATAGAACAAAATTATATAATTTTTAAAATTCATGTCTGTCTGTTTGTTTCTCTGTTTCTTATACAATTAAAAACTACTGATCCGATTGAAATCTGGTTTTCAATATTGGATAGTTCAATTTTCGAGGAAGGTCGTGGTATACCTACTTTGCATCGACATCCAATTAGTAGAATCTGAGTAATGAACGAAAAAGTGCAACCGCTTGGCCGCCAGCGCCCGTGATAACGCGTTCACTTCCGCGGGTGAAACCGCGGGGCGCAGCTAGTGGTCAAATAAAATTACTTTGTAGAGCAGTAGGTGTGTAAAATTACTTTGTTGAGCCGTAGATGTGTAAACTTACTATTTTTGTCGTGGGGGTTTTTTTGATTGGTGGGGTAATTCGCCCACTAAGAGCGGTAACAGCTATCTCCGCACTATGAGATCCGATTTTAATGAAACTTGGTAGGTATAGAAGTTCTATGATTTTATTTGTCGTGGGGGATTTTAATTTTTGGGGTAATTCCCCCACAAAAGGATGTACTAGATATCTAAACTTTATGTGATCCGATTTTTCTGCTCTATTATGATGATTTAAAGAGCCCTTTCAATAATTAGTTCCCACGAGGTCTACTGTTCGTTGAATCACTTGTAATAATATTATTATCAAATACCTAGATCACAAAGAACACACCTTCCAAGTTTCATCTCTCTACTACCAGCGGTTCAGTCAGTCAGTCAGTCAGAGTAAGTCAGTCAGGACAAAGAGTATTATAGATATAGATAGATTACAGAAGTATAGATAATAGATTAGTAGGTATGTAAGTACTAGCTGCGCCCTTCGGTTTCACACGTGTAAGTCCCGAACCCGCGGGAATATCAATTTCAAAAGTAACCTTTGCCAAAGTACCATCAATCTTTGAATCGAAATTTATCAAAATCGGTTTAGCGGCTTGGGCGAGAAAACGTAACAGCCTGATAGAGTTACTTTCTCATTTGTAATGGTCGATTATTAGCTTGCATTACCTTGATGAGGTGTAGATACTTATTATATTAATTCCGCAAAATCCTTGTAGGTAAGTACCTATCTCAATTTTCATTTTGACAATGGAAAAGGTAAATAGATTTATTTTTTCGCCTCTCTTGCGATATTTATATTTCTTTTTGATGTTTTAGCAAGCTTTCGTTTGGAAAAAGCTTTTTTTATTGCAAATTGCTAGTAAATACAGTTACTCTGATTGCAACACTAAGTACAAATAGTATCGTTGGCGATTCAACGGGGTAATGCCACCAGTGTGATGGGCATTTTTGGACTCAATGGTCATTCACCTTAGATTTTTTATATTGTTTATTACCTTTGTAGTATTTATTTCTTGTGTAATTATTTAGTCTTTCTTTTTTTAGTACAACAACAATCAAATATCAAAGATATGATATAATGCTAGACAGTTTTATGACAGTAGGTATGATTTGACATGACTGTCATAACATAACAATTATTTTCATATTGGCCGGAAAAAATGTAAAAAGTTCGAATCTATAAGAAATATAATTTAAAATAGATTACGTAATTATTTGGGAGCGAAAACTGACATAGGTCCACCTTCGACGGCGCCAGACGGCGGACTGAGGTTGGCGCAACGTCTACTTAGATGCGTTGTATTACAGTTGATTTTAGATTGAAGGTTTTCATGCTTTTAACACGAAACTAAAAAGGCGTAAGTCTCAAATCATTTTTCGATAATTTTACGGAAATTAAGCAATATTAAAAATCATCACATAAGCAATTAAAAGTATTGATTATTTCCTTTGTATTTAATTAAAAATTGTTTCGATATATAGTATAATAGAGGAGAAAAGAGTAAAATATAGAAAATACAGCACAATTTTCAAAGTAAAAAAGTATCGAACAAAACTTAATGAATCGTGATTCTGTTATTTACAAACCTTAGAAGAAGGTTCAATAAAACATGTATTTGAATTTCACATTAGCTAAACTTGTGGCTGATGCAGAATATGCTTCGCAACAAACAATATTTTTCTTCTGCTTAGACTTAACGGTCTACTCTCAATATATTTATAAAAACTTATTATATTATGTGCACAAAAATAAAATAGTAAATTTTACACTTATAGTGATGTTCGCCAGGGTAATTTAAGACACAAGGATGAAGTGTATATCCTATAGTAGGCTCCGGAAAATAAGCAAGCCGTTCTGTAGCACCAGTGTTCTTTATTATAATAAACTACCTAAAGACGTATGTGGCATGTCCATCACAAGATTAAAAAAATATATTAAACATAAATTGTGTAAAAAGGCGTACTATGATACGACGTCATATCTTAATAAAAAAAAACCTATGGACATAATTTATTGATTGCTCTCGAATTATAGATAATATCTGTATTATGATAATAAGCCCGCAGGGCACCTTGAGGCGAGGTGTCGGGGAGTAGCGACCCCGAGGGTTCCCGAGTGCTCCAGGGGGAAGTCACCGTTCCTCACCTCCAGCTTGCCTTAGTTGGCTGGTCGGAGTGAGCACTGACGAGGAAGCGTTCCCCCGCCTTTGGCTTGCCTTCAGCGGCCGGTCAGAGTGAAGTCGCGAGAGCAGTAACGCTCGGAGGATGGACACCACACGTCAGTGATGAGTTGGCCCGCTCCACAGGATCTCGACCTAGGATGGTTTAAAATCCAGTGAGGTCTGTCCATCCCTGTAATTTGCTCGGCTTAATTATGGTGGCCTAGTTTGTGGGTAGGTGAGTCTCCGTCTGCCATTTTTACGTGTTTGTTGAACATTGTTACGGCAGGCGCCATAAAATATTCCCCATAGTTCCCCCCAGTACCCGATCCACTACCAACCCATTTCCAAAGCCCAAGTAGTTTTCACCCGTAGATTATTCCTAGTTCTATCCGACCCGGGGCTGCTGCATCCTTGGCTGCATTTAATAATGCAGACAGGGATAACTGCCGGTTTGGTGTTTATCACATATTTTGAAATTAAAATGTTACTAAAACGGGCTTCTACATGTTGACTTCGGCCCCACGCACGCCTTCCAAAGGTCCGGGTGCTCCATAGCCCCGAGAATCCAGAATGGTTACAACAAATAATAATAATAATTTATTTCAGAAAAAAATACAATTCGTTCACATAAAATTATAATTATTTCCATATTTGTTAGAAGTTAAAAGTTAAAATGCAATCCCTATACTATAATGTCCGATAAGGTACAAAAAAACAGAAAATAATAGAAATAATAATTGTCAATAATGATTATGATAAATGTCAATTGTTAGGTAATTAAAATAAAATGAAATGTCAATATTTAAAAATTAAAAACATGAATAATAATATAATCTGAATGTCAGCGGTGACCTTAGATAGCCATTTTATGCGTTCCTATCCAATGTCTCCAGATTGGAGACTATAACTTGCTTGCTATTACTTGTATCAAGCTGTTAGAACTAACCCGGACCCGGCGCATCATTGAAGCACTTCTCTGCCGCATTATTGTCTGAAAACAAGCTACCCTATTTTCGGCAAGCATACCAGAAGCGCTATAGTACCTCGGCAGTCCCAACATCATCCTAAGGCCGTCGACCTCTGTGGCGCGTCGGGCGAACGCTTGGCTGCAATACAGAAGGTTGCGGGTTCGATTCCCGCTGGGTGCAAATATTTATGCTTAAAATAAATATTTGTATCTAGTCTGGGCGTATTTCTATGTATAATATGTATGTATTTACAAAAGAAAAATAAATATAAGTAGTGTATATCCGTTGTCTAGTCACCGTAACACAAGCTTAGCAGCTTACCACGGGGCTAGATGGCGCTGTGTGTTCGTCACAGGATTTATTTATTTATTATTTATTATTTATTTATTTATATTGAGCTCGGAGAGTGTTGGCTGCCAGCTTCGTATAATCGACCAACAGACTGCACGAGTAGAAGACTTGACAATATGCTCTAAAAAGCGTAACATCGCAAGTGCTGTGTGCAAATCTGCGAGCGACCATGTTACTTCTGACAGCCAACGTCCTCCGTTCCCTGTCCATGTCCTCATTGTCTGTTAAGTTATCCCAAGTATTTAAATTTCGAAACTCTCTTAATTGGCTCATTCTTCAAATAAATATGCGGGACAGCTGAGTAGAGTCTCGACGCCCCCCTGAACACCATGAACTCGGTTTTCCGACTGTTATATCTCAGGCTATTAGCATCAGCATACCGAGCACATATATTCAATAGCTTCTGAAGACGAGCGATCGAAGGACTAAGCAGCACCATATCGTCCGCATAGCTGATATTGTTAAACGATATATCATCAACCGTTCAACCGACTCCAGAGCTACTCAGTTCCTCAACGAGGCCGTTTAGACAACAAATGAACAGAGTTGGCTATGTCAACCCCCCTGTCTGACTCCACACTCCATGTGAAGCGTCTTAGAAGACTTATAGAAGAATAAAAAAACTGGATTTTAAGAAGTATTACAATAATTTTATTTTGTTTTACAATGTGGGTAGAATTACAAAATACGAGGTACGTGGGTTACAGTCACTATCCGATTGGGTTATAAGGCTAAAAAAATAATCACTCCCCTGGTATAAAATCCAGCATCCAAGGTAGGGTAATGTAGAAAAATTGCCCTTCAGCAGATGTACTCAATTGGGCACAGTTGAGTTCCTTCAATGAGCCTTAGACAACACGTAGGAGAATACGCTCGGCAAAAATTACGTGGCTCGTGGTCTCTGCCCTGAACTAAGTCCCTGGAAGGTGATGAAGTACTTGCGTTACGAAATGTTCATACTTGTTTTTGTGTGACTGCGTCATCTTCATGAGGCTCAATAAAAAGCGAAGCAGTGGTCATGATTATTATTGCAATAAATAGAATTAATGATGAGGCAGTTTCACATATGCAAAGATAGGTACATTGAAGCAAACCAAAATAATAATGGAACGATGGGAATACACTATGAAATCAATTATAATTGATTCAACTACGTAAACAATTATTGGATAAATAGTTGAGATTACTATTATCTGTTCATAAGTCGGTAATTGATTCTTCTATAGGAATTATGTTTAGATTAAATGATTAGAATTATTTTAATTGAATAAATTGTTGGTATCAAATGAACAAATATTAGCAAATACATGATGAATGAGAACTAGTTTTTCTAACTCTAATGATAACCCGTTATGTAACCCTTACTGGAGACTACAAATTAACATAACTACAAAAATTCTAAGCGAAATAACAATCTCCGCCATTTCAATACGGTGCATTACATTGCACTTTTGAATGAAGTCGAACCAACCGGCAGGTTTTAATGATTCACTTAAATGCTAGATTAACATAATATTATTAATAATAATTGCAACACTCACCCAAACAATGGGGACTTTAAGCACTAAACTGTTGCTAGATTTGTGTAGCAAATCAATTCTAGATTGAACTTAACTACGTACTTAATACGCAAGTCTCGGTTAGTTAATCACGAACCGAATGACCGAGCAAAATTCAACTCAAAACCAGTTCGGTGAGCCCTTCCACCCGCATCGCTCGCATTGCGCCTGCGCATGAAATTAACGTTCCTGATTACGATAAAAGTTATGTTCGTCCATCAATAAAAGGTTTACCTTTATATTTATCTATTTATGCTGTATTTGATATACAAGTACAAGTAAAAGGAGCTAATTAATACAAGGTAATTTTGGTCTAATGTAAATAGTATGAATAAGATTTTGTTTATTGATATTAGCTACGTAACGATCCGTTACACATGGTATACTCGGACGAAAAACACCCATTCTAGTACTGGAGGACGGAAACTAATTCAGTCGGCACCTCAGTTTCTCTACTCAGCTTGTCCCAGAGCACTTCATAGGATACAAGGTCGAATGCCTTTGACAGATCCAGAAAACATGCAAAAACCGGAGTTTTTCTATCCGTATAGTACTGGACAGTGTGCTTTAGACATGATATAGCGGACTCCGTTGATAATCCCGGCCTAAACCCGAACTGCTGTGGAATCGTCTAATTAGCATCCACGGCTACTAGTTGCTATTTACTGTCAAAAAACATATTTCATATTCTACATTGCTGCTTTTAAGTAATCACCGGTAACAACCACGTTACGTCAAAGCAGCAATGTACTGCAAGTTAGCCACTAGTAGCGGTGGATGCTAATTTGATGATACCACAGCTGGGCATCATGTAGATTAATACACCTTGTCATCCGATTATTGAGCACCGTCCAGGACCTTGGCTTTGATAGTAGCCAACGAGATTGGACGATAGTTAGACCTGTCAGAGGCATCCCCCACCCTGTTTTTCATGATCGGAACTACCACCGTACGCATCAAACTAGCTGGAAGGTAAGAGTGTCCAACACACAGATTAAAAAAAGAGTGAGAACACGAGGAAGATGTACTCCTACAAACTGAAGGTGCTCAATGCTGAGGCTATCGTGTCCAAGCGACTTACCTACCTCTAGTCATATTTTTAAGTACCTATTTTATTTATTTAACGGAAAATAGAACACGTTCTCCCAAACACGACGTTGCCCCCTCACAAGCCCCTCTCAGTATCGGCTCAACTCTGAATTGCTCTTTGAATAGTTTAATAACACTCCTCTTGTGGCAAGTTTCTTGTGGCTCCTTTCAATCGGAGGGCGCGTTCCTAAGCTACACTAAAATCAATACACCGAAGACGTAGCCAAATGATCATGTGCATTTAATGTTGTACAAGAATCTTAAGGAAAATAAACTATTTTGACTTTGACTTTGTCCCTTATTAAAAGCGCAATACTATCAGCAGAATTTTGGAAATTTGAGACGGATCCCCAGAAATGCAGGTTCAAGTCCTGTCAGGTGCGAAATTTTTTGAAGCATTTCTTTAAGTATAAAATTATATATTAGTCACCTAATAAAAAATAACCCTAAATGATAAATGTAAACAAATGAATATCAATATCTTATTTTTATGTTTTTCTTTTTTAGTCATGGCATATTCCGGCGAAGGGCCATCATTGAATTTGGTTGAGCGTAAAAAAATCACCAAAAAGTTTGTTGATTCAGCCACCCCACTTGGAATAAAAATTATCGTTCAAGTTACAGGACAACCATTATTTGAAGCGGTACAACTGGTGAGTAAAGAATCGGCACTAAGTAATGGAATATAACTGATATCCAACAATTATAATTTCTGTACAGGCTAAGTACTGCAATGAGTTACAAGTGGCGGGTATTATTGCGTTCCCTGTAATCTCATACAAGGGTAATTTAACCGAAACTATTGAAGATTTGCGAATAGTATGCGGCGCTGCACCTGATTGCTCTTGCATGTATGAAGAATTGCCGTTTCTCACTACTCCAAAGGGTAAGTTATGTACCTCCGTACAAATGCTATTACTATTAGTTTGCAAGTAACAGAAATGGTTAAAGGTGTTTCCCTTCACTGTATCACATAAAGTACGTGACACCATCGTTTTCTCGGAGAAAAGCATAGGTAAGATAGCCCTAAGCAAAATTGTTTTCGATTTTTGCGGATGCAACAGATTATAATTATTATTGTATTAAGTTCTACGGAGGTATATGACCGCGCCCTTAAGTTTACAAATGCAAACATTACAATCAAAATGAAACCTAAACTTGCAATTGGACTGCGACCAATATTCAATTGACGCTGTTTGGAAAACGGTATTATCCCACGAAATTTTTATCGAAAAATGTAAAATGGGTACGTATTTGAAAAACGTCCAATTTCAAATTGAAGATTGACTCCAACGATATTGAAATAATGAAATTTAGGGTACCTATATTCAAAACGAGAATTCGCCGTCCGGCTGCATCAGAATTTATCCTTGAAAATGTTTCACGATATACGACTACCCATTTCAGTACCCGCTGTTGAAGTAATCATAGAACTCCTAAGACTACGCGACACCAACGACGAGTCAGCAATCTGTAACTTTGATGGTGCGGCGCTCTCTATGGACAGTGGGCTGCTGCTCAGATCGACAGTTGACTTAAAAGACTTCGCGGTTTTGATTGCGGGCAATGTAAGTTATTTAGTCACGCTTGAAGAATAAACTTGACCTGACCTTAGGTGACCAACATTCTAACATGCCATTCCTCGCAGTGTAAATAAAATATATTCATAATACTTAAATAACAAGTAATAATAATAATAATAAGCCCCGCAGGGCACCTTGAGGCGAGGTGTCGGGGAGTAGCGACCCCGCGGCTTCCCGAGTGCTTTATCTATCTGTATTTGTCAGGTTGTACTCATGAACCGTGTTAAGCGACAATTGAAATTTTTACAGATGATGTTTTTTATTATTGACGCTATTACCTACAATAAATCCTTAAAAATAATTATTTTAATCTCCTACAGGATCAAATTTGTGCAGGGTTCCTAACGGGATTCTCCCTAACTTTTGGCTGGGCTGCTAATTTATTCCCAAAGATAGTAAAGGAGATCGAAATAGCCTGTATGAATGGTGATGACGAAGTAGGAAGAAAAAAACAAGAAGAACTGGACCTGTACTTAAACGCCATTAATAATTTAGATGATACTACGTATATAGGTAAGTCATATGGTGAGATTTGAATAATCTTGATAAGGTTAACATGGATATTAATACAAAAAATAAACAAATTTATTTATTTATTTAGTACACAAGAAAACGTTTACAATTTGACAATCGTAATAGATAATATATACAAGGTGCAACGGGTAAGTCCTTTTAAGCCGAAAGGGGGTTGTTCTAGACGTCTAGGCGAACAACTTTTGTTCAACAACTTTTGGAAATTCGAAGTAGTTTTTGAAAATTTTAGATTTAAAGTTTACTTGAAAATCAGCTGTTTCTCAGAGTTCGAGGTCATTGACCTTATCTTGTCCTTTCATTTAGTTTAGTCGACAACAATCGAAACTACAATTACGTTTATTTTCAAAAGCAGCTGTTTTTTCAGGGAACCATAACCTCAAAATTTTCAAAAAAAAAGCTTTAATTTTCAAAAGTCGTAGAACAAAAAGTGAACGTCTAGAACAACCCCCTTTCGGATTAAAAGGGCATACCCGTTACAAATTGTATACAGAAGTGAGTCTAACCCGGGTGCGATACGTGACTTCGAAAAGTGTCACCACGAATATCACGACAACGAATGAACGCCACCACGAATATCACGTCAACGAATGAACGCCACCACGAATATCACGTCAACGAATGAACGCCACAACGAATATCACGTCAACGAATGAACGCCACCACGAATATCACGTCAACGAATGAACGCCACCACGAATATCACGACAACGAATGAACGCCACCACGAATATCATGTCAACGAATGAACGCCACCACGAATATCACGGCAATGAATGAACTTCACAACGAATATCACGTCAACGAATGAACTCCACCACAAATATCACGACAACGAATAAACGCCACCACGAAATTCTAATTCGCTAACAAGAAACACTTAAAAACTAATACGATGTGTCCTACAAATAAAATTACTATAAAAATTCAATTTTTTGCAACTAAAACTATTTATTCATTTGACAATTAACTAACCCCTATATTTGATCTCAGAGAATCACTTAGAGAAAAATTTAAAGAATTAAATATTCTAACAGTACATATAACTTAACAAATATAATCATAAACAATTTAGTTTTGTTTTCAAAAAGGTAAAAACACTTGCTTTTTTTAACCGACTTTAAAAAAAAGGAGGAGGCTTTCAATTCGTCGCGTATGTTTTTAAATAAAATAAACTGAAAAGGTGCCATCATCACTGACCTCAAATATTTTAACACAATAAATATTTTAACAAATAAATAAACGGGGTTAGGGGGTTAGGAGTGTAGTCGTCCTTGAGCCCAGTTGACTATTATCAAATTCAAAAGGGTATAATTGGCCCCTAGTCCCAGTTTCAAGGTGGACGACTTCACCCCTAACCAAATCAATGACAACGAACAACGAATTTTCAAAATATATTTTTTATGACGTTTTCTTCGTGGAGGTTCTTTTATTCGAGATCGCATGACTTCGGTGCTAACTTTTTGTGGTGGCGTTTATTCGTTGTCGTGGTATTTGTGGTGGCGTTCATTCGTTGACGTGATATTTGTGTTGGCGTTCATTCGTTGTCGTGATATTTGTGGTGGCGTTTATTCGTTGTCGTGATATTCGTCGTGGCGTTCATTCGTAGTCGTGATATTTGTGGTGGCGTTCATTCGTTGACGTGATAGTCGTGATATTTGTGGTGGCGTTCATTCGTTGACGTGATATTTGTGGTGGCGTTCATTCGTTGACGTGATATTTGTGGTGGTGTTCATTCGTTGTCGTGATATTCACGGTGGCGTTCATTCGTTGTCGTGATATTCGTAGTGATACTTTTCGAAGTCACGTATCGCACCCGTCTAACCCTGCTTAGAGTTATCTACCGACAAACCTCAGGTGACAGAAAAGAATATAGTGAAAGGTAATAAAGTGTACAGAAAATGATAAAGAGAAGAAAATAACACATTTTGTAAATCCTACAAATACGTATATACAAGGTGTAACGGGTAAGCCCTTTTAATCCGAAATGGGGTTGTTCTAGACGTCTAGGCGAACAACTTTTGTTCTACGACTTTTGGAAATTCGAAGTACCTACTTTTCGAAAAATTTAGGTGTAAACTTTACTTGAAAATTAGTAGTGTCTGAGAGTTCGAGGTCATTGAACTTATGTTGTCCTTTTATTTAGTTTGATGATTAACAATCAAAACTTAAATTATCATTATTTTCAAAAGCAGCTGTTTTTTCAGTGAATCATAATCTCAAAATTTTCAAAAAAAAGTTTGAATTTTCAAAGTCGTGAAACAAAAGTTGTTCGCCTAGACGTCTAGAACAACACCCTTTCGGATTAAAAGGACTTACCCGTTACAAATTGTATAATACAAAAGCCATACATACACATAGGTAAATATATATTATATATTTTATTTATTCATTAAAGGTAGATAAAATAATCAAAACGTTGTCTATCATGCACAAACAGCACTTAGGAATATTAAGACTACCTAAGCAAGGTCACTGTCAATTTTTTTTTTTTAATTTTTATAAGAACATTGTACATTGTACAGTATTAATTTTATTTATATACCTATAAAGACAGAAAGATAGGTTCAGAAATTTAAAAAAAAACTTACAATTTACTTTGAAATTTATTGTTTCAGATCCTTCGATAAGATGTAAGTGTTTTTCTTATGAAATGAAGTTAGCGCATTTTAAAAAGCGCGGCTTGATACATTCACATCATATCTACTCATACGTCCATTTCAATAATGATAACTATTTGGACTTTATGATTGACGTTTACTTTGAGGACGCATAAGTCCCTATCCCACGGGAATATCGGCCTGTGCACACTAAGTTTCATTGCAATTGGTTCCGTAGTTATTCGTTAAGGAGTAACAAACATTCTCGATTACTACCACACCAAATCTAAACAATTTACATGCATTTTTACTAAGTTTCAGGATAACAAAAATTCAGCATCACTTTTTCGCCAACGCGTTCCCGCCAAAACCCATGTAAACGTTTTGAAAATTTCATTACTTTATTTCACAGCTTATATACCGAATCGTAAGGCAGCATTCAAGCTGGTTTGGGGTTATGAAATTGGAGTACGTATTCCTCTCATCGCAGCTCCTCCGGAGACAGTTCAACAAATATATGACAATTTACAGGCGCTCGGTGTTGAATTGAAAAGTTCTCCCTAATTGATAGATATTATACTTGTTGTTTTAACACAGGTTTAATAGGTAACTTGCGTACAAGATTTCTGTATTGACCGTGAGCGAATAAAAATAAACTTTGAATTTCAAAACTGTTCTTTTTTTATTCGAATAACTCTTTATCTCTTTTCCTTCTCTAATCTATCTCTGTTCCTCCCGTGTTCCTTTTATAAATACTCCCGATTAAGAGGATCACATTGTATTGAAAGTCGCCTAAGAGGCGCGTCGCGGCGAATTTCTGTAGAAAATTATACTCTACAGAATAAATTCAATTCTTCTAGAACAATAAATAGATATTGCATGACATTACACATAGCGCAATCTAGCCCCAAACTAAGCACTAGGCTTGTACTAAATATCGCTACTTAGGTTAATATTTTCTGAGACTATGGCTTGAGCTATTAGTTATAGTTGATATGGAGTTCCGAAAAGTAACGCCTAATACAATCAATTATCAAGCTTGAGCTAAGCAAGTTGCAAAGATCGCGTTATATACCAAAATTGTCTTTTTAAGCCAAAGTTTTTGCTTAGCTCAAGCTTAGGTAAGTCTGTAAGCAGTGTTGGTCTAGTGGTAGATACCCCGACTTTCATTCCGAAGGTCGTGGTTTCGAATCCCGGCAGCGCACCAATGTCTTTTTCTTTAAGAAAAATTTATGTGCGCTATTAACATGGCTCTTACGGTGAAGGAAAAAATCGTGAGGAACCCACGGCTCAAAATCACGCACAAAGGCCCAATAGTAAGGCTAATTGCGGAAACACACAGTTAAAATTTTAACATTTAGTGCTTTTGTTGAAAAACATGCAATAGAAACAGAAACAAAAACGATGCCCCCGTAAAAGAACATCACCGATGGTTTCATTCAAGAATCAAGAATCAAGAATTTTTATTGTTTAAGTGATGTACATAATGATCTTAAATTAACATGCATATTTTGGATACAATCACTTACCCACTACAGGCATACAATAATTAAAATTAGGTTCAATAGTCTATAGTAATTTTAAAAACTGATACAATTTATTACTTAATGAATAATCGTGTCTGTTTCTTCGTAGTACTCTTTAAGTGAATAAAAGCTATTTGCTATAAGCCATTTTTTTTAATGAGATTTAAATATAATAAAACACTTTATTTATCCGGTTTTATCGCGTTTTTATTCATTATTTGACCCGAGCTTTCGCCAACTTTACAGTTGGCTTTTTCAAGGTTGACTGACGCGATAAAACCGGATAAATAAAGTGTTTTATTATGCAAAATCGCGAAAACCATAGAAGAAATTAGATTTAAATATGTTTACATTTTCTAAAATTTTTAATTCAGTAGGTAATGCATTAAACACTTTTATTGCAGTAAAGTAGGCACTCTTATGAAATAGTGCATTGTTTGCCTGCGGCATGCTGATATTAAATTTATATTTACTTCTTAAACTACGGTTATTGGCAAAAAAGTAGCTGTGGTTGATTTTGACAAATACACAAAGTTCAAGGATATATATGCTAAAGAGAGTAAGAATGTTGTAGTTTTTGAAGATGAATCGCAATGAATCAGTACTTTTGAGATGAAAGATGGAACGAATACATTTTTTCTGCAAAACAAAGGCAGATTTTACGTCTACTGAGTTACCCCAAAAAATGACCCCATAACATAGTTGGGGATAGACATATCCATAATATGCATTGATGGCAATTTTTCTAGATGCTATGTTTGTAAGAATCGATAGGGCATAACAGTACTTGGCTAATTTGCTATTTACTTTTCTAATGTGGGATTTCCAACTAAGGTGTGTATCTATTATAACACCAAGGAAATTGGAATCATGCTGTTCTTCGATTTTTCGACAATTTTTCGACATTGTCATGTAATTTTGGTGGTTTCCATAATATTTACTCTACATTAAAACAAGATCCAAGCAGTTTTTTAATTATTCGAGAATGTATGTACTTAAAGAAATGCTTTCCGAAAATTTCGCACCCGACAGGACTTGAACCTGCATCTTTGGAGATCCCCCAACGCCTTTTTCCAATTTGGCCACGGATGCATGTTCAATCGAATCGAAATTAAGGATCGCATTTCTTATTGTTTACGTTTTGAAGGCACGTAGCGCCATCTACCGACAATTTTTGCAGACTGCCAGCTTGAACTATTCTATTTTCTATAGAATTAAATTCAACGTTAAGATGTTGCTTCCGATTAACCGTTTTTGTTATATTTTAAAGTGTTTCCTACACTTGCATGACTATACTGAAAGAAATGCTTTCCAAAAGGCAGTCTGCAATGTAACGTTGTACATGATGTTGTTATTAAAACTTAATAAAATAAATAAAACAACACTGTTTAGGCTTAACGAATAATAAAAATATTTAATTTAACAGTAGAAGAACAAGTAAAATAAGTAAACATATAACAATGCCCTCTATTACAGGTTGAGCATAACCTTTTATCAATAATACACATCGAAATTCACTAGATGGAGTGACGAGTATTTCAGATCGAAATCAATGTTAACTATTTTCGAAAATAGACACTCAGCGGTAAATTTATTTTGACTAGGAATACATATAATTGTTCACAATTATTAAAGCAAAATTAAAATCAAATAAATTTAAAATAAAAGAATAAAAATTAATACTTTGCAAAATAAAAATTAAAACTTGACACCGGCTACTATGTAAAGTCCAGAATTTTGACGTTACGAGAAAAAGAAAAGATCTGTCATGACTTTCTAATTTTTCTGCAGACGACAGGTCAGGCATATTTTCAAGATTGGATTGATCTAGTAATAAACTGATTTAATCAAAGAAGATTAATCGACGGAATCAATTTAAAATAACTAAGTAATAATTAAAAGCCCTTCAAGGTGAGCAATCTATATTTATTTTTGTAAAATCTACTTTCTTTTCAAAGATCAAGAAACGTGATGAAAAAGCTTTCTACGTTCATGCTCTCAGCATCTTGGAGCGTTTGATGTTCTTCACTGTGAATCTTGTGACCACAGAACCGATTCACTGTAAGATTTCTACTGTAAAATTGAAATATTAACCCACATGGATGACATAAGTTTGTAAACTATTGTATCTTTACTTTTCTGCAATGTCCTTAGTCTGTAATTCTGTTCTGGCAATCAACTATGTTAGACGAACGTAACTCAGCCAATGCACTTAGGAAAATATTGTAAAACCAAGGCATTTTGTGGTGGCGTCTAACATGGGTGTTCCGAACCTTGTGCTGAAAATGTACTGTGATTCGCAGGGACCCTTGTTGAGGATAGAAGAACCCTTGTTGAGGATAAAAGAACCCTTGATTGAGGACACACAAGCGTGTACCTTCTTTTTACTCGGCGTTTAACTGGAACAACGCCCAAAAACAGTTCGATGAGAATTTATGGAGGATGAGGCCCCGGACCTTTAGCTAACCACACCTACATTGCGTATAATGCCTCTCAGCTAAGTTCACTTAACTTCTTGTATTAAATCAAACATGATTAAACTCTGCTCGGACCTAAAACACCCTTATCTCATGTTCTCTTCTGAAACTACTGAATCTATTTAGATTCCTTCTATTATACCGTATTGAATCCACAAATACTACTGAATGAATTTGATTGTCTTACGGATTCTCAATAATTAACTTCCCCCTGAATCTACAATACTTATCTTATAAAACTTATCTTGACTGTTCTAGTAAATTAATATTACAGTACTTACTTAATCTAATCTTAAACTAGGAACTTCTGTAATAAACTAGACAATATGTACTAAAGATATGACTACTTGTCCTGTTATTAAATTTAAGTCCATACTTTGACTTTCATTTTAATTTAACATATCTCAGTAAGTACATAAAATAGCAATTCAACTAGTGTTGCTACTCAAGTCGCGCACCTCGCGACAGCAAATATTGTCGGTAGATGGCGCTACGTTCCTCCAAAAACGTAAACAATAAGAAATGCAATCCTTAATTTCGACTCTATTGAACATGCATCCGTGGCCAAATTGGAAAAGGCGTTGGGACGGATCCCCAGAGATGCAGGTTCAAGTCCTGTCGGGTGCGACATTTAAAAAAAAAACATTTCTTTAAAATAGTCATCCAAGTGTAGGAAACACTTTAAAATATAATAAAAACGGTTATTGGAGAATGTCTAGAGAATTATTATTTTTCCCGGGTCTTATTCGCGTATAATTATTTTTAAATAAAATAATTATAAAATAATTATACGCGAATAAGACCCGGGAAAAATAATAATGAGTTCAAATCGTGTGAGTTTAAAATGTTTATTTGTCTAGAGAATGTTTCTATAAATGACTTAAATTAGTTCAAAATAAAATTCACCGCACTATTCAATAGCGACATGAACACGTGGCGCTTGTGACGTTGCCGTCCTGTCGTCGAGCGTTCGCGGTACCGACGCCGCACAGCTGTGGTATCATCTAATTAGCATCCACCGCTACTAGTTTCTATGGATGCTAATTAGATGATACCACAGCTGTTGCCGCACCGTGCACTTTGTATGAAAACAAATGACCGTCCGTGAGCCATACAAACGCACCGCTTCGGCACTGCAATCGTCAGACACGAAACACGTTACCTAATTTGAAAGCGCCCTTAGTTATCATACTCCTCCAAAAAAAGATCGGCTTGACAGATAAATCGAATTTCCAAAAAAAACAACTTGACCGATTTTTATTAAATTTATTACGTATAATCAGTCGCTGGTTTTTCGATTCCAAATCGACATTTGGAATCGGAAAACCAGCGACATAGCTGTGTGGAAGAAGATTGGAGAGGCATATGCCCTGCAGTGGGCAAATACATGCTGCTGAAGAAGAAGAGGCGAGATTCAGTAGGTCTGATAATTACGTCATAGGTAAAAAGATGTAAAACTACCTGTGCCCCGCGGTTTCACCCGCATAAATTCCTATCCCGTAACGTATGTGACGCATCACGTCGTATGTCATACTAGGCGTTGCTTAACCCGTATGATTATTCAAAGTATCCTATATCTTATTTCAACCATTAAACCACTAACCTAACCTAACCTAACCTAACCTACCCCAGTACCAAAATTTCATTCAAATACGTTTAACCATCATTTTTACCCATCACGTATGTCAATTATGTTTAAAATTAAATACTTTTAATGAATAACGCAATGAGTCTATTAAAGTTATAGAGACGGCATTGCAGAACAAATCATTATTGAAAAGCGGCACGATTGTATGCTATACAACCTCATTATTTATATTCATTCACATAATTTAAAGAAGAAACAGACGAAACTATTGTTATCTCTTTCTAAAACATAAAGACTCAATGCTACTTGCATGACGTAAGAAAGAGATGTCATAATATTATTATGTCATCTCATAGCGGTTAGGAGAGAATGATAAAACGTCAAAGTCAAAAACTTCGTTGAGTTTTTGGAGAAATATTTTTGCCAGTTTTTGGAGTATAATTCGTGCATCGCCTAAATACGCACGAAGGCATTGTTGTCTGTGAATAATGTTGTGAAAGTGAACTAAATGTACTGTGTGTCAACAAGCGGGTGATCGTGACGTGAGCTGGGATGGAACTAAGACTTCTCTGGCTAGATAGCTTGCATTTGTGTAGCCAAGAAATTTGCCCTATTACGTATCTAGAAGTTTTTACATATCTCTGGAATAACGTATTTATTTAGATTAGGATTAATATCATATTTACAATATTACCTTCGGAAACAATGCATTGTTCTACAACAAATTTGATTACTATACAAGATGTAACGGGTAAGTCCTTTTAATCCGAAAGGGGGTTGGTCTAGACGTCTAGGCGAACAACTTTTGTTCTATGACTTTTGGAAATTGAATGAATGAATGAATGAATGAAAGAATGAATGAATGAATGTCGAAGTACTTTTCGAAAATTTTAAGTGTAAAGTTTACTTGAAGATCAGCTGTTTCTTAGAGTTCGAGGTCATTGACCTTATGTTGCCATTTCATTTAGTTTGGTCTACTACTATCAAACCTTCAATTACCTTTATTTTCAAAAACAGCTGTTTTTTCAGTGAAACATAATCTCAAAATTTTCAAAAAAAAAGTTCGGATTGTCAAAAGTCGTAGAACAAAAGGTGTTCGCCTAGACGTCTAGAACAACCCCCTTTCGGATTAAAAGGACTTACCCGTTACATCTTGTATAAAATGTTAGATTGAGTCAACCTTAAGTGATTTAGTAGACATATTATTATGCTGTCGCGGACTATTTGTTAGATCCTTTCTAGAGGAAGAATTCTGTCATATTTGGTTTTTATGTAACTTTGACCGTTTACTCAGCGCACGCGACAGAATCTCGGTAAAGAGGCAATTTTTTCCCGTTTTTACAACATTTTTCATAGATGCTCCGCTCCTATTAGTCGTAGCGTGATGTAATACAGCCCATACCTTCCTCGATAAATGAACTATCAAACGCAAAAAGATTTTTTTAATTTGAACCAGATGTTTCTGAGATAAGCGCGTTCAAACAAACAAACAAACAATCAAACAAACTCTTCAGCTTTATATATTAGTATAGATGTATAAGTGTACCTAATTCTAAATTCTAACGATAATAATTAGTAACAGTTACATAATTATTATTTCGTTTCTTTTAATTAGTTGATTACAACGCAAATGACAACTTACAGTTTTTACCATAAGAACTGTAATATATATTCAACTGGCTGCGACCCGCGGTTTCACCCGCGGAATTTAAAAACGCGTTGTCAGATATCACGGGCGTGAGCGGCCGAGTGGCCCTCGAACGGTTGCACTTTTTCGTTCATTACTCGGGTTCTACTAATTGGATTTCGATGAAAAGTATACCACGACCTTCCTCGAATATAGAACTATCCAATATTGAAAACCAGGTTTCAATCGGATTAGTGGTTTTTAATTTTATAAGGAACAGACAGATAACCAGAGAAACAGATAGACAGACATGAATTTTAAAAATCATACATATAATTTTGTTCTACTACTTATCCTAAGTCCCCTAGACCACATTTTTTTTAATTTACTTCCAAGTACAGACTTTTTGTCCTCTCTTCCTTTATTATAAGTATAGCTAGATTACTAGCTGCGCCCCGCGGTTACACCCGCGTAAGTCCCGATCCCGCGCAATTATCGGGATAAAAAGTAGCCTATGTGCTATTCCAGGTTTCCAGCTACATATATTCCAAGTTCCATCGCAATCGATTTAGGAGTTTTTGCGTAAAAGAGTAACAAACTCACATACATACATACATATTAACTTTCGCGTTTATAATATTAGTAAGAAGTCGGATTTATCTCTTCACGGCATATAAAAGCTACATCTGTTCTACAAAAAACGCATTTTTCCACTACTTTCACTTTCAACTCCGTACGTTTAAAATGGGGACGAATGGATTTAGTATTATATTGTTTGCATTCTCTGCCATCCTCATTCAAGAAAGCCATGGAGTGGTAAGTTTTTAATAATTGTCACAGCTACAGAGCGGGTTATCTGTGGGCACACGGTGTAGTGCCTCCTCCAGGTCAAAGAAGCGGCACGTCCGTACCATCCTTTTCTCGAAACAATTCAGGCCATTTTCGACCCCCCAATTCGGAATTCTCTGATGACTTCTAAACCACGATGAATTTATAGAAGTCATCGTGGATATAACTGGAATCCTGAATTTTCAGTAACCAAGCTAAAACTGTCGTACAATTTTCAAAGCCTACGATAATAATCAGCAATGCCTTAAATAAACGACACGTTTTTATAACTGTTTTGTAATTAAATTATCTATTTCGGATTCCGAACGTTCGGAACCGGATTAGGTGATACCTACATGAACTAATTTTGTTCGTACTTGATTTAGTTTAGTCGTTTTCTTATAATTTTTTTAGTTAATCGGAGTTATGTCAAAAATTAGAATTAATATGTATTGTTGTAACTCTTGTACTTTTATAGTTTAATGAGACCGGTACCGTAACAGCTATGCCAACTCCATTTAAACCAGACGGTACCGTGGACTACGCCCTTATCCCCAAGATGGTTCAGTGGGCCAACGACTTTGACCATAAAATTCTTGCGAGTAAGTAGCCATTATCTATATCTATACTACTTATAATATTAAAGCTCATATTGGGATACCTGGAAATGAGAGGGCGGATGAGTTGGCGAAGAATGGGGCTTTAGGTAATCGGCCAAGACCAGTGTATGACAGGATCCCCTTATCGTTCGCCAAGCATTCCACCAGGCACTCAACTATTGAGGTATGGAAGTCTCGTTACATTAACGCTTCTTCAGGACAAGTTACAAAGATGTTTTTCCCTGATGTTGGTTTGGCTTTTATTACTTTGGCTAAGGTAGAGATGAATAATCAGTTAGCTCAACTGTTTACGGGTCATGGTGGTATCCGGGCCTACCTTCACAAGTTCGGGTTATGGGACACTCCATTTTGTACATGCGGTGATTCCGCCGCCCAAACTATAGTACACCTTCTATTAGAGTGCGCTCAATTTTCTTTGGAAAGGTACAACTGTGAATGTAGGTTGGGTATCACTTTGTCAGTTCAAAGTCTGTCTTCGACTTTTAATGAAGACAAGAACCGCCCTGTGTTTCTTAACTTTGCGCTGGCTGTCCTGTGCAAGGTTGGGAAAGAGAATGGCTCAATAAATTTATACCTAGGTGTTTTGTGTTTTAATTTTAGTTTTGTTGTTAATTCTTTAGTGTTTAAATGTGTTATTTTAGGTTGTTTAGTATAATACTTTAGGTTTGAAGTTTGTCATATTTTAATAATGGCAGTTTGTTTAAGTTTATATTAATAAAAAAAAAAAAAACTACTTATACTAAAATCGCAACTTAGCGGTGTCTGTTTTTGAAAGATATTTCGAAAAAACTGTTTTTAGGGGTATGTACATACTAACGTAACATACCCCATTTCCGTGTTTAACTTTTGTCTGTTTGTCCGTTTGGATGTTTGTCCGTTTGTCTGTGCGTTTGTGCGCACTAATCTCTGAAACGGCTGGACCGATTTTAATGAAATTTGGTGTGCAGATAGCTTAAGACTTCGATTAACATAAAGGCTACTTTTTATCCGGATATCAAGTCCGGATATCCGGATAAAACCTAATAATTGCGTAACTTCGTTGTTTTTTAATCATCGGCATCCATCGTCATCTATCGTCATCCATCGTCATCGATCGTCATCCATCGTCATCATTACTTACTGACATATAAATTTTGCCTAACTTCACCTATCTACTGCAGTACCTACCTACTGCTGTACTGATGAAGCCAGGCGCTGCCGCGCCTGGCATTATCAGTACTTCCCTGGTGGTCCGTTTAAGTGTGGAATTTTGCATTGCGGTAGGTAGGTGTAAGAAAAACTCGGGATCGCGACTTGCGCGGGTGAAACCGCGGGGCGCAGCTAGTCCTATAATAAAATAACTAGCTAGTATATAATAACGGCCCGCGACTTCGTTCGCGTGGTGTGGCGCGTACCTAGTGCTAGATGGCGCGCGTCGTAGCTACATCGGCTTACGGGAATATTATTTAAAAATATATAAATAAGTGGAATTACCTAATTTAAAAGTTTAAGAGAGTGTTCACTTTAACCAATTGACAAGTGGAAAAGTTTGTGATGCATAGTGTTAAGGAACAGTGAATAAATAGACTATCAAAATTTCTGAACATAATTCATTAAATAAGTAGGTAACCAAGTCAATATTTTTTCTAAATTCCATTAATATTTATAACTAGCTGCGCCCCGCGGTTTCACCCGCGTAACTTCCTATCCCGTAACATTAATGATCCCTCACGTATGTCATACCAAGTGTTGCTTAACGATCATTCAAAGTACTATGTAATATTTATACCTCTAAACCAACCCTGTACCAAGTTTTATGAATATCGGGTCACCCGCTCTTTTTCACCCATCACGTATGTTGTACCAAGTGTTGCTTAACCCGTGCGATCATTCAAAGTCAACCCTGTACCAAATTCCATTCATATCGGTTTACGGGTTGTTGAGTTAGAAATAGAAATACACGACTTTATTTTTCAGAGCTGCCGTCCCGCAGTTTCACTCGCGTAAGTCCCGATCCCGAGGGAATATCGGGATCAAAAGTAGCCTATGTCATATCTGAATAATGTAGCTTTCTATTAGTGAAAGAATTTTTGAAATCGGTCTAGAAGTTTCTGAGATTACCTCCAAAATACATACATATATGTATACATGTTACCAACGTAACCTCTTTATAATATTAATTACCAACATAAAACAAAATATTAAGAATCAAAAGTACAATGAGATATTGCAAAAGAATTTTTAAAAAGCACTGCAGTTTGGTGACACAACCGTCTCGCATGGAGCCGACCGATTGAGCCGCGCGGCATGATGCCTCACGGAGTTGACTGGTCACCCTCATCATCGTCGCCCGCTACGTGTATATGCACGCTTGGTACTTAGTAATTATTTATTGTAGAGTTATTTTAAAACTGTAATATCTCGCGAGATATTCATTGAAATCAAGTGATGTTAAGGACAATTATGTTTAAAATTAAATACTTTTAATGAATAACGTATTTATTTGGATAAGAATTAACATAATATTTACAAAATTACGTTCGGAAATAATGCATTGTTCTACAACAAATTTGATTACTCTAAAAGATGTTATATTGAGTCAACCTTAAGAGATAGACATATGCTGTCGCGGACTATTTATTAGATCCTTTTTAGAGGAAGAATTCTGTCATATATGGTTTTTATGTAACTCTGACCGTTTACTCAGCGCACGCGACAGAATCTCGGAACAGGGTGATTTTTTTCCCGTTTTTGCAATATTTTTCATGGATGCTCCGCTCCTATCAGTCGTAGCGTGATGTAATATAGCCTATAACCTTCCTCGATAAATGGACTATCAAACACAAAAAGAATTTTTGAAATCGGACCGGCAGTTCCTGAGATTAGCGCGTTCAAACAAACAAACAAACAATCAAACAAACTCTTCAGCTTTATAATATTATATATAAGTATAGATATAGATATAGATTATAATATTAGTATAGATTTACAAGATAGTACAATTGACAGTGTAAATACACAATTATATAGAATTAACTATCTATACTTTTTGAACTGGATTAACGGTCCGGTTTAACTATCAATAAATCTTAATTGGACTTTAACCCTAAAACCGTGTTGACAAATCTTGCTAGCTACTCGATAAAAGATGGCGCCACGGTGCAAAAAGTGCAAAAAACTATTTGGTAGTATCACTTTATAATCTTTTTTGGTAAATAAATAAATAAATTATTATTATAATTATAAATTATGTTTCGAAAACGGAACCCAAAAAAGATAAATGGCATTTGAAAACCCAGAATGATTTTAAAACAGCTATCTAACGAAGCCCCACACGCTGGGGTAAACAAGAAAAAAAAACATACCCCATGTTACATGTAGGGGAGGTTAAAAAATGTTCATATATTTTATAATTGTAGCACTTTTTTTTATAATTAGGTGTCTAATTATAAAAAAATTATATTAAAAATATTAAAAAAAAAATAACTAAAAAATTATATTAGGGCGACAAGCACATAGAAGGACAAAATCTACGGACATAATTTATTGATTGCTCCTATTCGAATAATAAATAATATCTGTATTATAATAATAATAATAAGCCCGCAGGGGCACCTTGAGGCGAGGCGTCGGGGAGTAGCGACCCCGAGGGTTCCCGAGTGCTCCTGGGGAAGTCACCGTTCCTCACCTCCGGCTTGCCTTAGTTGGCTGGTCGGAGTGAACACTGACGAGGAAGCGTTCCCCCGCCTTTGGCTTGCCTTCAGCGGCCGGTCAGAGTGGAGTCGCGAAAGCAGTAATGCTCGGAGGATGGACACCTCACGTCAGTGATGAGTTGGCCCGCTCCACAGGATCTCGACCTAGGATGGTTTAAAATCCAGTGAGGTCTGTCCATCCTTCAGTCTCTAACGCCACTGTTGCCCCCTGGCTGTAATTTGCTCGGCTTAATTAGGGTGGCCCAGTTTGTGAGTAGGCGAGTCTCCGTCTGCCATTTTTACGTGTTTGTTGAACATTGTTACGGCAAGCGCCATATTCCCCACAGTTCCCCCCAGTACCCGATCCACTACCAACCCATTTCCATAGCCCACGTAGTTTTCACCCGTAGTTTATTCATAGTTCTATCCGACCCGGGGCTGATGCATCCTTGGCTGCATTTTATAATGCATACAGGGATAATTGCCGGTTTGGTGTCCATCACATATTTTGAAATTAAAATGTTACTAAAACGGGCCTCTACATGTTGGCTTCGGCCCCACGCACGCTCAGTTTCTCTACTCAGCTTGTCCCAGAGCACTCCGTAGGATACGTCTAGGTCGAATGCCTTTAACAGGTCCAGAAAACATGCAAAAACCGGAGTTTTCCTATCCGTATAGTACTGGACAGTGTGCTTTAGACATAATATAGCGGACTCCGTTGACAATCCCGGCCTAAACCCGAACTGCTGTGGAATCGTCTAATTAGCATCCACCGCTACTAGTTGCTATTTACTGTCAAAAAACATATTTTATATTCTACATTGCTGCTTTTAAGTAATCACCGGTAACAACCACGTTACGTCAAAGCAGCAATGTACTGCAAGTTAGCCACTAGTAGCGGTGGATGCTAATTAGATGATACCACAGCTGGGCATCATGTAGATTTATACACCTTGTCATCCGATTATTGAGCACCGTCCATTACCTTGGCTATGGTAGTAGCCAACGAGATTGGACGATAGTTAGACCTGTCAGAGGCATCCCCCACCCTGTTTTTCATGATCGGAACTACCACCGTACGCATCAAACTAGCTGGAAGGTAAGAGTGTCCAACACACAGATTAAAAAAAGAGTGAGAACACGAGGAAGATGTACTCCTACAAACTGAAGGTGCTCAATGCTGAGGCTATCGTGTCCAAGCGACTTACCTCTAGTCATTTTTTTAAGTATCTTTTTTATATCTCGGAAAATAGAACACGTTCCCCCCACCAACGACGTTGCCCCCTCACAAGCCCCTCTCAGTATCGGCTCAACTCTGAATTGCTTTTTGAATAGTTTAACAACACTGCCCGCCCACACAGCCAGGCACCCCGAGGCGTGGATTTAATTTATTATTTATTAGTGTGTTTCCAAAACGATTTAAAGTCCTTATTCGCATGATGTGATGCCAGCAAATCCATTTTTATTTGTGTTTGATTATTCTGACACCACTTTAATTTATCTTTAAAAGCCTTTCTAGACTGAACAATTTCATGAAAGATTACGTCACTCCTAGGCTTACCACACTCCATCCAGTTCAAAAATCATTATGTGCTTCTCTAACATACTTATTCCATCCACTTAGGTAACCCTTCTTTCGTCTCTCTTGTTTATCAAAACTCAGCTCCGCCGCATTGCTTAATATACCTACAATATTTGAGAACATTTCATCAATCAGTTTTTAATGCAACATGTCGTTACAAAATCCGTTACTACATGATCTAAATTGCTCAAGAAAATCAATTTTTCTTAACTTTAATTACATTTATTACGATAAAGTTATGTCTGGCTAAGACTTCTTTCACCCAAAATTGTTTAATTGCTTGCCTGTGTTTAAGAACCAAATTACGATGTAATTTATTAAAATTAAAATCCAACTTAATAGGAAAGTGATCCGACCAATAACTATCATATCCCAACATCTACTACAGATTGCATTGCGGCTTCAGTAGCTAACAGATGATCTAGCCAGCTCGTGGTCCCGTGAGCATCACTTACAAAAGTATAAGAGCAAGAATCCATACCAAGAAAAGATACATCAACACATGAACATTTTTGTTCGTCACAAAAAGTACGTAGTTCCGCAAAAAAACTTCTCTGTTGGATCCGTATTAAAGTCCCCTAAAACAAGCGATGAATTCACATCACTAGTCTCTATCCCAGCGCTAATTATACTTAACGAGTTCATAAATTCGACGTCATTTTCTCTATTGTCCGTCGGCATGTACAGGGAGAAAATAAGCAGAGAACGATTTTCGTTGGTTAATTTGATCACTGCCACCCGTGCACTATTACAAGATACAACCGACACAGATGAGAAACTACCTTTTCTAAAAAAATTAGCAACTCCACCGTACGGTCTTCCTCTCAATACGCCGGTGGATGTGTCTACAGCGGATTATTTACTGGTATAATCGAACTCATCACTGATGCTACCTATGAATACACTGACTGACGATACATCATGAGGCAGCAGCCATGTTTCCTGCAGAGCAATAATGTCCGCATTACAACAGAGTTTTCTTACGTCATCCACTGACCTCCTCACATTCTTACAATTAAATGTAATCAAGTTCAGATTATCCATCACAGGTCGCTTATTGTCATCTCCATTTAAAGCCACACGACTAGGTCGTTTTTCTTCCGATTGTATATAAATAAAACGCCTGTACCTAATTTCTTCAGGCTAAATACTCGGCTCCATTAACAAGGACCAATTACTTTTAGGAATATAGAACTTAAAAGCTTGATATATCGTTTTCTGTTTCATATATTGATTTTTATCGGCTTAACTTGTAGGTGTCGGCTTAACTTGTAGGTCTTACTCATCCCATAATCCTCAATATTTTCTGGCGTAACCTTCATATCAATATTGTAAATATAAAATGGAATGCTCACATCAGCTGCTTTAAACTTACTTTCAGAGTCTAATAACGCTGTCCTTCTTTGGCCAATGAACCTGTATTTACGTTTCCTAGTCACGGTAGTCTAACCGTCCTTCTCTTTATTATGTTCCAATCGGATATTCAGTTTCATTTTTGGCTTATCATTCACATTTAATGGAATATCAGCAGACGTGCTGTTTTCCGTCGGTTGATCCTTCGATAAAATAGTAGGCCTAAATGACGTCACACCAACATTCATAACGGTGGTGTTTTCTAAACACTTCTCCCTTTCATCAATCATTATCTCAACGCCTGCTTCCACCTCCTTCCATAAGACAGTGACATGATTATGCAATGTATTAGTTTGCCTGATTGGGACCGCTAATTGCACTTTCTCCTGTTCTTGACGTACTTTCGCAATAGGCTCCGCCTCTCGATCGCAAAGGACAACAGTATCCGTACTATCCAGCGGTCCGAGCGGGACAGTTAGCTGCGCTTGCGTTAAATAATTAGACGCACACAGACTCATTGCACATTTATTGCCAAGGTCGATATTTGACCCGTCCAACAGATGAATATTTGAATTTGAATTATCAGTATCTCCTAACGGTCAATCGATAAAACCCATGGGCCCACTTCTGCAGTCAAAATTATAAAATAACCAAGCACCTCTCTTTGTGTTTACGTAGTTTAAGCCTGTTAACATACTAGAGCTAGATTTATCGATGTTTCCATTGCTATTCGATTTTAGTCAATCTTTCTTGCAATTTTCAAGCATTTCTTTTCAAGGTATTTAACATCACGCTCTAAAATCAAAATGCTTTTTAGTAGTCTGGTCACGTCAACATGATCAAAAGTAACCGGTGGGAGATTTTGTAAGTCACGAGCGACAAATGTTGGTATGAGACCTGGGTCCGTTGATTGGAATAAATCGACGACGTCCTCAAAATCTCGCCTACATTTTTTACCTTATTCTTCCGCTCAATTAATCTATTGGTCGTCGAGGGAATGGATTGAAAAAGAAGTTCTTTCGCTGTCACAATTTCTTCTTCCTTGAAACTGGTGCAACAGATTTGTGCCAGGCTCACATTATCCATTACATCTATCTTGTTCTGAATAAATCAAAAAACTTCATGTTACTTAAAAACTTCGTGCACTTCTACTTTTGTAATTTAATGTTTAATTTAATAAATGACTTGTTAAAAACTTCATTCACCACGATATTGCACGAACTGCACTTAACGATGTTTGAAGTCATCGATATTTTTCAAAAAAGCAGAGGTCAACGACCACTGCACTGTTTTACACGTCACTGTTACACGTCTGCTCTCAAACGTTAGAAACGAGCGAATGACGATTGTAATTTAACACATGATCACAAAAAAAAACCTCATGAGTTTCTTGTGGCTCCTTCCAATCAGAGGGCGCGTTTCGAAGCCACACTAAAATCAATACACCGAAGACGTAGCCAAATGATCATGTGCATTTAATGTTGTACAAGAATCTTAAGGAAAATAAACTATTTTGACTTTGACTTTGTCCCTTATTAAAAGCGCAATACTATCAGCAGAATTTTGGAAATTTGTGACGGATCCCCAGAAATGCAGGTTCAAGTCCTGTCAGGTGCGAAAATTTTTGAAGCATTTCTTTAAGTATAAAATTATATATTAGTCACCTAATAAAAAATAACCCTAAATGATAAATGTAAACAAATGAATATATATCTTATTTTTATGTTTCTCTTTTTTAGTCATGGCATATTCCAGCGAAGGGCCATCATTGAATTTGGTTGAGCGTAAAAAAATCACCAAAAAGTTTGTTGATTCAGCCACCCCACTTGGAATAAAAATTATCGTTCAAGTTACAGGACAACCATTATTTGAAGCGGTACAACTGGTGAGTAAAGAATCGGCACTAAGTAATGGAATATAACTGATATCCAACAATTATAATTTCTGTATAGGCTAAGTACTGCAATGAGTTACAAGTGGCGGGTATTATTGCGTTCCCTGTAATCTCATACAAGGGCAATTTAACCGAAACTATTGAAGATTTTCGAATAGTATGCGGCGCTGCACCTGATTGCTCTTGCATGTATGAAGAATTGCCGTTTGCCACTTCTCCAAAGGGTAAGTTATGTACCTCCGTACAAATGCTATTACTATTGGTTTGCAAGTAACAGAAATGGTTAAAGGTGTTTCCCTTCACTGTAAGTACGTGACACCATCGTTTTCTCGGAGGAAAGTATAGGTTAGACAGCCATAAGCAAATTGTTTTAAATTTCCGACACTATCGAACCAGCGGCGGAACACCGAACCAGATTTGATATCTGGTTAAACGACCGCACCCTTAAACTTAAACAATGCCCGACAAACCTGTTAGATTTCATAAATATAACGGTACTATAGACTCGACAAGGTTAGCTGTGATAGTAAGCTGTTCTTTAGTATTGCTCTAAGAGAGGAGGTATCTTATGATTAAAATAAATGGTTACTAATAAAAAGTTTCAACTACAACTGATGGTAAATGGAACCACTTTTCACCGTTTAATTAGTAATATATTATTGATTAATTGAATATTACCTAGACACTGTGTAACGTCATAGATCGTTTACAAGCATTTTAGTCAATGAAACTATTGGTTGTAGTATCTCATTAATTTCTGTTTTACCAACAGATTTATACTTATTCATAATAGCATTTAGACATAGACTTATGTTATATATCGTTACGACGTATCTATTTACCCTTATGTAACGGGCAAGTCCTTTTAATATGAAAGGGGGTTGTTCTAGACGTCTAGGCGAACACCTTTTGTTCTACGACTTTTGAAAATTCGAACTTTTTTTTTAAATTTTGAGATTATGTTTCACTGAAAAAACAGCAGTTTTTAAAAATAAAGGTAAATGAAGGTTTGATTGTAGTAGACCAAGCTACATAAAAAGACAACATAAGGTCAATGACCTCGAACTGTAAGAAACAGCTGATCTTCAAGTATACTTTACACTTAAAACTTTCTAAAAGTACTTCGAATTTCCAAAAGTCATAGAACAAAAGTTGTTTGCCCAGACGTCTTGAACAACCCTTTTTTCGGCTTAAAAGTGCTTACCCGTTACATCTTGTATACCTATATGTAATAGGGGTTAAAGTATGAAATTGCCGTTTTATTGCAATAGGTTCTTTGAATTCACATAGAATCTTCATGGTTTGAGGTTTTCGAATGAAACTTTTTTCAAATGGTTTCTGTGATGTTCTTTTTTTAAAAAATGTGAAACATTGGAATATAGACTTTCAATTGTTTTTGTTATTCAATTTAGACAAGAAAGATGGATACTGCGAAAATTCGAGTGATTTTTGAATACGAGTTCCGACGCGGAACTAACGCGGCAGAAACAGCCCGCAATATCAATGCTGCGTTTGGAGAGGGGTCTACTAATGAACGCACCGTGCGATTTTGGTTTAAACGCTTTCGTGATGGAAATTTCGACTTAAAGAACGAGCCACGAGGAAGACCGCCCACACAGGTGAATAACGATGAATTAAGAGAGATAGTGGAAGCCGATCCTAGTCAAACTACCCAGGAATTAGCGGCATGGTTTAACGTTACCTTACCCACTTTATTGACTCACTTGCGTCAAATCAATAAAATAAAAAAATACGAAAAATGGGTGCCTCATGATTTGACTGATCTGCAGAAAGAAACGCGTGTTGAAACTTGTGTTGCCTTGTTGAACCGGTACAGAAATGAAGGAATATTGAATCGAATTGTAACATGTGATGAAAAGTGGATTCTTTATGATAACCGGAAAAGAAAAATGCAATTGCTGACCCCAGGTCAAATGCCACAACAGTGTCCTAAAGCAAAACTTACCAATAAAAAGGTAATGGTAACTTTTTGGTGGTCTCAGCATGGTGTTATTCACTATAGTTTTCTTCGATCTGGTCAAGCAATTACGGCAGATGTCTATTGTGCCGAACTCCGAACCATGTTGACAAAACTAGCAGTAAAACAGCCCCGACTCATGAATCGATCTTCACCATTATTGCTCCACGACAACGCGAGACCTCACACAGCACGAGAAACCACTTTGACCCTTCAGGAACTGCACTTAGAAACCATTCGTCATCCTCCGTATTCACCAGACCTTGCTCCAACGGACTACCATTTTTTTCGTGATTTGGACAATTATCTACGTGACAAGAAGTTTTCTTCCCAGGAGACAGTACAAAATGCTTTCACACAGTTTGTGCAGTCTAGATCGTCGGAGTTCTATCGCAAAGGCATTAATAACCTTCCCATTAGATGGCAGCAATGTATAGATAATAATGGCAACTATTTTGATTAAATAAATTTGATAAAAATTTAAAAAATAAACAATTAAGATTTTCAGTACAAATCGGCAATTTCATACTTTAACCCCTAATATATAAGTATATATCTCTATATATAACTGTTGTAATAATAACTTATTACTATAAATTTCAACTCTTTAGTTCTGTGGTGACATAACTATTGTGTATGTCACATTCCTAATATAGTAATTCTTTTGTTTTTGTTGGCCGTGTTTTTCTTTCAAATAAAACTACCTATTTTTCTACTTTAATTTATTAATTACCACAGGTTATGGGCCTATCCCACCTGTTTTAGCTTCCAAAGTAAAAAATAAACCGTAAAGTGATAAAGATCCGTGAAAAGTAGTAGTTCCGTGAAAAATAACAACCGGTGGTCTGTTCTCGGCGAACGAGAAAACTCGCTATAAGCAAAATGTCCTCAATATACGATGGCACTGATTGAAAAGCTTACGGGGCGAGATAATTACCACTCAAAGAATTAGGATTATTGGCATATTGATTCAGGAGCATCTATGCATTTATGACAATGCACCGAGACTGGCTCATAGATATAGGTAACTTAAATAACCTGTATCTACCGTCTGTAAAGATTGCCAATAATCAATTTTTTGTTATGTTCTGGTAATTGAGTCAAATTATAAAGAATGGATGCCAAGTGAACTTTGATCAGAAAGGCTGTAAGATTATGAACAAACATATTATAGAAGTCTCTGCTGCACAGATTTTATAGATGATTATACAAGAAAGGTATTTGTATACATTTTGATGTGTGCGGTCCCATGGAGGTTCCGTCGATCTGGTGGAGAATCAACCAAGTTCAACTAAAAGTATTAATTATTAGAGATGTAATTTTTTCTTGAGAGTTCTATAAAACGAGATTTTGCTATGATGCCGTTATCAGATTTGATTTCAGAAACAAAAGAGAAAGAAGTTAGTTCCAGTATTAATGAAGGAGATCAAGATAATTCTAAAAAGACTGAAGAGGTAGACAGCGATGATACGTTTCATTCCGATGAAGGATCTTGTTATGAACCAGATGAAAAACTAGATGAAACTGAAACTCTACCTTATATGAATACAAGATCTAAACAGAAAACTAATATTAATGTTACCTAATAGTTATATGTGTACAGATGAAATCTTAGTACAGGATGTTCCACAAACATACGGTAAAGTAATATCTCCCGAAAATGAGAATGCACAGAAATGGAAAGAGTCAATTGATTATGAGTTACGAGCACACGAAAATAATAAGACTTGGACTCTTATAGACAAACCTAAAGAAGTGAGATTGATAGCCTGTAAATGGGTCTTCAGGGTCAAAGAGGATCCATCCGGCTTAGTCTATAAATCAAGGCTGTGTGCTAAGGGCTATGGACAGAAACCAGGCTTTGATTACAAAGAAAGTTTTGCTCCCACAGTCAGAAACTTAGTTAAATGTTTTAAACTCGGTTCAAATTTGATGAGAGTGTTGTAATAACAACTTATTAGTATTACTATAAATTTGAACTCTTTAGTTCTGTGGTGACATAACTATTGTGTATGTCACATTCCTAATTTAGTAATTCTTTTGTTTGTTGTCCGTGTTTTTCTTTCAAATAAAACTTTGTATTTTTCACCACAATAACTAACGTTACTATTTATTTATTTATTTATTTGGAACAAAACACAGCTTACAAAACACGACTTGGGCAACCTAATTTTACATATTGATAGCCAATTAAGTTTGTCCACATACTATTAATTGCAACAGTTGAAGATGAGATGGAATATTAAAAAAAAAAAAGTTTATAATTATTTTCTAGTTTCACTTACAAAAGGTGAACTACCATACCACTCTTCCACAGAAGACACACATTCCCGGCATATTTAAAATATAAAAAAAAAAAAAAAATATATAAATATTTATTTATTAACTATGACACATGTAGGTAATACTAATATTATATAATATACATATATAAATAAAATTTTATAAGAAAAGATGAAGCTATGAATACTAAATATAAATACTGTATACACATAGTATAAATACTAAAAGTAAGTAAAACACCAACAAGGCATTTGAGGCGATAGTTTTATGACAGGCAGGTTTACTCATTACCAGTGTTAATTAGGTAGGTACATACGTGGATAGACAGACAGTAGGCGCCACGCCGACGCTAGCGCTCGCGCCGGCAACACTGATTAAATAAATTTGTTAAAAATTTAAAAAATAAACATTTAAGATTTTCAGTACAAATCGGCAATTTCATACTTTAACCCCTAATATTACAAATATATAGTGCAAATCAGGATATTAACCCATATTATCTAACAAACGCGAGTTTTCCGTATTTAATAAAACAAAATTTCATTTCAACATCATTAGAAATTATGTTGAAAACATTACAATCAAAATGAAACTTAAATTTGCAATATGATTGCAATGGACGAAAATTTTATCAAAAAATGTCATTTGGGTTTTTTAAAACGGCCAATTTGAAATTGAAGATTTACTCGTACGATATTAAAATGATGTCGAAATGAAATTCAGGGTATTTTCAAAACGAGAATACGCCGTCAGGCTGCATCAGAATTAATCCTTGAAAAATTTTCACGATACACGACTACTTACCCATTTCAGTACCCGCTATTGAAGTAGTCATTGAACTCATAAGACTACGCGACACCAACGACGAGTCAGCAATCTGTAACTTTGACGGTGCGGCGCTCTCCATAGATACTGGACTGCTGCTCAGATCGACAGTTGACCTAAAAGATTTCGCAGTTTTGATTGCGGGTAACGTAAGTTATTTGGACAATAATTTTGACGACTGTATTGAAATACTTGATGCTTTGCTAGGAAAGTTATCCAAGTCAAGGAAACAACTAGTTTTATGTGGTGATTTTAACGTAAATCTCTTTAAAGTTTACACACATACAACCTGTCTAACGTCTTTCTGGAGACAACTAGAAAAACGAATACTTCTGCAACTTGCATAGATAATATTTATGTTACTGAAAATTTAAAATTAAACAGTACATCTGTCTTTAAAAAAACTTAATCTGATCACTGCAGACAATAAATAAATTTCGCCATTGTTATAACGCCATCCAGTACCAAAAAGGAAAATAACTTATGTTTCAGCATCTTTGGCTCGCCTTAATAAATTAAAATTAAATTTAACCAATATTCTTCCGTATGAAATGGATCCAAATGTTTTGAATAACAATTTCTTCTCGGTACTCAATAACCAATCACTCAATAATCAATCACTTTTCACACCGCGAACTATGGTGCTTTCTAACAAACGCGAATTTAGTGACTGGGCAACAGTTGGCATTCATCGTAGTCGACAAAAACTATATGAGCTATACGCGGAAGGGCAGTTCAACTTTTCAGAGGAGTGTAAGGTTTATGTTAAAAATTATTTCAAAATATTTTACAAAGTATGTGTGCTTGCTAAATCACTTATCAAGTCTGATATCAAAAATGGCAATAATATAATTAAAGCCACTTGGAAAGTGATAAATGCAAGACAGTTAAAAATACTGTTTAAATTAAAGATAGAAAATAAGATAATTATTAATGATGTAGATGTTGCAAGCGAATTAAAAAAAAAGACTAGTGTACCTATTACTTTGACAAAACTTTTAATTCTTCAACCCCCATTACGGAATCTTTCTTAAAAATAATTGTACCTGGTGCAATAAAAAAATTAATTTTCAACATAATATACGAAATCATGATGTTATGGTAAGCAAATAAATCTAACAAAGACTAAAGATCTATTGGATATTTCTGTGCCTATTGTAAAGTCTATCATTGAGCATATTGTACCCGATCTACTCCCGATCGTGTGTTTGTTTCCTGATCTAATAAAATTATGTAAAATTACTCCCTTAAATAAATCAGGTATTACGGTAGATCACACTAATTTAAGACCGATTTCTGTACTACCAACACTAAGGAAAATCTTTGAAAAAATTATTTAAAACAACTTTTAAAACATTTCCCTGATAATAACATACTTCATAATAAACAGTTCGGTTTCAGTAGGGGACGTTTAACTACCAATGCAGGTATTGCATTACTTCAAAGTATATTATGCTGCCTAAGAGGGGTCACAAGACGCCTATGGCGTGTTTTGTGACATATCCAAGGCATTTGATTGCGTTAAACACGATACATTGATCATGAAACTGAACCACTATGGGATCAATATAGCGCTCTGGATTTTACTTCCTCCTATCTGAGTTATAGGATTCAGTGTGTCGATGTCAACGGAAAGCAGTCCCCCAGCGCTTTTGTAACAATGGGGATTTATATTAGGACCATTTCTGTTTCTTGTTTACATAAATGACCTACCTTACCTAGTAAGGGACAAACATGAGATTTTATTGTTCGCGGACGATACCTCATTGGTATTTAAAGTTAAAAGATGCCAACTAAATATTGACGACGTGAATAATGTACTCTCTAAAATAGTCCATGGGTTTAATACTAATAATCTCTTACTTAATGGATCCAAAACTAAATGTATTAAATTCAAACTTATTAATGTTAAACATGTAAAAACTGCGGTAAAAAATAACAAGGAGGAGGTGGAACTAGTTGAAAAACTTGGATCCTTCATTCCTCCTGTGATTTTGTTTGTCTGTCTATCTACATCTGTCAGGCTGTATGTCATGAACCATGATAAGCGACAATTGATATTTTCACAGATCATGTAATTTTTATTACCGCTATTACAACAAATCCTTAAAACAGAATAATTTTATTCTCCTACAGGATGACATTTGTGCAGCGTTCCTAACGGGGTTCCCAATAAGTGCTAGCTGGGCTGCTAATTTGTTCCCAAAGATAGTAAAGGAGATCGAAACAGCTTGTATGAATGGTGATGACGAAATAGGAAGAAAAAAACAAGCAGAACTGGACCTGTACTTAAACGCTATAAATAATTTAAATGATACTACGTATATCGGTAAGTCATATGGTGAGATTAGAATAAGTTTGATAAGGTCAGCACGGATTAATACAAATATATATATTTAATCATTTAAGGTAGATACAACAAACAAAACGTTGTCTATCATGCACAAACAGCACTTAAGTACATTTAGATATGCAATTTTAAAACCCTACCTAAGTCAAGCTCGCCTTAGCGAGGCATTGGCCTTAGCCAATTCCTCGCTAAGGCGGTTGCGGAATTTCTTACCAACAGCCACCAAAGTTATGTTAGCTCAATCTCTAACGTTTCCTGTCCTTGACTACGCGGATGAGTGCTTCCTTGATCTCACTGAGGTACAACTGAACGAGCTTGAGAGGCTCCAGAATCTTGCCATTCGGTTCGTTTTTGGTCTTCGAAAGTTTGATCACGTATCGGAATTTCGCAGTGAGCTCAAATGGTTGCCGATACGTCTGCGTAGAAACTCTCACATTTTAACACTTCTTTACAGAATTTTATTTCTGCCTACCTTTCCACTGTATCTCCAGTCTTGGTTTCAATTTCATCATCCCCTTTCTCAACCTGTTCGCTCTTCAAAAGCCCTTCTTCTTAAACTCCCTTCGCGTTCTTCCACCTTTTACGGTGATTCCTTTTCAGCTAGGGCTGTGGAGCTGTGGAATGCTTTGCCTACTTCAATTCAACAGTCGAAGTTTTTAACGGAGTTCAAAAGTAGCGTTTAAAAATACTATCTTGAGATTGCTGAAAAACGTTAGGTTGTAAGATGTATGTATATTTTATCTGAACTGTGCGTATTTATCTATATTTATATGTATATTTATGTATATATATATATATGTATGTGTTGTTAGTATTTTTACACGACTGCCAAAGGAAGTGTTATGTTTTTGCCGTGAGTGTATGTATGTATGTGACCTATTTTTGTGCCGTCGTAGGGCCTAAACGGCTGGGCCGATTTAGATAAACGATACGTCGTTAGATTCGTCATGACCGTGAGAGTGACATAGGGTACATTAAAATAATAAATAAATATAAATAAAAAAAAAATGATGTAAAACGCTGTTAACCAAGATTTGTAAAGACCATAAAAAAACAGAGAAAACGCGTAACATTATTCACTCAAACGATATGTTTTATTCTTTCGTAAATTTACATTTGAAAAGTATTGCTTGTAAAGTTTTACAATTAAGTTTTAAAATAATTAATTATAAAATTATCGGAAGTCGTTTAAGTAAGTTGTCTTCATTAATATGTCACTTGCCTTCGGCTCGGTTGTCTTGTCTTTAATGACGTTCATATATTCGTTTTACTTACTTACTTCAATTTATGGCTTAGCACTACCTCTGGATTGGGATTTTTGAATTCTCGCAAAGAAATTCAATATTCGCATGCGAAAACAATCCGCGTGTAAATAATGTATTCTAATAGTAATTCTAATGGTTAACTTCGAAAGTTATGTTGCTACTACATGACATTATGATTACGCAGGTAATTTTCGCAAGAACAACGGAACGTTAATTAAAAACTTTTCGATTTGACTCGTATAAATATCTCATCTATGAATTTGACTTTGACGCCGAGTTTGAAGGAATTGGCAGAGCTGACATGACATAAAATACTTAAGTATCTTCTTTTGGAGTTTTGGCGGGAATACGTTAAGGAGATGTGTTGCTAAATTTTCATTTTTGTGAAACTTAGTTCAAATGCGTGTAAAATGTTTAATTTCGGAGGCATATTAATCAATTTAGTTTCGTAAAGGTGTACAAGTGAAAATAAAAGTAAAAATCGGTGGAAAACATGGACTTTAGCTTAGTGTTCTCTCCAAAGCTGCGTGAACAAACATTGTAAAAATGGCCCCCTTTTTACAATGATTTCCTCGACTTGACTTTGACTGTGACGACTTGACTGTTTCGTTCAATGCAAATAACCTGCAAATATTTATAATATTTGACACTGGCAAATGTCCGAAAGGAAAAGCCATTTTAAAGAAGAAGAAGAAGTAGTATCTTCTTACTAGTCTGTGGAGTTTTGGCGGGTTCGAACGCGGTTAGGAGATGTGTTGCTAAATTTTCATTTTTGTTTAACCTAGTTCAAATGCGTGTAAATTGTTTAATTTCGGGGGCATATTAATCAGTTTAGTTTCGTGAAAGTGTACAAGTGAAAATCGGTGGAAAACATGGACTTTAGCGTTGTCTCGAAAGCTCCGTGAACATACGTTGTAAAAATGGCCCCCGTTTACAATGATTCCCTCGACTTGACTTTGACTAAGACGACTTGACTGTTTCGATGCAATGCAGATAACTTCTATATATATTAATAATACTTGACACTGGCTAATGTCCAAATGGAATAAGCCATATAAACGAAGAAGAAGAAGAAGTTACTAGTCTGTGGACCTAAATAACCACTTTGTTTTTCAAAGAAAACAATACCTAAGTGATAATCTAAAATTAGAAAGCTAAAATAAGTTGTCAGCAACAACAACCCGAGGCATTGCGCCCAAGATGCTGGCGGCGTTCCCGCGCTGGATAGGAAACCGCCAGCTCTTGTACTTAACACCCTGAGTAAGCAAAAACAAGCAATGCACGTCCTCGCTACTGGAGTATATACATCTAGAATTAATAAATTTCTTCTGGTGTAATTAAATCTGATCTCTAAAAACTAAAAAGCGATAAATAAAAAAATATTAAAAAAAAAAAAAACCCGACTGCTGTTATAACAGAAAAGTGAAAAACAAGATGCTTCTAGTAGCTTTAGGAATGGTGGATGCAGTCGGGTGGGACTCCAAATAAAAGGTGAATAAGTTTAATAACACCAAATACTTAGTGTTATATAATTAGGTATACTATCTTTATGTTATTTGGAGTCCCGCCCGACTGCATCCACCATTCCTAAAGCTACTAGAAGCATCTTGTTTTTCACTTTTCTGTTATAACAGCAGTCGGGTTTTTTATTTTTTTTAATATTTTTTTTATTACATAAATTGTATGTGTCATACTGTTATTGTATTATTATTCAAGTAGTTTTTGTTTTTCTCTTGTCTTAACACCCTACCTTTCATCTTTCTTTCGCTTCTGGTCCATCCAAAGGTTGCCTGGAAGAGATCGTTGTAAGCGATAAGGCCGCCCATTGTACCACCTAATTTCAATCAATCAAGCTCATTGAAAAAAATATATTTTCATATTTTTTTATATAAGAACATTATAATTGTATGTACCTTGCTGAATATTAATTGTATTTATGATATGCCTATAAAAACAGACAAATAGGTTCTAAAATTAAAAAAAAAACTTACAATTTACTTTGAAATTTATTGTTTCAGATTCTTCGATAAGATGTAAGTGTTTTTGTTATGAAATAAAAATAGAGCATTTTAAACCGAGTGGCTTGATACATTCACATCATATCTACTCATACGTCCATTTCAATAATGATAACTAAGGACGCATAAGTGCCAATCCCGCGGGAATATCGGCCTGTGCGATGAATTGCGATGAAACTTAGTGTAGTTTCATCACAATCGATTCCGTAGTTATTCGTAAAGGAGTAACAAACATACTCGATTACTTTACCACACCGAATCTAAACAATTTACACGTAAAACGTAAATAAAAACGCGATTCAACTTAATTTTCATGCATTTTTACTAAGTTTCAGGATAACAAAAATTCAGCATCGCTTTTTCGCCAATGCATTCCCGCCAAAAAGTCCAAAAACCAATGTAAACGTTAAAAAAATTCATTATTTCTTTTCACAGCTTATATACCGAATCGTAAGGCAGCATTCAAGCTGATTTGGGGTTATGATATTGGAGTACGTATTCCTCTCATCGCAGCTTCTCCGGAGACAGTTCAACAAATATATGACAATTTACAGGCGCTCGGTGTTGAATTGAAAAGTTCTCCCTAATAGATAGATATTATATTTGTTATTTTAATAGGTAACTTACGTACAAGATTTCTGTATTGACCATGAGCAAATAAAAATAAACTTTGAATTTCAAAACTGTTCTTTTTTTATTCGAATAACTCTTTATCTCTTTTCCTTCTCTAATCTATCTCTGTTCCTCCCGTTTTCCTTTTATAAATATTCCTGATTAAGAGGATCACATGAGACACAAGAGGATGTCATATTGGTAACGTATGTGTCAATAATCTAAGTTACGCTGACGATATGGTGCTTCTCAGACCTTCGATCAGAGGTATCAGAAAACTACTGGCCATCTGTGAGAAGTATGCTTGCCAGGCACGGCCTTAAATACAATGTCACCAAAACGGAGATGCTTGTTTTTCGTGCAGGCAAAGGTCCGGAGACTATACCTAATGTGTACTTGTTGGGTGAGGTTGGGTGTCGCCGGTGAGGGTTGTGAAACAGTTCAGATTTTTAGGCCATGTTATGACAAACACCATGAAGGACGACTTGGACATGGAACGGGAAAGAAGGAACCTGTCCATCAGGTGCAATATGCTCGCGCGAAGATTTGCAAAGTGCACTGAGGAGGTAAAGGTTACTCTGTTCAAGGCTTATTGCATGTGTCTATTCACATGCCAGCTTTGGACAGACTATTTCCGAAGTGCTCATCATGCCATAAGAGTGCAATATAATGACGCATTTCGCACCCTTATGAAGAAGTCAAGATGCTGCAGTGCGTCAGGCATGTTTTCTGATGCACGGGTTCCTGATTTCTTTGCAGTTATTCGGTTTCGCATTGCTTCCTTCTGGGATAGAATACGAAGATCGAATAATGGTATACTGCAGTGCCTGTCTGAGGATTTGCGGAGTCCGATATATCGGTTCTGGATACTCGCTCACCAGAGCGAAAATAGAAAATGATAGAGCGATGTCATATTATTATGTAAAAAAATAAGTTATATTTTATTTTTAATTTTATATTATTATAGTTATTTAAATTTAAGCATTTATGGGTATGTTGCCTGACAATAAAGATTATTATTATTATTAAAAACTTATAGATACGTAATAGGGCGAATTTCTTGGCAACACAAATCTAAGCTAGCTAGCCAAAGAAGTCTTAGTTCCTTCCCAGCTCACGTCACGATCACCCGCTTGTTAACACACAGTACATTTAGTTCACTTTTACCAGAGATATGTAAAAACTTCTAGATACGTAATAGGGCAAATTTCTTGGCTACACAAATGCAAGCTATCTAGCCAGAGAAGTCTTAGTTCCATCCCAGCTCACGTCACGATCACCCGCTTGTTGACACACAGTACATTTAGTTCACTTTCACAACATTATTCACAGACAACAATGCCTTATACCAAACAACGAATTATACTCCAAAAACTGGCAAAAATATTAAATTTCATACGTAAGTAAAGCTGTATTTATTTATTTTAGTTTATTTTTTGAAAAAGTTTTTTTTCCAAAAACTCAACGAAGTTTTTGACTTTGACGTTTTATCATTCTCTCCTAACCGCTATGAGATGTCATAATAATATTATGACATCTCTCTCTTACGTCATGCAAAGAGCATTGAGTCTTTATGTTTTAGAAAGAGATAACAATAGTTTCGTCTATTTCTTCTTTAAATTATGTGAATGAATATAAATAATGAGGTTGTATAGCATACAATTTGTGCCGCTTTTCAATAATGATTTGTTCTGCAATGGCGTCTCTATAACTTTAATAGACTCATTGACTTATACAACATTATTTACAGACAACAAAGCCTTCGTGCGTATTTAGGCGATGCACGAATTATACTCCAAAAACTGGCAAAAATATTCCAGAGATGCAGGTTCAAGTCCTGTCGGGTGCGAAATTTTTGGAAAGCATTTCTTTAAGTAAAAAAATATTTCATTTTATATTAGGGTTTAAAGTATGAAATTGCCGATTTGTACTGAAAATCTTAATTGTTTATTTTTTAAATTTTTAACAAATTTATTTAATCAAAATAGTTGCCATTATTATCTATACATTGCTGCCATCTAATGTGAAGGTTATTAATGCCTTTGCGATAGAACTCCGACGATCTAGACTGCACAAACTGTGTGAAAGCATTTTGTACTGCCTCCTGGGAAGAAAACTTCTTGTCACGTAGATAATTGTCCAAATCACGAAAAAAATGGTAGTCCGTTGGAGCAAGGTCTGGTGAATACGGAGGATGACGAATGGTTTCTAAGTGCAGTTCTTGAAGGGTCAAAATGGTTTCTCAATAATGGTGAAGATCGATTCATGAGTCGGGGCTGTTTTACTGCTAGTTTTGTCAACATGGTTCGGAGTTTGGCACAATAGACATCTGCCGTAATTGCTTGACCAGATCGAAGAAAACTATAGTGAATAACACCATGCTGAGACCACCAAACAGTTACCATTACCTTTTTATTGGTAAGTTTTGCTTTAGGACACTGTTGTGGCATTTGACCTGGGGTCAGCCATTGCATTTTTCTTTTCCGGTTATCATAAAGAATCCACTTTTCATCACATGTTACAATTCGATCCAATATTCCTTCATTTCTGTACCGGTTCAACAAGGCAACACAAGTTTCAACACGGGTTTCTTTCTGCAGATCAGTCAAATCATGAGGCACCCATTTTTCGTATTTTTTTATTTTATTGATTTGACGCAAGTGAGTCAATAAAGTGGGTAAGGTAACGTTAAACCATGCCGCTAATTCCTGGGTAGTTTGACTAGGATCGGCTTCCGCTATCTCTCTTAATTCATCGTTATTCACCTGTGTGGGCGGTCTTCCTCGTGGCTCGTTCTTTAAGTCGAAATTTCCATCACGAAAGCGTTTAAACCAAAATCGCACGGTGCGTTCATTAGTAGACCCCTCTCCAAACGCAGCATTGATATTGCGGGCTGTTTCTGCCGCGTTAGTTCCGCGTCGGAACTCGTATTCAAAAATCACTCGAATTTTCGCAGTATCCATCTTTCTTGTCTAAATTGAATAACAAAAACAATTGAAAGTCGATATTCAAATGTTTCACATTTTTTAAAAAAACAACATCACAGAAACCATTTGAAAAAAGTTTCATTCGAAAACCTCAAACCATGAAGATTCTATGTCAATTCAAAGAACCTATTGCAATAAAACGGCAATTTCATACTTTAACCCCTATTACGTAAGTAAAGCTGTATTTATTTATTTTAGTTTATTTTTTTATAGTTTCTTTTTTCCAAAAACTCAACGAAGTTTTTGACTTTGACGTTTTATCATTCTCTCCCAACCGCTTTAATAATAATATTATGACATCTCTTTTTTACGTCATGCAAGTAGCATTGAGTCTTATGTTTTAGAAAGAGATAACAATAGTTTCATCTATTTCTTCTTTAAATTATGTGAATGAATATAAATAATGACGTTGTATATCATACTTGTGCCGCTTTTCAATAATGATTTGTGCTGCAATGGCGTCTCTATAACTTTAATAGACTCATTGCTCTACAGAATAAATTTAATTTTTGTAGAACAATAAATAAATATTGCATGACATAACCCACAGCGCAATCTAACCCCAAACTAAGCACTAGGCTTTTACTATGGGTACTAGACAACGGATATACTACTTATTTTATTATATATATTTTTTTGTAATTACATACATATTATACATAAGAAGACACCCAGACTAGGCACAAATATTTATTTTTAAGCATAAATATTTGCACCCGACGGGAATCGAACCCGCTTCCGTTGTTATCGGCATTTGAAGCCGGCACCGTCGAGTTTAACTGTCATTGAAAGCGAGGTCATTTGATATTGACGAATATGTTTTCATACAGTGTGGCCATGTATTGCCACGCCAACAATTAGTACCCATATTATATATCTGTTGACGTCTGACAACAGTGGCAAACGACAGGCACTATGCAATACATTGCTGCTTTGAGGTGATCACCGATAATAACCACGTTACGTCAAAGCAGCATTGTACAGCTGCATAATTTTAATCAAATTTTAAATCCCTTCTTCAAATTTGAACCGATTTAAAATTTGAGAGCTACTGAATTATTTAGGTAGGTAGCCCTCAAGTTTTAAGTGGCCTCAAATTTTAAATCGCCACTTCAACTCTCAAGGTATTTAAAATTTGAGAGCTACTTGAATAATTAAGTCCACCCTTAAACGGACGACCAGGGAAGTACTGATGATGCCAGGCGCAGTAGCGCCTGATTTTAACAGTACTTCAATGGGCGAAGTAAGGTAAAGTTTGTATTTTTATTTTTTTATTTATTACCAAATATTAAATAACTTATAAAACATTGATTCACTTAGCATAATTAAACCACTAAGGTTTGTAGAAATACGCTTAGATTTAAGTCTACGCCGATCAACATAAAAAAGGTAGGTAGGTAAGTATTTAAAATAATTCGGTAGGTACATACACAATTTAAGTCTTACAGGTGGGTAAAGAGAACGCTGCGAAGGCGCTGGGCAGATACATAGGTACAAAGATTTACACCAAAAATACATCAATATTATAAACATTGCGTAAATTGTTTAGATAGTGCGATTTAAGTTTATATTTAATATTATCGGGGGTTAGGCGTACATATCGCGTACATCGAGAGGTAGCTTATTTATAAGACGTGGTAGAAGGTAAGCAGCGGTTCGCTTGCCGTATACATTGTTTGAGCGAGGGATATGCCTGGTACAAAGTCGAAGCTGCACTTTCATCAGTAAGTGACGATGGATGAAGATCAATGACGATGGATGACGATGACGATGATGATGATGCCACTCTACATCACTTATCCTACCCCTGTGTCGATTTTCATTCATTGAATAGTTATCACCGGCGTAAGTCCCGATCCTGCGGGATTTTCGGGTTCAAAAGCGTCCTACGTTACTCTCCATCATTTAAACTATCCCTATGCAAATTTTCATCCAATAAATAGTTATCACCCGTGTAAGTCCCGATCCCGCGGGGTTTTCGTGATCAAAAGTATCCTATGTTACTCTCCACCATTTAAACTATCCCTATGCAAATTTTCATCCAATAAATAGTTATCACCCGTGTAAGTCCCGATCCCGCGGGGTTTTCGTGATTAAAAGTATCCTATGTTACTCTCCATCATTTAAACTATCCCTATGTAAATTTTCATCCAATAAATAGTTATCACCCGCGTAAGTCCCGATCCTCCAGGATTTACGGGATCTAAAGTATCCTACGTTACTCTCCATCATTTAAACTATCCCTATGCAAATTTTCATCCAAATCGGTCGAGCCGTTTGACCGTGAAGAGGGAACAAACAAACAAACAAACAGACTTTCGAATGTATAATATTAAGACGAAGCTCCAATAAAAAATATGTCATGAACGGCCCGCCCACTTACCCCTACATCCACGAGTCACACCCACACGTATGCACTTTCGAACATCGCAACTTTTTTGATCTAGCGCCCAAGCGCGCGAAATCAAAACTATTATATATTTTTTCATAGGTTGTAAACCGATTATGGTCGTTTGGAAAGTAGCCAGTGTCAAGTATTTTATAATACGACCTCATTGGTGCGTCGGGCGACCGCCTGGCTCACGGAACACTATTACCCCTAGCGGGCCTGGCTGCAATACGGAAGGCTGCAGATTCGATTCCCGTCGGGTGCAAATATTTATGCTTAAAAATAAATATTTGTATCTGATCTGGGTGTCTTTCTATGTATAATATGTATGTATTTACAAAAAAAAGAGGTATAATATGGATTATATTCGTGGTCTAATACCCGTAGTACAAGCCCAGTGCTTAGTTTGGAGCTAGATTGCGCTGTCTGTAAATGTCGTGCAATAATATTTATTTAATAATTTGCAAGTTGTTTGTTTTGTATCTTCAAAACTTGTATCGTCCGATTATTCCTACTCCGACAACTAGGAATTTTTCCCCAGTTGTCCCCGGGGCGACAATTCGTGGCGACTGTCCCTTTGAAAGCTGGCTAAAGGGGACAAATGGGAATTATGTTTCTCAGTTGTCACGGCGGGCGGAGGGGACAGATGGGAATCTGTTCTCCCATTTCTACCCCGCATGTTGGTGTTACAATAGAACTAGCTGCGCCCAGCGGTTTCATCCGTGTTCGTAATAAGTACCCTAATGTACCATTATTATTTTAATGAACTTTATAAACGCATACGACTTGCATTTATAGCAATATTTTGGATTAGGGGTGAAGTCGTCCCCTTCGAAACTGGGACCGGGGACGGTAGTTTAGACATTGGGACGAGTCGACTACATACATATTAATATACTCTAGAGGTGAAGTAGTCCCACTAAGAAGATACTAAAAAGACTTTGTAAATTTTTGGGAAAAAAAAGTTAATAGAAGAGATTAGTGGAAAACAAAAGACGATCGAAGTAAAAACAAAAAACGATCTAACCTAACTCCGAAACTATTGACACTAGACCACTAGTTTCTTAGCATAAGTGATAGAGCTTCTCGAGATCTTCATTACAAACTTCACCCCTAACCGACAAACCCCTTACGACTTGCATTCATAGTAATATTTTGTACTATGAATGCAAGTGGTATGCGTTTATAAAGTTCATTAAAATAATAATGGTACATTAGGGTACTTATTACGAACACGGGTGAAACCGCGGGGCGCAGCTAGTTTTATTATAACACACACATGCGGGGTAGAAATGGGAGAACAGATTCCCATCTGTCCCCCCCCCCCACCGTGACAACTGAGAAACATAATTCCATTTGTCCCCTTTAGCCAGCTTTCAAAGGGGACAGTCGCCACGAATTGTCACTCTGGGGACAGGGCTAGAGGGGACAGCTGGGAATAATCGGCCGCATCCACACCGGACGATCCCCGCGCTAAAGAATATTTTATCTTATTCGCGCTCAAGCAGCGGAGAGGGAGAAAATAGGATAAAAGATTCTGGAGCATGTGGATCGTACAGTGTGGACCAGGCTAATGGCATGTTTGGAAAATTTCATAACTTGTCGATACTGGACTTGCCGAATTACCTATTTGACTTATTACAGACTTGACCATTGTCGTGCCACTCTCACTTTTCTTGTTAGTTTGTCTGTCCGGAGTCCGGGCGGAATCTTGCAAATTCAATTTGATACACTTTCCAATTAGCTAGCGTGCTAAAACTGTGTTTCGGTTTGAATCGCGTTTGTTTTGTTGGCTTTATAATACAAGCCCGACGTTTCGGAGCCCTTCCGGCCTCCCTCATCTGAGGCAACAAACGCGATTCATACCGTAATACTAGAATGTCTACCTCGGGAACGAATACTATTTTTCGAATGAAAAATATTCATCGCCCACTATGAGAACAGTTAGTAGATTGTATTACAATGAAGCAAAATAATATTTTTACGGTGAGGGTGGTTTTTTGAATCCAGAGCGAAGTGAGGGATTCTAGAGTAGTGTGATACACTCTACTTTTTATAACCCTCTATGAGAAAATAGAAGGCGCCTCATATTTATAATTTGAGAGCTACTTTATTATTTAAGTAGCCCTCAAGTCTTAAGTGGCCTCAAATTTTAATCAATTTTAAATCCAATTCAAATTTGAGGCCATTAAAAATTTAAAAGCTACTTAATTATTTAAGTTTTCCTCAAATTTTAAGTGGCCTCAAATTTTAATCAATTTTTAATCCAATTCAAATTTGAGGCCATTCAAAATTTAAAAGCTACTTAATTATTTAAGTTTCCCTCAAATTTTAAGTGGCCTCAAATTTTAATAAATTTTAAATCTACTTTAAATTTGAGGCCTTTCAAAATTTGAGAGCTACTTAATTATTTAAATACTCCTTAAAATTTGTCAAATAGTTGCAATAATTAATAAATATTTTTAAATTTCCACCCTAGGGATGAAATGAGCTACTTTCAACCCGGATATCTTCCCATGAAAATTAAACTTTCCGAACGGGAGAGATGAAAAATTGGTTTTGTTGCAACTTCATCAAAAATGTTGTGATACAAAAATATCAGCGCAACGAACAGAAAAACTATGGAGTTATTCTTATTTTTTTCATTTTACAGTTTTCACAAATAGGTTTTTAATATTATTACTATTTACTCTTGCATTAAAAGTTTCATTTGTAAACAAAACTGACTCCTTTTTATTTACGAATAATTAAGTATTTACATTTCATGAAATTCCAATTTCCTACGTTGAACTGGTGGTGTAACAATTATTGAATGGTTTTCAATAGGCGGAAGTAGTCGTCTTCTCGATGGAATTTCAGATTAAGAGGTTTGACAAACACTCTTTTTGACGGTTATGTAATCTGGATCGAGAATTGTTCTTTTTCTGGGATGGCGTGGATCTATCAACTCAGGCAGTAAGCATTCCATGTAAAAACTTGTTAACTTCGGTTCCATCTCTTTTTTCCAAAATTGATCGTCTTTTTCCGGTATTTCTATTTTCAATTTATTATCACCTTACCATGCGGCCAAAAGACAATTATTTTTGTTTGCAATGTGCATTTGGCCCTGGGCCTGAATGTACCAGTCTGATTTTTATTATTAAATACCTGTAATACAAGCAAATGTTAATGTTCCAAATTTAAATTACTTTATTCCCTTGGGCTTAAACGCGAATTTTACTTCCCAGATATCTCATTAGATATTTAGCGAGTCATTACTCGTTTTACGTTGACCTCTTTGGTCAAATAATATTAGTTTATGCACCGAGGTACTAAAGCCCTGTCTTATATACCGGGCGTCATATTGAATCCAAAGCATACGAAAGACTCTAGAGTTAACTCCTAAGCGCAGCGAGGGTTTTAAAAACTTACTTCTGAGCGAAGCGAAGGAGTTATGTACCTAGAGTCCTGAGTGAAGCGTGGGATTCAAGCGCAATTATTAATTAATTAAGCCTGTCTTTATCTTTTTCAAGATAAAGGCTTAATTACCGAGGTGAATACTCTACTTTACTTTATATTAACTAAAACTTTTGCCTTACCCTTCCGTCGAAATAAAATAGAAGAAAAATAGCCCAGTTTTTATTTTTTTATGTGTTTTGTCTAGGTGGCCAGTTCAAAATGGCCGTATGCTACCAGAACCTTAGTTCCAAATTTAAATTACTTTACACACCTATAACTGCTCAACAAAGTTACTTTATTTGACCAAAAAGGTCAGCGTAAAGCGATATTATACACCTAGGGCTTAAAGTAATTTAAATTTAGAACTAAGGTTCAGGTAGCATACGTCCACTTGGAACTGGCCACCTTGACATAACACATAAAAAAATAAAAACTGGGCTATTTTTCTTCTATTTTTATTTCGACGGAAGGGTAAGGCAAAAAGTTTTAGTTAATATAAAGCCCCAACTTATTTCATCGACTAAAGCCGATGCTTGGTTTTGTCATTTTGATGTATCATTGTTAAATTTAATTAATATAGAGCTATTTCATAATTTGTTTTTATTGCACAAGGCATATCTACTAGAAATATTTTAAAGGGAAAATTTATCTTCAAAAATTCACTCACGTAGAGACGCGAGTTCAAATCTCGTCGCGAGTGAATTTTTGAAGATAAATTTGTCCTTTAAAATATTGCTAAAATAGAGCTGTAAATATATTTCATACACGTAGCATTAATCTATTATTTTGTTGTTAATTAAATTCTTATTTTTGTAGCCTCTTTATTGTCTCGCAGTAGATGTGTAAAGTAGAGTATTTACCTCGGTAATAAAACCTGTCTTTATCTTGGGCGCTTGAATCCCACGCTTCACTCAGGACTCAAGGTACATAACTCCTTCGCTTCGGTCAAGATACGTACGCTTTGGATTAAACATGACGCCCGCTATATAAGACAGGGCTTTAGTACCTCGGTGCATATACTACTATTATGCCCTACTTAGGTGTATAATGGCACTTTATGTACCTAGGGAATAAAGGCTCGCTTTACGTTGACCTTTTCTTATCCTATATCTATCTATACTTATAATAAAGAAAGAGAGAACAAAAAGTCTGTACTTGGAAGTAATTTAAAAAAAAAGTGGTCTAGTGGACTTAGGAAAAATAATAGAACAAAATTATATAATTTTTAAAATTCATGTCTGTCTGTTTGTTTCTTTGTTTCTTATACAATTAAAAACTACTGATCCGATTGAAATCTGGTTTTCAATATTGGATAGTTCAATTTTCGAGGAAGGTCGTGGTATACTTTGCATCGACATCCAATTAGTAGAATCCGAGTATGAACGAAAAAGTGCAACCGCTTGGCCGCCCGCGCCCGTGATAACGCGTTCACTTCCGCGGGTGAAACCGCGGGGCGCAGCTAGTGGTCAAATAAAATTACTTTGTAGAGCAGTAGGTGTGTAAAATTACTTTGTTGAGCCGTAGATGTGTAAACTTACTATTTTTGTCGTGGGGGTTTTTTGATTGGTGGGGTAATTCTCCCACTAAAAGCGGTAACAGCTATCTCCGCACTATGAGATCCGATTTTAATGAAACTTGAAAGGTATATAAGTTCTATGAGTAAATAGATTTTATTTGTTGTGGGGGATTTTAATTTTTGGGGTAATTCCCCCACAAAAGGATGTACTAGATATCTAAACATTATGTGATCCGATTTTTCTGCTCTATTATGATGATATAAAGAGCCCTTTCAATAATTAGTTCCCACGAGGTCCACTGTTCGTTGAATCACTTGTAATAATATTATTATCAGATGCCTAGATCACAAAGAACACACCTTCCAAATTTCATCTCTCTACTACCAGCGGTTCAGTCAGTGAGTAAGTCAGTCAGGACAAAGAGTTTTATAGATATAGATAGATTACAGAAGTATAGATAATAGATATAGATTAGTAGGTATGTAAGTACTAGCTGCGCCCTTCGGTTCCACACGTGTAAGTCCCGAACCCGCGGGAATATCAATTTCAAAAGTAACCTTTGCCAAAGTACCATCTATCTTTGAATCGAAATTTATCAAAATCGGTTTAGCGGCTTGGGCGAGAAAATGAACCACAGCCTGAGTTACTTTCTCATTTGTAATGGTCGATTATTAGCTTGCATTACCTTGATGAAGTGTAGATACTTATTATATTAATTCCGCAAAATCCTTGTAGGTAAGTACCTATCTCAATTTTCATTTTGGCAATGGAAAAGGTAAATAGATTTATTTTTTCGCCTCTCTTACGATATTTAGATTTCTTTTTGATGTTTTAGCAAGCTTTCGTTTGGAAAAAGCTTTTTTTATTGCAAATTGCTAGTAAATACAGTTACTCTGATTGCAACACTAAGTACAAATAGTATCGTTGGCGATTCAACGGGGTAATGCCACCAGTGTGATGGGCATTTTTGGACTCAATGGTCATTCACCTTAGATTATTTATATAGTTTATTATCTTTGTAGTATTTATTTCTTGTGTAATTATTTAGTCTTTCTTTTTTTAGTACAACAACAATCAAATATCAAAGATAAATAATCACTACGTTTTATTTACCAACAATGCTAGACAGTTTTATGACAGTAGGTATGATTTGACATGACTGTCATAACATAACAATTATTTTCATATTGGCCGGAAAAAATGTAAAAAGTTCGAATCTATACGAAATATAATTTAAAATAGATTACGTAATTATTTGGGAGCGAAAACTGACATAGGTCCACCTTCGACGGCGCCAGACGGCGGACTGAGGTTGGCGCAACGTCTACTTAGATGCGTTGTAATACAGTTGATTTTAGATTGAAGGTTTTCATGCTTTTAACACGAAACTAAAAAGGCGTAAGTCTCAAATCATTTTTCGATAATTTTACGGAAATTAAGCAATATTAAAAATCATCACATAAGCAATTTAAAGTATTGATTATTTCCTTTGTATTAAATAAAAAATTGTTTCGATATATAGTATAATATAGGAGAAAAGAGTAAAATATAGAAAATACAGCACAATTTTCAAAGTAAAAAAGTATCGAACAAAACTTAATGAATCGTGATTCTGTTATTTGCAAACCTTAGAAGAAGGTTCAATAAAACATGTATTTGAATTTCACATTAGCCAAACTTGTGGCTGATGCAGAATATGCTTCGCAACAAACAATATTTTTCTTCTGCTTAGACTTAAGTAGGATAGGATAGGATATGATATTCAGTAGGTCTGATAATTCCGTCATAGGTCAAAATATGTAGAATGTAAAAGTGTGCCTTATTCTAAATTTTAATGGTAATAGTTACAGTTACATAATTATTATTTTGTTTCTTTTAATTAATTAGTTGATTACAACGCAAATGACAACTTACAGTTTTTACCAAAAGAACTGTAATTTATAATCAACTAGCTGCGCCCCGCGGTGTGAAGAACTCATAAAAAAACTTGTCAGGGGCGCGAACGGCCGAGCGGCTCTCGAACGGTTGCACTTTTTCGTTCATTGCTCGGGTTCTAGTTAGGGGTTACTAATTGGTAGGCTACCGGCCTACCAATTAGTAACCCTGGCCCTGCCCTGGCCTGGTTGGTTACCAGGTAGTGTCCTAGGGCACGAGGCTACTCTCCTTTATGAGAACCAGTCTAGCATTGGGGACTAGATCCGTCTTAAACTCGATCCCTGACGTCGCCTTTAGGGGTGTACGCTCGGGTACAGCGGCCCCTGCTGATATACCGAATGGTGGGACGGTGGGGACGCTATAACATATATAAATAGAATTCGAGAAAGACGGGTTCTACTAATTGGATTTCGTTGTATACCACGACCTTCCTCGAATATAGAACTATCCAATATTGAAAACCAGGTTGCAATCGGATAAGTGGTTTTATCTTACTTCTTACTTTACTATTACTTTACTTTACTATATTATTACTATTACATTTATTTATACTATAACAAATCCGAAAGTCTGTTTGTTTGTTTATTTGTTTGTTCCCTCTTCACGTTCACGTTGAAGCCAGGCGCTTCCGCGTCTGGCATCATCAGTACTTCCCTGGTCGTCCGTTTAAGTGTGGATTTTTGCATTGCGGTAGGTAGGTGTTCGAACAACGCGGGATCGTGACTTGCGCGGGTGAAACCGCGGGCGCAGCTAGCATTTTATAAGAAACAGACAGATAAACATAGTAACAGACAGACATGAATTGTAAAAATTATATAATTTTGTTCTACTACTTATCTTAAGTCCCATAGACTACTTTTTTAAAATTTACTTCTAAGTACGTTTTGTTCTCTCTTCCTTTATTATAAGTATAGATTATTTATCTCTTCATGGCATATAAAAGCTGCATCTTTTTTACAAAAATCGCATTTTTCCACTACTTTCAACTGTATATGTTTAAAATGGGGACGTATAGATTTCGAATTATATTGTTTGCCTTCTTTACCATCCTCATTCAAGAAAGCCATGGAGTGGTATGTTGTTGATAATTTTCACCGCGAGCAGAGCGGGTTATCTGGGGCACGTAGCGCCTCCTCCAAAACGAGCAAAGAAGCGGCACGACTGTTTACCAGCACCACCTTTTACTCAAAACAATTCAGGCCGTTCTCACCCCCGAATTCGAAATTCCACGATGAAGTAATTCAGTAACAAAGCAAAAATTGTCGTACAATTTTCAAAGCCTATAATAATCAGCTACGACCAAAATAAACAACACGCTTTTTATAACTATTTTGTTATGAAATGATCTATTTAACCGACTTCAAAAAAGGAGGAGGTTCTCAATTCGTCGCGTATATATTTTTTTTTTTTTTTTAATTCCGAATGTTCGGAACCGGATTAGGTGATACCTACTACATGCACTAATTTTGTTCGTTCTTGATTTGGTTTAGTCGTTTTATTATTACTTTTATTAATGGTTAATCGGAGTTATGTTAAGAATTAGAATTAATAATTATTGATGTAACTTTTGTACTATTATAGTTTAACGAGACCGGTACAGTAACATCTATGCTAACTCCATTTAAACCAGACGGTACCGTGAACTACGCGCTTATCCCGAAGATGGTTCAGTGGGCCAACGACTTTGACCATAAAATTCTTCTGAGTAAGTAGTTAGCCATTGTAATATAATTCATAAGTCACACAAGTCATCAGTCAGTAGGAATTTCCACTTTTTTTGTTATCGTATGCTTTTATCATATAAAGAACACTCCAAATTCCCCGATTATTCCCAGCTGTCCCTTCTAGCCCTGTCCCCCGGGGGGACAGCTGGGAATTATTTTCCCAGTTGTCACGGCGGGGGGGACAAGTGGGAATCTATTCTCCCATTTGTTCCCTCTATGTTGGTGTTATAATAGAAGTACCTGCGCCCCGCGGTTTCACCCGTGTTCGGGGTTAGGGGTGAAGTCGTCCCCCTCGAAACTGGGACCAGGGACAGTTTAGACATTGGGACGAGTTGACTACATATTAATATTCTCCAGATGTGAAGTGGTCCCACTAAGCAGTTACTCAAGTTAAAAACATACTTAATTTTGAAGTAAAAAAAAAGTCTATAGAAGAGATTGGTGGAAAACAAAAGACGATCGAAGTGGAAACAAAAGACGATCTAACCTAACTCCGAAACTATTGACACTAGACCACTACTTTCTTATCATAAGTGATAGAGCTCCTCGAGATCTCCATTTTGGTTGACAGCTGTCAAACTTGAAACGTCAATATCTCGGAAACTATTGACTTTAGATCACCAGTTTCTTATAAGTTATAGGGCACTTTGAGGTCTTCATTTTGGATGACAGCTGTCAAACTTAAATACCCTTTATCTCTGAAACTATTGACACTAGACCATCAGTTTCTTAGCATGTGATAAAGCTCTTCGAGATCTTCGTTTTGGATGACAGCTGTCAAACTTAAATACCCTTTATCTCTGAAACTATTGACACTAGACCACTAGTTTCTTAGCATAAGTGATAGAGCTCTTCGAGATCTTCATTTTGGATGACAGCTGTCTAACTTAAATACCCTTAATCTCTGAAACTATTGACAATAGACCATCAGTTTCTTAGCATGTGATAAAGCTCTTCGAGATCTTCGTTTTGGATGACAGCTGTCAAACTTAAATACCCTTTATCTCTGAAACTATTAACACTAGACCACTAGTTTCTTAGCTTAAGTGATAGAGCTTTTCGAGATCTTCATTTTGGATGACAGCTGTCAAACTTAAATACCCTTTATCTCTGAAACTATTGACACTAGACCATCAGTTTCTTAGCATGTGATAAAGCTCTTCGAGATCTTCGTTTTGGATGACAGCTGTCAAACTTAAATACCCTTTATCTCTGAAACTATTGACACTAGACCACTAGTTTCTTAGCATAAGTGATAGAGCTCTTCGAGATCTTCATTTTGGATGACAGCTGTCTAACTTAAATACCCTTAATCTCTGAAACTATTGACAATAGACCATCAGTTTCTTAGCATGTGATAAAGCTCTTCGAGATCTTCGTTTTGGATGACAGCTGTCAAACTTAAATACCCTTTATCTCTGAAACTATTAACACTAGACCACTAGTTTCTTAGCTTAAGTGATAGAGCTTTTCGAGATCTTCATTTTGGATGACAGCTGTCAAACTTAAATACCCTTTATCTCTGAAACTATTGACAATAGACCATCCGTTTCTTAACATGTGATAAAGCTCTTTGAGATCTTCGTTTTGGATGACAGCTGTCAAACTTAAATATCCTTTATCTCTGAAACTATTGACACTAGACCACTAGTTTCTTAGCATAAGTGATAGAGCTCTTCGAGATCTTTATTTTGGATGACAGCTGTCAAACTTAAATACCCTTTATCTCTGAAACTATTGACAATAGACCATCAGTTTCTTAGCATGTGATAAAGCTCTTCGAGATCTTCGTTTTGGATGACAGCTGTCAAATTTAAATACCCTTTATCTCTGAAACTATTGACACTAGACCACTAGTTTCTTAGCATAAGTGATAGAGCTCTTCGAGATCTTCATTTTGGATGACAGCTGTCAAACTTGTACAAAACTTGCATAATGTTGTTTGTTTTTTTTAATAACTTATTAGTTTAAAATTGTAATAGTTTTCAATTTAAATTATAATTATTTTTATCCCTAGCTAGTTAAAAAAACTACCATGGCTTTGGCTACCAAACCATAAATAAAAACGCGATTCAACCGGATAAATAAAGTGTTTTATTATGCAAAATCCCGAAATCCATAGAAGAAATTGAGTTATTACCAGTTCAAAAGCATGCAAAAATTTAAGGTGTTGTATTAGATAGAAAATTAATAGGTACGCCACATGCAGATTATGTAACTAGTAGATGTGAACGTAACCTCAATATGCTCCGCCGTCTAACTGGAGTTTGGTCGGGTGCCCACCCGTATTCTTTAAAATTGGTTTATAATGCTATAATCAGAAGCATATTAGACTATGGCACTTTTCTATTCGTTCCTTGCAATGTCACAGCTAAGAAAATTTGATTCTATTAAATCTAAAGCTCTTAGAATTGTGTCAGGTGCCATGAAATCTAGCCCCTTGAATGCTCTAAAGGTTGAACGTAGTGATCCTCCGTTGAATTTAAGACGTCAATATTTATCAGACAAGTTTTTCTAACATTTTATACTATTATATTACAATTTACTAACCACCCTTTACTACGTAACCTTCATAATTTAAAAAAATAAAACCCTCTAAGATACCATGTTTAGTTGTAAGTTTACAACGTTTTCTAACTACTGCAACCCCAACATTTTCATCTTTAAAATTACCACTACATAGCTCCGATTTCAAATCGTTAATAACTCTCCCAGAAATGCACGAAGATAATAGGCCTAGTGAAAGACAGTGTAACTGCCAATCAGGAATTTAAATCTACTGTTGGTGAGAAATGGTCAAGATCACACCCCATTTTTTGTGATGCTTCTAAATTATCTACCGATGGTCGTGTAGGCATAGGAGTATTTTGAAGTATAAACAGCAGCATTTAATATTCCAATAAACCAAACTTGTTCCTGAGTCATCTGTTTTTACCGGTGAATGTCTCGGATTACTTAAATCTATAGAATTGATCATTTCGATGAAATAACGATGTTCAGTTATTTTCTCTGATTCTAAAAGCTCGTTATTAGCATTGAAGAAATACCCTATTAAAACGCGGTACCACTTTCTATTAATATAATATGATATTCAGAAGAAACTCTTAGAGTGCTCGGAGAAAGGCTTGTCCTTTGCTCAGGGTACCTGGCTATACTGGTATTACGGGCAATGTTAAAGCTGATGAATTAGCTAAGACTGCTGTGGACTGTGGAGATATCGTTCCATTTTTAAACTATTGTCATGATTTAAGAACACTTGGGATCAGTCGTGGACGGACAGTGCGCGAGTAAAGGGTAGACATCTTTACAATATCCAACCACTGACCACAAAAAATCTTGGATCAGAAAGATCAGACTTGGTAAGACAGCGACGTCAATCACTTATGCTAAGAAACTAGTAGCCTAGTGTCAATAGTTTCAGAGATCAAGGGTATTTAAGTTTGACAGCTGTCATCCAAAACGAAGATCTCGAAGAGCTTTATCACATGCTAAGAAACGGATGGTCTATTGTCAATAGTTTCAGAGATAAAGGATATTTAAGTTTGACAGCTGTCATCCAAAATGAAGATCTCGAAGAACTCTATCATTTATGCTAAGAAACTAGTGGTCTAGTGTCAATAGTTTCAGAGATAAAGGGTATTTAAGTTTGACAGCTGTCATCCAAAACGAAGATCTCGAAGAGCTTTATCACATGCTAAGAAACTGATGGTCTAGTGTCAATAGTTTCAGAGATAAAGGGTATATAAGTTTGACAGCTGTCATCCAAAATGAAGACCTCGAAGTGCCCTATAACTTATAAGAAACTGGTGATCTAAAGTCAATAGTTTCCGAGATATTGACGTTTCAAGTTTGACAGCTGTCAACCAAAATGGAGATCTCGAGGAGCTCTATCACTTATGATAAGAAAGTAGTGGTCTAGTGTCAATAGTTTCGGAGTTAGGTTAGATCGCCTTTTGTTTCCACTTCGATCGTCTTTTGTTTTCCACCAATCCTTTTCTATAGACTTTTTTTTTACTTCAAAATTAAGTATGTTTTTAACTTGAGTAACTGCTTAGTGGGACCACTTAACCCCTGGAGAATATTAATATGTAGTCAACTCGTCCCAATGTCTAAACTGTCCCTGGTCCCAGTTTCGAGGGGGACGACTTCACCCCTAACCCCATCGTAATATTACAATGAATGCAAGTCGTGTGCGTTTATAAAGTTTATTAAAATAATAATGGTTCATCAGGATGCTTATTACGAACACGGGTGAAACCGCGGGGCGCAGGTACTTCTATTATAACACCAACATAGGGGGGACAAATGGAAGAATTGATTCCCACTTGTCCCCCCGCCGTGACAACTGGGAAAATAATTCCCAGCTGTCCCCCCGGGGGACAGGGCTAGAGGGGACAGCTGGGAATAATCGAAATTCCCAATTTCAGGATATCAAATTAAAATCCAAGAAGATTCGAAATAGCTTCTACCGGCATATTCCACTAATCCCCTTACTCAATCCCCTGCCCAGAAGATTTGTAGACTTTTTATCCACAAATCCCCTGATCATCCCGCCTTGTTGCCGCCAGGGGATTTGTGGACAAAAAGTTCACAAATCCCCTTAACCTATACTTTAAATCGGTGTAGGTCTATAAATAAAACATAATATTTACAAAATTAAAATAAAATAATTAAGATGTCACATAAATGGATTAAGTATCTCCCGAGCCTATGATTAGAGCTAACGATCCGATTTATAAATCAATTATTTTGATATTCTTTTTACCGATGTTTGTATCGAAACGATCCCGTTCCCGCGAGAATATGCGGATAAAAAGCCAATGTGTTATTTCAGGTCTCCAGCTACCTATAACTATTTCAAGTTTCATTAGAATCATATTATATAATTAGTAATAATAAAAGTTATTTTAAAGTAAGCAACGTAAAATATTATTTCTATATTTTTATTTACTTTTTGTAATTTTTTTTTGTGAAAAGTAGTTTCTTAACTCAAATTGGTTTTTTATTTAACTCGTCCGGCGGCGATGATGTTTCACCGGGGGGACACGCTAATTAAAACTGAAAAATGCTCTGAGTGTCGATGTACCACCGGGGGGACATCCTACCCAGACCACTTGAAACTCTAATGTATAGAAATAGAGTGGATTTTTGTTAGAACAACTTTTGTTCATGGGCTGCTCTGATAATATATTTTACGTCATTTGTCATTGACAGTAATATTACAGCCAGTTGAAAAAAAAATAGGATTTGCAAATTTCTGTTTTCAGATTTTTCAGTTCCGCCATTTTTTTTTTTGCAGTTTGTGTGAACGTGATAATTATTAATTGTTCCAAATAATGATAAGTGGGTGATTTTAGTGGAAAATTAGTGTTAATTAGTTTATTTGGTTCAGTCTTTTGGTATGTATCGTATCAAAATTTCAAATATCATTGTAGAAACACTTTTTTTACAAGTCAGAAAACCGCTCAATAAAATACGTAAAATTCGTGTTTGGTTGAGCTCTAGCGTCATGAACATAAGGTTCACAATGGAATGTAGTTTGGTCAAACTTGTAAGTTATACTTACGGCACTTTTATTTCAACTTGAATTATTATTATTTTCCTATGATAGCTATATGTAAATGATATTTTATGGTAATAGGTAGACTGTAATGGACACTTTTTACAATAGTTGAACTAGGACCAGATTACAGTCATTGTGAAACAAGCTTCGTAGAGAAAGTCGGAAGAAAGTTGGGAAAAAGTTTTTACTTCAAAGTAAATAAATAATTATTTACTCCTTACTAAATGCCAGATGCGAGGCGCGGTAGCGCCTGGCATCATCAGTACTTCCCAGGTCGCCCGTTTAAGTGTGGATATTTGCACTGTAGTAGGTAGGTAAAGTAAGGCAAAATTTGTATGTCAGTAAGTGATGATGACGATGGATGACGATCAATGACAATGGATGACGATGGATGCCGATGATTCAAAAACAACGAAATTACGGATTTTTTATTCTTTATCCGGATATCTGGACTTGATATCCGAATAAAGTAGCCTATATGTTAATAGAAGTCTTATGCTATCTGCATGCCAAATTTCATTGAAATCGGTCCAGCCGTTTCCGAGATTAGCGCGCACAAAGGCACAGGCAAACAGACAAAAAGTTAACACGGAAATGGGGTCTGTTACGTTAGTACATACCTCTAAAAATAGTTTTTTCAAAATATCTTTCAAAAACAGACACTGATTTTATTATAAGTATAGATTATGGTACTTACATATAAGAGTGTTTAGAATTAAGAAACTCAATCAACATTGATGAAAGTGATTATTCTGTAATTTTGTTCACCACTCGGTATATTATGTTATTAAAACACGAAGACTGAAACTACGTAACACACTGTTTTTATTTGATTAAAAAAAAGGAAATGTAAATTTCGGTTAAGGGGATTTGTAGACTATTTGTCCACAAATCCCCTGCTAATCCCGTTGTATCGCCGCCAGGGGATTTGTGGAGAAAAAGTCTACAAATCCCCTGGGCAGGGGATTGAGTAAGGGGATTAGTGGAATATGCCCTTCTACCAACTGTTTAGACTTAAGACTATGCTTTTCTTAATCTTAGAAAATTAAACGAAGAGATACAGTCTTTATTTTAAACCTTATTATTGTAAATTAGGAGACACCTGCGAAAAGCAGAAAAAAACAAAAAGAAGCATTTAAATCCTGTCAGGTGTCGCTCAAGCTCTGGCCACGCCTCACTACCATACAAAAGGAACGGTCCAATTATAGTTTTATAGACTTGCCCCTTTAGTTTAACTGGCATTTTGGGTTTACAAAAGACCAGTATTAACTCTCGCTATTCAGCCCAAACTGCCGAAATGCGAGACTTGACTCGACTTGAGTTACCGGACGCATAGGGCACAGATCTCAAGTACCTACATAAACTGGTCTGTACGCTCGACCTCTATGACTGCCATGCCGTCCCTTACCCGAATAAGCCAGCGCAATATAGGTATCAGCAGCAATTTTGGAAAGCATTTTTTCATCATTCCCTAATAAAACATTAATTAAAAAAACCAAAAACCCGACTACGTAAAAAAATCGATTTACAAATAAGTAAAGAAACAACAAAAAAAACTAAAAAGAATAAAAACAAGCCCAGTAATTTGAAATTATGCTAAGTAATACTGAATAATCATTCAAATAGTTTTGTAATCCATAAACACAGAGCACTAATAAATGAGTAAAAAATTGTGACTGTGTGACCGACTGTGAGTAATTATAATTAATTATTTACTAATTTATTATGTGCTCTGTGTACCTATATGGATTACAAAACTATTTGAATGATTATTCAGTATTACTTAGCATAATTTCAAATTACAGGGTTTGTTTTTATTCTGTTTAGTTTTTTTTGTTGTTTCTTTACTTATTTGTAAATCGAATTTTTTACGCAGTCGGGTTTTTTGGTTTTTTTAATTATTTTTTTTATTTGCCGCTTTTTAGTTTTTTCATTTATTGACGGTAAGTCTCGTAATCTATTCATTTCATTAAGGGAGTTAATATCATGTGGATTATTCAGTAGATATAACTAATATTAATTTGTAACGGCGAGACCCCTTTAATCCGAAGTCCAGGGCTTGCGGGTGAAGTCCTGAATCCTTTGGTAAAAACCGCATCTAAATAGTTCATACGGTTTAACAGTTATTCAATTTCAAAGTTCACGCAAAAAACCTAGGAATCACTTAGTGATGCAACCCTCATAGCGGCTGTTGACCTAGAAAATCAGCTGTTTCGCATAAAACCGGAATCACAGGACGATTACATTTACGTTTTAAGATGCATTTAGAAGGGTTCCTAGATGCGTTTTTTTTAAACGAGTTGCTAACATAGCCTACGTCATCAGTTTTAGACGATACGATACCTACTCCTACGGTTAAAGTACTTACTAAAGATATTCGCCCACCATAACGGAGCATATTACTAAAACCGTAACCGTTCAATTTTTTTTGCGGTAGAGGTTGGTACCTATTTTGCTTTTTTGTTGTCGGCTACTTAGCTCGTGATGTTAATGTGTCCCCTTTTTCGTTCCTTTACTACTAGTGAGCGGAGAGAACTGCTTGACCTACACGGTTAAGTACTAAGTTCCTTTCAGCAGTGCTAAAATACCAATCTTTGCCAATGTTAAAAACTGATATACCTACCTAAGGGAATTCATAACGTAAGTGCTAATTGGATTGGCTTCCAGTCGGATACATACTTACCACAGACTGTGCCGGGAATTTACCCAAAATAGATAAAATTTGGAATATGAAAGCAAGGTTCCGTATAATAAAATAATATTTTAATTATACTTATAATAAAATGTTTTGATACCTTGAGAGAGAGCATTCTGTGTGTCGTGTCGACTGCAATGCAGAAGGCTGCGGGTTCGATTCCCGCCGGGTACAAATATTTATGTTTAAAAATAAATATTTGTACCTGGTTTGGGTATCTTTCTGTGTATGTATAAATTATAAGATGTATTGATTTACAAAAAAAATATTGTGTGTAATTTTCCGTTGTTTAGTACCCATAGTACAAGTCCAGTGCTTAGTTTGGGGCTAGATTGCGCTTGTGTAAGGTTGTGCAATATTTATTTATTATTAACACGATTAAACATTATTACGTACCTAGAAGTACCCTTAGGAATTAGTGTTCGACGAATATGCACTTACGTTTTAAATACAGAAATCAGTGATGTTTTTTAAGTATGGTAGGTAATGGGTTTGACTGCTGTTCTGTGGAACCTTAAACTTCGTGTACCGCACGCGCGGGCGGCGTCCTTTGCCGCGCGCCGCCAAGCGGCTCTTTGGCGGTAGCCAAGACGCCGCTTGTCTATCATTCGCGGGCGGCGCACGCAGGCGAAAAATCAATAAAAGTCGGACATAACCAAAAAAATGTTAAAGTACTTTAGACATGCAAAATAAGCCCTAACGGTTTATCCGATAAACAATGCATTTCTCCCGCACAGGTAAAGCGACCCATGAGTCATCTAGGCATCCTGGTCTCATTCCAAAGTTCGACTTGTTCAACGGCGGATGCGTTTACTGCTTAAATTGTTATCTAAGTGTTTGCGGCTCTATATTTTTTGTTGTGAACAATTTGGGATTTTTGCAATGGATTCCCTTCCAGGAGGTAAGAGACTATTTTTTTAAATTATTATTGTTAAACTGTGCCTGATATTTTGTGTAATATACAACATGTTTCTAAGATACATGCATTTTTTACATGTTTTTCACTTTAGATAGTCTCAAAAGTCCAATTTCCTGATAGATTCGATAATAGCAGTTTTAGAAACTACTGACTTTTGTTTATAAAACACCTACTCTATTTTATGCGTCCGTGTGCGTCGCTTTAACAAAATATTCTTTTGAATAGAGGACTAAGTAAAAATTGTAACTTATTCGCATAGCATTAAAAAGCGTTTTTCGTGTTTTTGTATTTCGAATTGGTTATATTATTGGTTTTAAATGTCATTTAATGTTGTTTTAGGATCAACTGATGAAGAAGTGAGCTTCAGCAGAATGACCTTGATCGGCTTCTATAGAGAAGAAACTTCTCGAAAGGAGCAAGATAAAGTGTTACATCTGCACGACAAAGTACGAAACGCTTTGAAAGTGGATGAGCTCACAGAGGAAATAAAACGTTGTCTTGGAAAATTAGTAAGCGATTATAAGACAAAACTTCTCCAGGCACATCGTAATTTTTCTCGATGTGTTAGCAGAAACAAGAACTGGTTTGAAACGTACGTTAATTTTTGCGTGCCGACTCGTACCCGAAAGCGAAGTGGTAGTCTTGGCGGGCGACCTACCAAAAATTTTGAAGAATGTACCGAACGTACTAAACGCAGGAAGACGGAAGAAGTTCGAAAGCAACTAGAACCTAAAGAACTAGCTTTTGCTGCCCAGGTGGAATATCGTGCACGTGGTGATATCCAGACGTCGAAACTAATAAAACAAGTTGCTCTTGCTGGTCCCAGTAGCTTTGTCAACGTTCCTGAAAAACATGAAAGCCTTTCATCAGACAAATCTTTGTCCTTGGTGATTGAAGGACAACTGACTAAATTTCAGTACAACACGTTACGGTCCTCAGCAATGGAGATGAACTGTAATCTGTACCCAAATTATGAGAGTATAACTGAAGCAAAAAAAAGGTGTTACCCTGAAGGCATTATTTGCACGGAAACCTTTGCTGAAGTTCCTCTTCAGAGTTTAATGGACCACACTGCAAAAAGATTGTGCTTGTCTATAAATGAAGTTTTGCAATCGCTTACAGCAGACCAGTTAAAAAATCTTCGCCTAATATCGAAATGGGGCTGTGACGGTTCAGGTTGCCATTCCCAGTACAAACAGACATTTGAAAATGCAGAGCAGTCAGACTCCAACATGGTTATAACTTCAATTGTACCAATTCAATTGGTATGTGACCACGAACAAACCGTGATCATCTGGCAAAATTCACGGCCATCATCACCAAGATATTGTCGTCCGCTGAAGTTAGAGATGGCTCATGAAACACCAGAACTGTCAAGATCTCTGGCCCAAAATGTTCAAACACAAATTGAAAATTTAAGTCCAACATTAGTTGAAGAAGTGCATACAGTGAAGCATCAATTAATGATGACAATGGTGGATGGGAAAATGATAAATGCATTAACGGACACAAAATCTGCCATGCGCTGCTTTATTTGTAAAGCCACATCCAAGGACTTTAACAGAATTAAATTCTGTGTCTCCAAGGCCACTCCTGAAGAAAACCTTATATATGGCATTTCATCATTACATGCCTGGATAAGATTTGCGGAATTTATTTTACATTTGGGTTACAAATTGAAGGTGGGAAAATGGAAGACTAGAAATACAGAAAGCAACGCTATGATAGCCGCTGAAAAGCAACGTATTCAGAATGAATTTTGGCAAAAACTTGGTTTGCATGTCGACAAACCAAGACAAGGTGGAGGCACGTCTACTGATGGCAACACGGCGCGCGCCATCTTTCAGCATGCAGAAGAAGTTCATGAAATAACGGGTGTCAATCTGCAGCTCATAAATAGACTACATACTATTTTAAGAATAATGTCTTGTGGATACAAAATTAATATAGTGAAGTTCTAAAAATTTTGCACCAAAACAGCGGCTGTTTTTGTGTGGAATTACCCATGGTACTATATGCCAACTACAACAAGTACTCATTCATGGGTCAAGAATAATAGAAAATTGTGAAGTAGCGATAGGCTTAATGAGTGAAGATGCACAAGAGAGCAGAAACAAAGACGTAAGGAATTATAGGGAGCGATTTTCAAGAAAATTTTCTAGACAGTTAGCAATGGAAGACACGTTCAAGAGACTTTTAGTGTCTTCCGATCCATATATAACGGGATTACGAAAATTAGTCCCAAAAAAATCACTTCAAATGTGCCAAGATGTTTTAGACTTACTAGAAGAACCAAATATTACATAGAACGTAAAATAAAATTGTCAAAAGTAATCATTATCGTGTTTTTATTACTCAACAATCCTTTATAAATACGATTCCTATAATTTTTTAATTAATTAAGTAATTTTAAGGTTTTGTCCGACTTTTATTGATTTTTCGCCTGAGTGCGGCGCTCTTTGACTCCTATGTCCTTTTTGCCGACGGTTCGTGTCATTGGTCGGCGGCGCAGACAAAGAAGCCGCCCGCCTAGAGCTGCGTTATGATTCGACGGGAGCCATTTTTGAAAAACCGCCCAAAAGGAAGGGAACTTTTACGTTTTAAAGTATATCGATACTTGTCGATATTTTCGATAACTTAAATTTTTTGACCGAGTGAACGAAGCATCTCTGGCTCAAGACTGGCAAAATTTGCGTTTTTTTGTCAGTTTGTGGGTTTGTTGCTACTTCTCTACAGGTCGCATTTTTGAACTGAATGCAAGTTCTACAAGTAAGTATGTAGATTTTTTGTCATGTTGACTTTTTGATCGAAAGGTGTGCCTCTAAGAGACCAAAAAACTTAAATACCTTTTATCGCTGTATGAAATTCAATACCTAAGTCTATTTTATTTAAAAGAAATCAACATAAAATATGGTGATTTGATGAAAATGTTCAGAGTGATGAACAGAGAAGTTCCCTAAAATGATGCAAGTAACGTAATTACTAAGATTTGGAAGTACTTACCATAGTATTTACTTTACTTTTGGACTTTTTGATTTTGGAGTAGTATGTTAGTTTTTAGTAGCTACTTATTGAGGAGCCTATTCCCTCTATGTACTGTGCTATTGGTCTAGTTACACCTGCCGGTCTCGAATGATCGTGCGGGTTAAGCAACGTTTGGTGCGGTCATTAATTAGAATTGACCGCACCAAGCGGTCAAACAGTTGGTCCCGAATGTTATCTATGATAAAAGTCGATACATCAAGTTAGCGGCCTTAGGGCGACACGAAACCCTAACACTAGGTGAGCCACACCACTATACACGAATATAGGAAAAAGAAGTAGGTTCCTAGCAAATACATATTAGCCGACCGCCTACACGGTGACCGGCCACACATCGATAAAACGGAGAAAAAAATCGATACCATCGGTCGATATTATTTTATTAGCATCCCTTAATGTAGGCGGCCTGACTACTTACCTATAGCTTCCATCGGTCAGTCTCGTGCTAGAAGTTGCGAAATAAGGTCTCGTGCGTAGTGTTGCCTCTTTCGTAACTAAAATGAGTGATACCCGTGGTAATAAGTACGTATTCCAATAACAATTTAATAACGATACTATCACAAACAGCGCCATGAAAAACATAGTGTCGGGCGTTGGGTCACGCGGCATTCTTTGCATTAGCAAGTCTGGCGGGCACATCGCACCATATCGCAACGAGCGATAATGTGAGAATGTTTTGTTGTGCTAATTTAGTGTTTGTGAAACCAATGTGAAATATGGATTACTTAAAATGGATGAAGTGGATTAAACTACGCGAGTGAGTAGTACCTACTTTTTTTTTGAACTCGTGAATCAACAATTGACCGCTCAATGTCTGTAGCAGCAGTTTTCTAGCCTGGTCAGGGGCGCCGGGTTTTTATAATCCCCGTGGGTGCTCCAGCTATTTTTAACCGACGTCAAAAAAAGGACTGGATTCTCTATTCGTGTCGTGTACATATTTTTTTTAATGTTTGTTCACCGATTACTCGATGATGACTTGACCGATTGAGATGGTTCTTGTTTAATGGAAAGCCCCGAGGTGGTCTCATAAAAATTTAATGAGGCTCTGACGAGGATATTCGAAGTGATGAACGGAAATGCTTCTCAAAACGATGTATTCAATTCAATTGTTTATCAATTAGGTATTAGAAGATAGCTCAACCGATTGAGATGATTATTTTTTTAATGGAAAGGTGCTCAGTACCTACTATTTACCTCTCGTGGGGTGCCGGAGCACCCGAGCACCCACGGACTCGGCGCCCCTGAGCCTGGTTATTAATTTGTACCTATGTCCACATGTGGTAGGTAAGGTATCTAGGTAGGTATCCGGCGCACGACGCGGGGCGGGAGCACCGCACCGGTGTCACTCAGCGCCTCAGAATAGGTACATATATGAGATTGCGCAGCGCATGTAGTTATACGTATCTTCCTAGGGTTGTCACGTCATGCAACGGATTCTTGAGTTATTTTTTTTGTATGAAAATATTTACATCAGCTTTTCTAAGTTATTGTTTCAAAGCCGTGACCTTCCGAGCACAAAACGAAAGCCTGGCGAGTACTACTGGGCTAGCCTGTTACACGTGTATAATTAAGTAGGAAGGTACTTATGTTCCTACTTTATTTATTTATATATTCTATTTCAGTTAGGTTTTAGGTATTTATTGTTTAAATTTATTATTATTCTTTTAACGTTTTTAGCACCTAAGTAAGATAAGTAAGGTAACGTTTTTAGCACCTAAGTACCTAAATGTTATTAGGCTTTTATTCAGTTGGTAGGTACAATTTATGTAATTTTTTTTAGTATATTTTAATGAAATTCTGTCACCTTCTTTTCAAATTCATTACGGCTTATCGTTTGGTAGTTCTAAGCGTCACTACGTAACAAAAATAAAAAATTGTTCGTTAGTAATAATAAAAAGCAAGAATACCTAATTGGTAATTAATTTTAAACCGTTATATTTCCTAAACTGTTATTTAAAATCAAAAATGGTTAAAGAAGCCTAACATTGATATTTAAATACATATTCAACGATACCCATCTTAACATACTTTGTCGATTTTGGGTTTTTTAATTTTGACAATATGGCATCTGGTTGTGACAAAAGTTAATTTGGATTACCGTCATGTCTTTAGTCACACTCGCCAGATTAAGAGGAATCGATTGACGTAAGAATCATCAAAATCGGTCTACGCGTTTGGCCTCTAGAACGTCACATAGAAACATCCATACATCCATACATACATAGACCGATAAAGACATTACCCTCCTTTGCGTCGCGCAGTCGGGTAAAAAATAACCCTAAATGATAAATGTAAAAAGGAATATCAATATCTTATTTTTATGTTTTTCTTTTTCAGTCTTCTCATATATCGGCGAAGAGTCATCATTGAATTTGCTTGAGCATAAAAAAGTCGCAAAAAAGTTTGTTGATTCAGCCACCCCACTTGGAATAAAAATCATCGTTCAAGTTGGAGCACAACCATTATTTGAAGCGGTGCAACTGGTGAGTTAAGAATCGTGTATAACTTTACATTACATACCTTTACTTATGTACCTTTTACCATATACTTTTAAAGAAATAAAGGTACCTTTATAGAAATAAAGGTATATAACTGAAATTCATTAAGTAGCACAACTTACTAGCGGCGCGGCGTATTGTTTTTTTCCCTGGGTAGGATGTTCGCGTAATTATAGTTTAAAATAAAAAAAATTTTTTTATAAAAAAACAAAAAACCCGACTGCGTAAAAAACTCGATTAAAAAAGACTCATAGAAACAACAAAAAAAACCAGTAAAAAATGACTCACAGTCGGGACCCATTCATTTTACCAATCTAATTTTTCCAATGGGTCCCGACTGTGAGTCATTTTTTACTCATTTATTATGTGTTCTGTGTGTATCGATTACAAAACTATTATTACTTAGCGTAATTTCAAATAACTGGGCTTGTTTTTTTCTTTTTGGTTTTTTTGTTGTTTCTATGAGTATTTTTTAATCGAGTTTTTTACGCAGTCGGGGTTTTTGTTTTTTTATAAATTATTTTTTTTATTTTACGCTTTTTAGTTATTTTCATTTATTGATGGTAGGTAAGTCTCGTAATCTATTGATTTCATTAGGGGGTTATAATGTATACTGTGCATTATTCAGTAGATAACTAATATTATAATTAAGAAGGAAAGTAGGTACTTAATGTTCCAACTTTATTTATTTATATTATTCTTTTTCAGTTAGGGTTTAGTTATTTGTTGCTTAAATTGATTATTATTCTTTTAACGTTTTTAGGTAAGTAAGTACCTAAGTGTTATTAGACTTTTATTCAGTAGGTAGGTACAATTTATGTAAATACTATACTAAATACGACTACATACATACATAGACCGATAAACACATTACCCTTCTTTGCGTCGCGCAGTCGGGTAAAAAAAGCTGCACTCTGCTATTTTGATCCGAAAACTTATTATCAGTGATCGGAGTAGGTAGATTGATTTTGGTACTTGTAAACGGAAATGTCTATAGAAAAATTAACGTGGATAAGCCTTTTTTCCGGAAAGCCATCCCGTTATTTCGAGGCTTAATCAAAGATGGTTTATATTGGTAGATTACTACAGTTTGAATAACCATTAAAAGGAATCAACGTAATATAAATAGTTTTCTGTTTTGCTGTGAATATTTTTTCAGTAGCTATTTATTTTTATTTAGTCGTAAATAGATAAGTACATTCAAACTATAATATAACTTTTGAATAATGCATAATTTTATAGTATAATATACCGAAAAAGGCACGGAGGATTTAAAATGAAAGTGAATTATTGTTTTTATATTTAGAGGTCATTTACCTTAAAGGTCGAACCGCACTAGAGCTACACTGTAGTGGAGCGGCGCGGCAAAGTATTCTTTCTACTGTTTAGTGTGTTAGACGTGTAAAACAATCCGCTTGCAGTCATACTTTATTTTAGCCGGAAAGAACTAGATGAAGCCTGTCACACGTTATCGGATAATCTAATGCCTCTATAGGGTCAAAACTTGTTGTTGCCGCACATTGCTTTTAGTCGTAACATTAACAAAAAACATTTTATATTATTCCTTGACAACAAAGGTAAAATAAAAACAATATATAGATAAAACTCACCATCGTTTATTTTAAATATACAAAAATATTTTAATAATTTTTCACATTTTAATCATCTTCCGTCATTGTTTCATCATTTTCGTAATCTTCGACAGAATTGAAATAAATGACTATCAGTTTCTCTATATTTTCTATTTTCAACCTGTTCCTTTTTACGTCAACGAGTGACATACATACAATCTGTACCTGGCATGTTAACAGCCCGCCCATTGTTTTGATAACCGGTTAGTGCACCATCCACGTTCCTGTGCTCTGATTGGACGTTGGGCTATGTTGAGCGCGTACTCTTGCGATTCATATTTTTAAACAAAACAAAGACCGAGAAACATTTTTGTCAAGCTAGGGTTGTTGTTGCTACACTTGTATTAATCGAGCTGCCTTCTATTCAATTATTTGGAACGAAAGATATTTTTCTAGAATAGATCATAGGATATCCACGGCAGATGCGGACGGCTTCCTTTGAAAAAATGTCAAATAATAAATACGAGATTTACATAGGCCGAATGTAGGGAGGTAAGTATTTATTCATTTCAGTAAATATAGCATTCTGCTAGTTTTTATATGACAGCTTTCAATTTTTGAATTCCGGGTTATAAAATTACAATTCCGGATTTTCAGAGGAATGTCCACATTAACATGTACGTTTCAGATCGTTGACCTCATTTCAATCTACCTACTCCGATCACTGCTTATTATACAGGGAGTACAGGCTAACTTTACTGTCAGCTTTTTCAAGGTTGACGGGTTGGTTGGTTGGTTGGATCAGACCCTAGTCTTCAATTAACTATCAAACACCAAAGTACTCATCAAGACGAAACATAGGAGCCCTAGCTCGAGACGGTTATGTCGTTTAATTAGTCAGTACCTATGGCCACCTTCCAGTTCCATCATCAGACCCTGGTGACCATCGAGCACCATAAAGTACTCGTCGAGATGAATTAAATGAGCCCAAGCTCGATGCGGTTATGTTGTATAATTAGTGAGTACCTGTGGCCTCCCTCCAGCTCCATCATCAAATCAGCTTCATGTTATCATAATGCGACTTACACATGTATACAAAATTGTAGCTCAATAGGTTGAAGATATCTACTTCAAAATTGCGTTCAAAGATTTCACCCGCACAAACATACATACACTTTAACTTGTATGTACAATGTACATACAAACGTACATACAAGTTAAATAAAAGCTTATAATAAAATCAAGCTGCATCCTGCTATTTTGATCCGAAAACTAATTATGATTATAATTTCTGTACAGGCTAAGTACTGCAATGAGTTGCAAGTGGCGGGTATCATGGTGCTCCCTGTAATCACATACAAGGGTAATCTAACCGAAACTATTGAAGATTTGCGAATGGTATGCGGTGCTGCACCTGATTGCTCTTGCATGTATGAAGAATTGCCGTTTGTCACTTCTCCAAAGGGTAAGCTAGGTATCTCAATACAAATGCTATTATTATTATTACTATTAGTTTGCGAGTAACGGAAATGGTCAAGGATGTTTCCCTTTACTCTTTTATTAAAATTAAATACGTTACACCATCGTTTTCTCAGTGGAAAGTATTGGTTAGAAAGACAGCCTTAAGCAAAATTGTTTTCGATTTTTTCGGATGCAACGGATCGACATTATTATCAAGTTGTACGTATAATAATAATATGTTAACACCGAATTTATCACCGAGTTAACACCGTTATGTAAACACCGAGTTTGGTGAAGCACCGCTAGCGGTGGAACACCAAACTAGATTTGACATCTGCTAAAGCGTCCGTGCCCGTAAACAATGCCCGACAAACGCGAGTTCAGTACCATGATTCCCGTATTTAATCAAATGAAACCTTAATTTGCAATTGGACTGCAGTCAAAATTTAATTGCCCCAAAAAGTATGGAAAACGGTATTCTCCAACGAAAATTTTAACGAAAAATGGCAAATGGTATATGAAAAACATACCAATTGAAATTAACGGTTGACTCTAACGATATTAAAATGATGTCGAAATGATATTTAGTGTATTTTCAATACAAACATAATACGCCGTCAGGCTTTAAAATGTTTCACGATAGACGACTACCCATTTCAGTATCTGCTGTTGAAGTAATCATAGAACTCATAAGACTACGCGACACCAACGACGAGTCAGCAATCTGTAACTTTGACGGTGCAGCGCTCTTCATGGATACTGGGCTACTGCTCAGATCAACAGTTGAACTAAAAGGCTTCGCGGTTTTGATTTCGGGTTATGTAAGTTATTTGAGTCACGCTTGAAGAATAAACTTGACCTGGCCTTAGGCGCCCGTCATTCTAATATGCCATTCCTCCCATAGTTTCAAGCCTTTAAGCCATAATACTATTGTCATAAATATTAGGATAAATGGCAATGATCTCCTCTTAGATTGATTAAGCAGTCCACGCCTTAATACTTATTACGATTTATTCAAATTTATCTAAGACCTCACTGTCCATTTGTCTGTCTGTCTATCACCAGGCTATATCTCATGAACCGTGATAAGCCACAGTTAAAATATTCACACTGGATGTTTTTTTTATTGCCGCTATTACAACAAATTCTAAAAACAATTTTTTTTCATTCCCCTACAGTATGAAATTTATGCAGCGTTCGTTACGGGATTCCCCCTAAGTTTAAGCTCGGCTGGAACTTTGTTCCCAAAACTAGTAAAGGAGATCGAAACAGCTTGTTTCAATGGTGATGACGAAGTAGGAAGAATTAAACAAGAAGAACTGGACCTGTACCTAAACGCCATAAATAATTTAGATGATACTACGTATATAGGTAAGCCATATGGTGAGATTAGAATAAGTTTGATACGGTTAACACGGATATTAATACGAAAAATAAACAAATATATTTATTATAGTGTAGTGACCTCCAGGTAGTGTATTCAAAATACTAGCGTGGTGTGGTAGTATGATGTTTATTTGGTAGGTCGCTGGGTTCATATACAAGTCATCTTAATCACTACATAGATCTATTGATGTAACACGTAAATTGGATTACATAATTAAACACGTACTTAAAACGCCTCCTATCTGTCTATTCTATGCTATCTTAGCTATAAATCCTACTACGTAACTACCGTACATTATTTATTAAAGGCATTTAAAGGTAGTTACAACAAACAAAACATTGTCAATCATGCACAAACTACAGTAATTAAGTACACTAAGATTCTGATACGCAAATTTAAAAACCCTACCTACCTAAGCAAGCTATTTGAAAAAAAATTGATTTCATATTTTTTTCTTATTATAATAAGAACGTTGTACCTAGCTGAATTTAAACAATCTTACAAATTACTTTAAAATTTATTGTTTCAGATCCTGAGATAAGATGTAAGTGTTTTCTTGTAAAATGAAGTTAGAGTATTTACATTCACATCATACCTACTCATACGTCCAATAACGATAACTAAGAACTATTTATTATTTTATTTATTTAAAATAAACAATTTACATGCATTTTTACTAAGTTTCAGGAAAACTAAAACTCAGCATCACTTTTTCACCAACGCAAACCCATGTAAACATTTCAAAATTTAATTATTTCTGTTCACAGCTTATATACCGAATCATAAGGCAGCATTCAAACTAATTTGGGGTTATGATATTGGAGTACGTATTCCTCTCATCGCAGCTTCTCCGGTGACAGTTCAGCAAATATATGAAAATTTACAGGCGCTCGGTGTTGAATTAAAAGGATCTCCCTAATAGATAGTATATGTTTTAACGCAGAATTAATAACTTGCGTAGCTATGAGATAATATCTTTATTGACCACTAGCTGCGCCCCGCGGTTTCACCCGCGCAAGTTGCGAACCCGCGTTGTTCGAACACCTACCTACCGCAATGCAAAAATCCACACCTAAACGGTCGCCCATTGAAGTACTGTTGAAGCCAGGCGCTGCCGCGCCTGGCATCATCAGTACTTCCCTGGTCGTCCGTTTAAGTGTGGATTTTTGCACTGCGGTTGGTAGGTGAAGTAAAGTAAAGTTTGTATTTCATTAGTAAGTGACGATGACGATGACGAAGGATGACGATGATCATGATGCCACTCTACATAACTTACCCTACCCCTGTGTCGATTTTCATTTATTGAATAGTTATCACCCGCGTAAGTCCCGATCATGCGGGATTTTCGGGATCAAAAGTATCCTATGTCACTCTCTATCATTTAAACTATCGATGTGCAAATTTTCATCCAATAAATAGTTATCACCCGCGTAAGTCCCGATCCCGCGGGATTTTCGGGATCAAAAGTATTCTATGTTACTCTCCATCATTTAAACTATCCCTATGCAAATTTTCATCTATTAGATAGTTATCACCCGCGTAAGTCCCGATCCCGCGGGATTTTCGGGATCAAAAGTGTCCTATGTTACTCTCCATCATTTAAACTATCCCTATGCAAATTTTCATCCAAATCGGTTGAGCCGTTTGACCGTGAAGAGGGAACAAACAAACAAACAAATAAACAAACAAACAAACAAACAAATAAACAAACAAACAGACTTTCGGATTTATAATATTAGTAGGATGTGCAAATAAATATTATCTTTGAATTTCAAAACTGGTCTTATTTTATTATAATAACTCCTTTTCTCTTTTTCTTCTCTAATCTACCTCTTTCCCTCTCCGCTTTCTTTCATAAATACTCTGAATTAAGAGGATTACATGTATTGAATCTAGGAGGCGCGTCGCGGCGAATTTTTGTAGAAAATGATACTCAAAAAAACACCCTATTCTAAGAAATACGGATCTCAATGCATTCACTTATTTATAAGTGAATGCATTGAGATCCGCCCTACCATGATGTCATATAAGTCGTCGCGAAGTCGCAACGTTGACATTCAGCTTAAACAAAACAATTAAAAACATATCAGATCTATATCTATCTATACTTATAGGTAATGAAGGAAGAGAGGACAAAAAGTCTATACTTGGAAGTAAATTTAAAAAAGTTTCTAGAGGGTTTAGAAAAAGTAGTAGAACAAAATTATATAATTTTTAAAATTCATGTGTTGTCTGTTTTGTCTTGTCTGTTTTTCTGTTTATCTGTCGGTTCCTTATACAATTGAAAACTACTTATCCGATTGAAATTTGGTTTTCAATATTGAATAGTTCTATTTTCGAGGAAGGTCGTGTTATACTTTGCATCAAAATCCAATTAGTAGAACCCGAGTAATGAACGAAAAATTGCAACCGCTCGAGAACCGCTCGGCCGCCTGCGCCCGTGATAACACGTCTTCACTTCTGCGGGTGAAACTGCGGGGCGCAGCTAGTAAGTAATAAAAAAATAAGCAACCAACCAAGTTTGCTGATGAGAAGGTAGTTTCAGGTGGCCCTATCAATCTGTTTTTAGGGGTTTATTCTTTTTGGTAGAAGTCCAAAAATGAGTAATTTATTGCATTCTGGGATGCTATCCTGTTCATCATTCCGAAGATACTCATGAGATCCTTACCAAACTTTTATGGGACCACTTTGGAGCTTCCACCTTTCCATTAAAAAAGAACCATCTCAATCGGTCAAGCCACCTTCGAGTAATCGGTGAACAATTGAAGTGAATACAGCGTTTTGAGGAGCATTCCCGGTTCTCACTTCGAAGATCCTTATCAGATCCTCACCAAATTTTTATGGGACCACCTCGGGGCTCCCACCTTTCCATTAAAAAAACCATCTTAATCGGTCAAGCCATCTTCGAGTAATCGGTGAACAAACATTAAAAAAAAAATACGCGACGAATTGAGAACCTCCTCCTTTTTTTTGAAGTCGGTGAAAAAAACGATGGGTTTTAAAAGTAATCGGGGTATTTTTTATTATATTGAGCTACAAAGCAACGACAAACGGTCATGGTAGCGCGGATTATCTTTTCTTTAATTAACTGACTTAAAAAAAAAGTAGGAGGTGCTCACTTCGTCAAAAAAATAAATAATACTTAAATTATATTTTTTGTGTTTGTTCACCGATTACTCGAAGATGGCTTGACCTGACCGATTGAGATGGTTATTTTTTTATTGGAAAGGTGAAAGCTTCAGGTGGTCCTATAAAAGGTCAATTTGGTCAGGATCTGATAAGTATCTTCGGAATGATAGACAGGATAGCATCCCAGAATGCAATAAATTATTCATTTTTGCACTTCTACCAAAAATAATCGGCCCCTACAGAACTAAGTACAGATTGATTGATGGTTTCAGGTGCTCCACCTGAAACCACCTTCTCATCAGCAAACTCCTCAATAATTAAAAATACGGTTATAATTTTGTTATTTTTTTGTGGCATTCGAAACTAATTAGATACGTACACTAAAAAGAGTGAAATAAAAAAATATTTAAAAATGTATAAATCAACTTAAAAAAAAGGAACAAAAATAACATCAACCAAAGCCGGGCATTTTTACTGGCTACGTCCATATTGTAGTTTGCCTGCCCGACTTCAGATGACGAAACAGATAATAAGTCGGTAGCACTGTATGTAGATGTTATTTTTGTTCCTTTTTTTAAAGTTGATTTTTAAATTATTTTTAATTTTAATAGAGTAGTGCAAGTGAAAACAATGAATTTGCAAAAAGTATGAAATATTTAAAATCCCCAATTAATCACAAACATTTTACTGAAAACCATATCTAAAAGTACCGGTTTTGGAGATAAATGGGAACATTAGATATTGCACACACAAACGAAAAACCTCTCATCTATATCTATACTATCTATCTATACTAATATTTTAAAGCTGAAGAGTTTGTTTGATTGTTTGTTTGTTTGTTTGAACGCGCTAATCTCAGGAACTGCTGGTCCGATTTGAAAAACTCTTTTTGTGTTTGATATTCCATTCATCGAGGAAAGTTATAGGCTATATAACATTACGCTACGACTAATAGGAGCGGAGCATCCATGAAAAATGTTGCAAAAACGGGAAAAAAATCACCCTGTTCCGAGATTCTGTCGCGTGCGCTGAGTAAACGGTCAGAGTTACATAAAAACCATATATGAGAGAATTCTTCCTCTAAAAAGGATCTAATAAATAGTCCGCGACAGCATATGTCTAACTCTTAAGGTTGACTCAATATAACATATTTTAGAGTAATGAAATTTATTGTAGAACAATGCATTGTTTCCGAAGGTAATTTTGTAAATATGATATTAATCCTTATCCAAATAAATACGTTATTCATTAAAAGTATTTAATTTTAAACATAATTGTCCTTAACATCACTTGATTACAATGAATATCTCAAGAGATATTACAGTTTTAAAATAACTCCACAATAAATAATTACTAAGTACCAAGCGTGCATATTATACACGCAGCGGGCGACTATGATGAGGGTGGCCAGCCAACTCTGTGAGGCATCATGCCACGCGGCTCAATCGGTCGGCTCCATGCGAGACGGTTGTGTCACCAAACTGCAGTGCTTTTTAAAAATTCTTTTGCAATATCTCATTGTACTTTTGATTCTTAATATTTTGTTTTATGTTGGTATAATTAATATTATAAAGAGGTTACGTTGGTAACATGTATGTATGTATGTATTTTGGGGGTCATCTCAGAAACATCTAGACCTATTTCAAAAATTATTTTACTAATAGAAAGCTACATTATCCAGATATGACATAGGCTACTTTTGATCCCGATATTCTCTCGGGATCGGGACTTACGCGAGTGAAACTGCGGGACGGCAGCTATGAAAAATAAAGTCGTGTATTTCTAACTCAACAACCCGTGAACCGATATGAATGAAATTTGTACAGGGTTGGTTTAGAGGTAGAAATAATATACATATAGGGTACTTTGTATGATCGTACGGGTTAAGCAACACTTGGTACAACATACGTGATGGGTGAAAAAGAGCGGGTGACCCGATATTCATACAACTTGGTACAGGGTTGGTTTAGAGGTAGAAATATTATATAGTACTTTGAATGATCGTTAAGCAATACTTGGTATGACATACGTGAGGGATCATTAACGTTACGGGATAGGAAGTTACGCGGGTGAAACTGAAGAGTTTGTTTGTTTGTTTGAACGCGCTAATCTCAGGAACGGCTGGTCCGATTTGTAAAATTATTTTTGTGTTTGATAGTCCATTTATCGAGTGTAAGGTTCTAGGTATTGAAAGTAAAATACGTAAACTTGCAACATTACTCGTACTTTGATTTGTATGTACAATTTACGAGTTGAGTATTGGCAACACTAATCTTGATTCAATAATATTTACTCTATGATGAGTTTGAGGAAAATTGGACGAAGGTTTGTTCTTAAATGTTGGTAACAATGGATTTTGACATATTTTTACGTATCTGTAATGTTGGCCAAAAAAGAAAACTTCTTCTGGTTTCGCGCGTTGTGATGGAGGCGAGAAAAAAGTTGACAAGTGCTAGAAAAGTTTTTAAAAACAGTGTTCTCGTTACGTGTGCGTAATTGTTTGGGTGATTATTTCTACAATAAACCACGGAGAACGCTTTATGCGCGTTTGACGAATACCTGCTAAGAGGAAAACGCTAAAATCAAGCTTCGACAAGGAGGCGGCGTGAAGTGGCGGACGGCGTAGGTGACGCGACGCCGCAAAGACAGGGGCGCTTCGCCTTGCTGGAGGCAACTGGTTGCCGGCCTTACAGACTGCGTACGGGTAGACTGGACCGTGTTGGGAAGGAATCTTTCAAGTCAGAAGTGACAAGCGAGCTCATGTGGAGCTTTTAAAAATCAACATCGGCTGTTTCAGAATGTGCTATGATTTATGGCTGGAATGATCAACAAACATGTCACTTTGCTTTACCTAAGTTAACAGGTTTGGCTAAGCGCTGGTACCAGAGTTTACCATCATTGTTATTCACATGGCAACAATGGAAAGAAAAGTTAAGTACCGCATTTCCATCAACTGAAAATTATGGAGACTTATTGTCCAAAATGTTGCGAATCAGATGTAGAATGGGACAAGCTCCCGACATCTATTATTATGAAAAAATGGCTCATATCAACAAGTGTGAGATAGAAGGTCGGAAAGCGGTGGGATGTCTGATTCATGGAATAGATGACAAATTTATTAGAATGAGTGTGAGCTCCTGTCGATTTGAAGAACCTGAACAGCTCTTGTCATACTTGCAAACCTTGGCTAATGACGGATATTATCAAGATAGGCGCAAGCTTAATAATTTATCTTATAGTACTCCTCATCTCACAAGGAAATTTGTAAGAAATTCTAATGACCCAGTCAGCACAGTGGTAGGTAATAAACCTGAAATAACTTGTTATGGTTGTGGTGAGGTTGGGCACATAAGAACAAAGTGTCCTAATACAAAAAAATGTAACAACTGTAAAAAGATAGGACATTTGGCCAGAGATTGTAGAGTAAGAATACTTTAGGTACCAAACTCTACTGATATGAATGAAGATAGTAACACTGAAACATCTCATTTGACTGTTAATGTTGTTACAACTATACAATCCCCGTCAGTTGATAAGAAAAAATACTATAAAACGGTTGAAATTAATGGTAAAGGACTAGTAGCATTTGTGGACTTTGGTAGCGAAAGCTGTATAATCAGGGAATCTGACGCCAAGGAAATCTTTGGCCGATTTGATACAAAAGAGGAGACTTTATTACACGGTTTTGGAAATGTTGCTGTCAAGGCGAGGGGTTTTTGTGAAGGAAGTGTTAGAATAGACGGTGTAGAGGAATTTGTTAGACTAGTTGTCGTACCAGATCAATATTTAAAGACTCCTGCTATCATCGGTCAAAACTTCACCGAGCGACCAAATGTGGTAGTACATAAAACATGATGAATTGACGTTCCATGAGACCCCCATACCTTGTGCAATTCAAAATTCTAAATTCCAAATTAGATTGACTGTTAACAATGTCTTACAAAAGGCTACTACATCTATAGTAAATGTAAATACTGAACCAGCTTTTACTGGACCTCTATATATACCAGGAACTATTTGTAAGGAAACACGAAGAAATTTTTCAGTTCTTCCAGGCATATTTGCTTTTCAAGACGGTAAGGGATTTATAATGATTACAAATGTTACTGGTATTGATGTGGAAATAAAAGCTAAAACTGTAGTTGCTAGAGCATATGTGTTTACAGAAAGTGAACAGTTAAATGTCTTTACAATAAGCTCAAATACTACAGAACAATGTGTTGATAAACCGCTACCTTTAGACAACTTGAAACTGGGCATACAACTGACTAAACGACAAACTGAAGAATTACAAAATTTAATAGTTAAATGTAGAAGTTGTTTTGCATTAGATTTAAGTGAATTAGGCAAAACCCATCTGACAGAAATGACTATAACTCTTAAAGATGATTTGCCGGTGGTTTACAACCCATATAGAATGTCAATAAAGGAGAGGGAACAACTTAATACAATAATTGATGATTTACTAACAAATGATATAATAAGACCAAGTTGTTCATCATATGCAAGCCCAGTTATATTGGTAACTAAGAAAAATGGACAAAAGAGACTTTGTGTAGACTACAGGTCCTTAAATAGAAAAACACTAAAGGACAAATATCCTTTGCCCCGAATTGAGGATAAGTTAGATTCTTTAGGTGGAAATAAATATTTTAGCAGTCTAGATCTCGCGTCTGGATACTATCAAGTCCCTGTAGCTGAGAAAAATAAGCACCTGACAGCTTTTGTTACACCTGACGGGTTATTTGAATTTAATAGAATGCCATTTGGCTTAGCAAATGCCCCTAGCGTATTCCAACGGACCATGAATGCTATGATAAAAGGCAATAAACGTGTAATGGCAAATATGGACGATCTTTTATTGCCTTCAAAAACCATCGAGGAGGGTTTAGCACTTCTAGAAGAAGTGTTCATTATGCTTAAAACTGCAGGGTTGACTCTGAATTTGGATAAATGTTCATTCTTCAAAGATCAAGTAGATTATTTGGGCTACGAAATCACAAAAGCTGGTGTAAGGCCCGGACAACATAAAATTGAAGCGGTTGCAAAGTTCCCACAACCAAATAATGTTCATGAAGTTCGACAATTTGTAGGACTCGCCAGTTACTTTAGGAAATTTGTCAAAAACTTTTCTATTATTGCCAGACCCCTAACAGTACTCACTAAGAAAAATGAGCCCTGGCAATTTGGACCAAGCCAAAAAGAATCATTTGAGAAGCTTAAAGATATTTTGATTAGTAGACCTGTTCTTTCATTGTATAATCCGGCAGCAGAAATAGAAGTTCACACTGATGCGAGTAAGTGGGGAGTCGGAGCAATCTTATTACAAAATGAAGGAAGGGGTTTCCAGCCTGTTGCTTATTATAGCCGACAAACTTCCCCTGAGGAACAAAAATTTCACTCCTATGAGCTGGAAACGCTCGCCGTTATAGTAGCCTTGAACAGGTTCCGCGTTTATCTATTAGGAATTAATTTCAAATTGATCACTGATTGCAATGCAGTACGCAGTACCATGCTAAAAAAAGACCTAATACCACGAGTAGCCAGATGGTTCATAGCAATGCAGGAATATGATTTTGTTATTGAGTATCGTCCCGGGTCCAAAATGGCACATGTGGATGCCCTAAGTAGACAGCCTGCAGATATGGAAGATCCAGGTCATCATGATGACATTTATGTTATGAATATAGAAATAGATGGTAACTGGTTGCAAACTGTTCAACAGGCAGATACGGAACTGAAAAGAATTACAGATATTCTTAAAGATCCTGATTTAGATAATGTCATTGAAATTAAGAATAATTTCATAATTAAAAATGATCGGCTTTACCGTATCGTTGACAACCAACTTCTATGGGTAGTGCCCAAAGCAGTCAGATGGCAGATTCTTAGACATAATCACGACGATGTCGGACATTTCGGATTTGACAAAACTTATGAAAGGGTAAAGAAGGTATATTGGTTTAAGAGAATGCGAAAATTTGTCAAAAAGTACTGTAAAGCGTGCTTGCACTGCGCTCATAATAAATTACCCGGAGGGTCCAAAGAGGGTATGTTACACCCCATTACAAAACCTGATAAACCATTTGATACTCTCCATGCTGATCACTGCGGACCTTTTCCTGTAAGTAAACGTCGCAATTGTTACATTCTAGCTATAATTGATTCATTCTCTAAATATATTTACATTAAACCAGTTAAAGATTGTAAAACCAAGACAACTATTGCAGTGTTTGAAGAATACTTTTCACTATTTGCTGTTCCTCGTCGACTAATCACAGATCGTGGAACTAGTTTCACAAGTAAACACTTTAACTCTTTCATTAAGGAAAAAGGTATTTTGCATGTTCTGAACGCTGTGGCTACACCAAGGGCGAATGGCCAAATAGAAAGGTATAATCGTACAATAGTCGAGGCAGTCACTGCAAGTAATCATGGTAAACCTGAAAATGAATGGGATAATGTCATCAAAACGGTTCAATGGGGTTTAAACAATACACTTAATAAAGGCACAGGTCGATCCCCAGCCGAAATCCTGTTTGGGGTATCAGGGGCCGGTATGTGTGATGGAATACTGACTCCTCTAGTGTCTGATGCTCAGGTTGTCAAAGAACGAGATCTGTTGAGAAAAGAAGTTTGCGAAACTATGAAAACTAACCAAGACAAGCAGAAAATACGTTTTGACAAAACCAGAAAAGAGGCAAAGGAATATAAGATAGGAGATTTGGTACGAGTGGAAAGAGAGAGTGGTGGTGTTCAACCCATACATCCTGGAAGCAAAAAATTACTCCCAAAATGCAATGGACCATACAGAGTGTCTAAAGTCATAGGCAATGATCGGTATGAAGTTGAAGATACCCCAATAACAAAAAAAATTGGAAAGCCCAGCTACAAAAATGTTTTTTCAGTAGATAAAATTCATCCATGGTTGGTTTACTCAAATGATCCCATGTCTACTGATTCCGAGAATGACTAGTAATAATAACATTTTAAATTTGAATCTTCTAAATATCTTTTTTTTTATTTTATTTTTAAGTGATAGAAAATAACAAAATTAGAAATTAATTCAAACTCTAAAATAAAAAGAAAAAAAAAAGTTACATTAATACATTAACAAAAAATATGGGTTACAAAATATCTTTATTGAGACCCTTAAGTTTGGCATAGTATAGGAATGATGCATAAAGTTAATAGTTATGTTTCTGAATTAATAATAATTAAAAAAGTAAAAAGAGTTTTATTAAATGTGTATGTGGCAAACGTTATTGTAATGTTATTAAATGTTAGTACTATGAGTAAAAGAGGAGATGCCCTGTGTAGGCTTTGAATATTTCCTGGATATGCTCTGTGTAGCATGCCCTAAGGGGTTTGAGTTTTTGATTAACCTTGTTGTGTTGAGTAATTCATTAAAGTAGGAGATGCCCTGTGGAGGCTTTGGATATCTCCTGGTGGTGCTCTGTGTAGCATGCCATAAAGGATTTGAGTTTTGATTAGCCTTGGTGTGGCTAGAAATTGAATAAAGTAGGAGATGCCCTGTGGAGGCTTTAGTTATCTTCTGGTAGTGCTCTGTGTAGCATGCCCTAAGGGGTTTGAGTTTTGATTAGTCTCGGTGTGGCTAGAAATTGAATAAAGTAGGAGATGCCCTGTGGAGGCTTTAGTTATCTCCTGGTGATGCTCTGTGTAGCATGTGCTGTGAGACTTGGAGATTGATTAGCATTGGTCACAATATGTGGCGTTGAAAGTTTCCTAGTTAGTGTCTGGGTACTTTATTTGTTATGTGAACATGTTAAGCCCTGTGTTGGCTTTGATACTTTGATTGCGTCCTGTGAGACAAGCTGGAGAATCGCAATGTAGTGGCAGTCTATTTACATTAATACATTGTTTTTTTTTTTTATAATTATGTGGGTTTTTTTTTCATCTTATTAACTAATTATTGCGCGAGGGCGCGACTGATGTCAGAATTGGCCGAATGTAAGGTTCTAGGTATTGAAAGTAAAATACGTAAACTTGCAACATTACTCGTACTTTGATTTGTATGTACAATTTACGAGTTGAGTATTGGCAACACTAATCTTGATTCAATAATATTTACTCTATGATGAGTTTGAGGAAAATTGGACGAAGGTTTGTTGTTAAATGTTGGTAACAATGAATTTTGACATATTTTTACGTATCTGTAATGTTGGCCAAAAAAGAAAACTTCTTCTGGTTTCGCGCGTTGTGATGGAGGCGAGAAAAAAGTTGACAAGTGCTAGAAAAGTTTTTAAAAACAGTGTTCTCGTTACGTGTGCGTAATTGTTTGGGTGATTATTTCTACAATAAACCACGGAGAACGCTTTATGCGCGTTTGACGAATACCTGCTAAGAGGAAAACGCTAAAATCAAGCTTCGACAAGGAGGCGGCGTGAAGTGGCGGACGGCGTAGGTGACGCGACGCCGCAAAGACAGGGGCGCTTCGCCTTGCTGGAGGCAACTGGTTGCCGGCCTTACAGACTGCGTACGGGTAGACTGGACCGTGTTGGGAAGGAATCTTTCACGAGGAAGGTTATAGGCTACTTTTGATCCCGATATTCTTACGGGGTCGGGACTTACGAGGGTAAATCCCGCGGGAGGCAGCTATAAAAACGAAAGTCGTGTTAGTTACACTATTTATATCTCAAGAACGGCGGAACCGATAGGAATGAAATTTGGTACAGGGTTAGTATAGGGGTTTAAATAAAATATAGGGTACTTTAAATGATCGTACGGGTTAAGCAACGCTTGGCGTGACACATACTTGATGGGTCAACAACAACGATCGCACCAATTAGAATGAAATTTGGTACAGGGTTAGTTTGAAGGTATAAATACGATATAGGGTACTTTAAATGATCGTACGGGTTAAGCAACGCTTGGTGTGACACATACGTGATGGGTCAACAGGAACGATCGCACCAATTAGAATGAAATTTGGTACAGGGATTAGTTTAAGGATATGAATACGATATTTTAAATGTACCCGTACGATGGTTAAGCAACGCTTGGTATGACATAGACGTGATGGGTAAAAATGACGGTTAAATCGATTTTAACGAAATTTGGTAAAGTGATTGTTTAGTGGTTGAAATAAGATATAGGGTACTTTTAATAATCATATGGGTTAAGCAACGCTTGGTATGACATACGTGATGCGTCACATACGTTACGGGATAGGAATTTATGCGCGTGAAACCGCGGGGCACAGCTAGTACTTATAATAAAATCGTAACTTAGCGGTGTCTGTTTTTGAAAGATATTTTGAAAAAACTATTTTTAGGGGTATGTACTAACGTAGCAGACCCCATTTCCGTGTTTAACTTTTTGTCTGTTTGTCTGTGCATTTGTGCGTGCTAATCTCGGCTGTGACGGCTGGATCGATTTCAATGAAATTTGGTATGCAGATAGCTTAAGACTTCGATTAACATATAGGCTACTTTTTTATCCGGATATCAAGTCCGGATAAAAATAAAAATTGCGTAATTTCGTTGTTTTTGAACCATCGTCATCTATCGTCATCCATCGTTATCATCACTTACTGACATACAAATTTTGTCTTACTTCACCTACCTACTGCAGTGCAAAAATCCACACTTAAACGGACGACCAAGGAAGTACTGATGATGCAAGGCGCGGCAGCGCCTGGCTTAATAATACCGTCGTAGAAAAAAAAAATTAGAAGTATACGTTTTTCTAAATTCTAATAATAATTAAGTTGGTAAAAAGTCACTTATTTCCATTTTATTTTAATTAATTAGTTGATTACAACGCAAATGATAACCAGTTTTTACCATAACAACTGTTTTTTTATTCAATTTTTTATCTCTTCACGGCATATAAAAGCTGCATCTTTTTTACAAAAGACGCAATTTTCCACTACTTTCAACTCTGCACGTTTAAAATGGGGACGAATAGATTCAGTATTATATTGTTTACCGTCTCTGCAATCCTCATTCAAGAAAGCCATGGCGTGGTAAGTTTTTGATAATTCTCACAGCGAGTAGCGGTTTATCTGGGGGCACGGCAGTGCCTCCTCCTGAATTTTCAGTAACCAAGCAAGAATTGTGTGACGTACTCGTACAATTTTCAAAGCCTACTATAATAATTAGCTATGACCGAAAAAAAAAACAGGTTTTTCTATAACCATTTTGTTATTAAATTATCTATTTCGAATTCCAAATGTTCGGAACAAGATTAGGTGATCCATGAACTAATTTTTTTCGTACTTTATTTGGTTGTTTTCTTATTTGTTTTTAGTCATTCGGAGTTATGTTAAAAATTATAATTAATATAATATTATATTAGACGACCTCTGTGGCGCGTCGGGCGAACGCTTGGCTGCAATACAGAAGGTTGCGGGTTCGATTTCCGCTGGGTGCAAATATTTATGCTTAAAATAAATATTTGTATCTGGTCTGGGCGTATTTCTATGTATAATATGTATGTATTTCCAAAAGAAAAATAAATACAAGTAGTACATCCGTTGTCTAGTCACCGTAACACAAGCTTAGCAGCTTACCACGGGGCTAGATGGCGCTGTGTGTTCGTCACAGGATTTATTTATTATTATTATTATTTATATATATATATTGATGTAACTCTTATACTTTTATAGTTTAATGAGACCGGTACCGTAACATCTATGCTCACTCCATTTAAACCAGACGGTACCGTGAACTACGTCCTTATCCCCAAGATGGTTAAGTGCGCCTACGACTTTAGTAAGATAAGATATATATTGATGTAACTCTTGTACTTTTATAGTTTAATGAGACCGGTACCGTAACATCTTTGCTCACTCCATTTAAACCAGACGGTACCGTGAACTACGTCCTTATCCCCAAGATGGTTAAGTGCGCCTACGACTTTGGCCATAAAATTCTTCTGAGTGAGTAGTTAGCCATTATATATAATGATGTAAAATAATTCATAAGCCACCAACTAAGTAGGAAATCCATTTTTTTTTAAATGTAAATATGATGATTTATTGGACACAAACAAACTTAAAAATACATTTGTAAAAATATTATAACTAAAGCTTTTTGCTTAACTAAATTTGAATGCTTAAAGAAGCATTCAAATTTTGTCAGGTGTCGCTTAAGCTCTGGCCACGCCTTACTACCATATAAAAGGAACGGTCCAATTATGGTTTACAGACCTGTCCCTTCAGTTTAACCGGCATTGTGGATTCACAAATGACACCAGTAATTAACTCTCGCCATTTAGCCCGAGCTGCCAAAATGCGAGACTTGACTCGACTTGAGTCGCCGGACGCATGAAGCACAGATTTCAAGTTTTAAACTGGTCTGGAGCCTTTTTTTTGAATCGCTCGTTGCACTTCAGGCGATTTAAATAATTCGATATCTGCTGATTATTGTTTGATGCCGGACTCCTGCTGCGAATGTTCGTGAACTTAGCAGAGCATTGTCCAGCAGATCAAAAAATAATTGGAGTTCTATTCGCATGCAGCCGAGTTCTATAGTTCCTGATACTTTTTAAAAATAGTTCCGGCGTTGAAGCCTTAGAAAAGTCAATTGAAAAAATGCTCTGCTAACTTCGCGGTTTATTTCAGCAGAGCATAATATTATTTGATTTCTATATAAATACGGCATAGTTCCACAGTTCCTGATACTTTTTAGAAATAGTTCTGGTCTTTTAAATAAATTAAACTCACATTCAAGTCTCAGCAGAGCATAACATGATGTCATCCAAGTAAACGAAAAAATCTAAAGTCGTCATTTCGAATTCAAAGTATGGGAGAGGCTAGAACTCATTCTTTTTTAGTAGATCTAGCTCAGTTCTACCCCTTACAATTCGATTTGAGTCCAGAACTCACATAAAAGTGTCAGCAGAGCATACCTGAAAATCCAAGTAACGAAAAATTCGTATGTTGTCATTTTCAATACAAAGTATGGGACAACCTAGAACTCATTGATTTTGTGTAGATCTAGATCAGCACTACCCAATACAACTTGATTTGAGTCCAGAACTCTCATAAAAGTGTCAGCAGAGCATACCTGAAAATCGAACTACCGAAAAATTCTAATGTTGTCAATTTCAATACAAAGTATGGGAGAACCTAGAACTCATTGATTTTGTGTAGATCTAGATTAGCACTACCCATTACAACTTGATTTGAGTCCAGAACTCTCATAAAAGTGTCAGCAGAGCATACCTGAAAATCCAAGTAACGAAAAATTCTAGTGTTTTAATTTCAAATTCAAAGTACGGGAGAGGCCAGAACTCATTCAATCTTAGTAGTTCTAGATCAGAACTACCCGTTACAACTTGATTTAAGTCTAGAACTCCCATAAAAGTGTCAGCATGGCATACCTGAAAATCCAACTACCGAAAAATTCTAATGTTGTCAATTTCAATACAAAGTATGGGAAAACCTAGAACTCATTAATTTTGTGTAGATCTAGATCAGCACTACCCAATACAACTTGATTTGAGTCCAGAACTCTCATAAAAGTGTCAGCAGAGCATACCTGAAAATCCAAGTAACGATAAATTCTAATGTTGTCAATTTCAATACAAAGTATGGGAGAACCTAGAACTCATTGATTTTGTGTAGATCTAGATCAGCACTACCCAGTACAACTTGATTTGAGTCCTGAACTCTCATAAAAGTGTCAGCAGAGCATACCTGAAAATCCAAGTCTCCGCAGAGCATAACATGATGTCATCCAAGTAAACGAAAAATTCTAATGTTGCCATTTTAAGTTCGAAGTATGGGAGAGGCTAGAACTCATGCAATCTTAGTAGTTCTACATCAGTACTACCCGTTATAACTTGATTTAAGTCCAGAACTCCTATAAAAGTGTCAGCAGAGCATACCTAAAAATCCAACTACCGAAAAATTCTAATGTTGTCAATTTCAATACAAAGTATGAGAAAACCAAGAACTCATTAATTTTGTGTAGATCTAGATCAGCACTACCCAATAAAACTTGATTTGAGTCCAGAACTCTCATAAGTGTCAGCAGAGCATACCTGAAAATCCAAGTAACGAAAAATTCTAATGTTGTCAATTTCAATACAAAGAATGGGAGAACCTAGAACTCATTGATTTTGTGTAGATCTAGATCAGCACTACCCAATACAACTTGATTTGAGTCCAGAACTCTCATAAAAGTGTCAGCAGAGCATACCTGAAAATCCAAGTCTCCGCAGAGCATAACATGATGTCATCCAAGTAAACGAAAAATTCTAATGTTGCCATTTTAAGTTCGAAGTATGGAAGAGGCTAGAACTCATGCAATCTTAGTAGTTCTACATCAGTACTACCCGTTGAAACTTGATTTAAGTCCAGAACTCCCATAAAAGTGTCAGCGGAGCATACCTTAAAATCCAACTACCGAAAAATTCTAATGTTGTCAATTTCAATACAAAGTATGGGAAAACCTAGAACTCATTAATTTTGTGTAGATCTAGATCAGCACTACCTAATACAACTTGATTTGAGTCCAGAACTCTCATAAAAGTGTCAGCAGAGCATACCTGAAAATCCAACTACCGAAAAATTCTAATGTTGTCAATTTCAATACAAAGTATGGGAGAACCTAGAACTCATTGATTTTGTGTAGATCTAGATCAGCACTACCCAATACAACTTGATTTGAGTCCAGAACTCTCATAAAAGTGTCAGCAGAGCATACCTGAAAATCCAAGTCTCCGCAGAGCATAACATGATGTCATCCAAGTAAACGAAAAATTCTAATGTTGCCATTTTAAGTTCGAAGTATGGATGAGGCTAGAACTCATGCAATCTTAGTAGTTCTACATCAGTACTACCCGTTAAAACTTGATTTAAGTCCAGAACTCCCATAAAAGTGTCAGCAGAGCATACCTGAAAATCCAACTACCGAAAAATTCGTGTGTTATAATTTCAAATTCAAAGCACGGGAGAGGCCAGAACTCATTCAATCTTAGTAGTTCTAGATCAGTACTACCCGTTACAACTTGATTTAAGTCCAGAACTCCCATAAAAGTGTCAGCAGAGCATACCTGAAAATCCAAATACCGAAAAATTCTAATGTTGTCATTGTAAATTCAAAGTATGGGAGAGGCTAGAACTCATTGTTTTTGTGAAAACCTAGATCAGCACTACCCATTACATTTTGATTTGAGTCCAGAACTCTCATAAAAGTGTCAGCAGAGCATACCTGAAAATCCAAGTCTCCGCAGAGTATAACATGATGTCATCCAAGTAAACGAAAAATTCTAATGTTGCCATTTTAAGTTCAAAGTATCGGAGAGGCTAGAACTCATGCAATCTTAGTAGTTCTAGATCAGTACTACCCGTTAAAACTTGATTTAAGTCCAGAACTTCCATAAAAGTGTCAGCAGAGCATACCTAAAAATCCAACTACCGAAAAATTCTAATGTTGTCAATTTCAATACAAAGTATGGGAAAACCTAGAACTCATTAATTTTGTGTAGATCTAGATCAGCACTACCCAATACAACTTGACTTGAGTCCAGAACTCTCATAAAAGTGTCAGCAGAGCATACCTAAAAATCCAAGTAACGAAAAATTCTAATGTTGTCAATTTCAATACAAAGTATGGGAAAACCTAGAACTCATTAATTTTGTGTAGATCTAGATCAGCACTACCCAATACAACTTGATTTGAGTCCAGAACTCTCATAAAAGTGTCAGCAGAGCATACCTAAAAATCCAAGTAACGAAAAATTCTAATGTTGTCAATTTCAATACAAAGTATGGGAGAACCTAGAACTCATTGATTTTGTGTAGATCTAGATCAGCACTACCCAATACAACTTGATTTGAGTCCAGAACTCTCATAAAAGTGTCAGCAGAGCATACCTAAAAATCCAAGTAACGAAAAATTCTAATGTTGTCAATTTCAATACAAAGTATGGGAGAACCTAGAACTCACTGATTTTGTGTAGATCTAGATCAGCACTACCCAATACAACTTGATTTGAGTCCAGAACTCTCATAAAAGTGTCAGCAGAGCATACCTAAAAATCCAAGTAACGAAAAATTCTAATGTTGTCAATTTCAATACAAAGTATGGGAGAACCTAGAACTCATTGATTTTGTGTAGATCTAGATCAGCACTACCCAATACAACTTGACTTGAGTCCAGAACTCTCATAAAAGTGTCAGCAGAGCATACCTAAAAATCCAAGTAACGAAAAATTCTAATGTTGTCAATTTCAATACAAAGTATGGGAAAACCTAGAACTCATTAATTTTGTGTAGATCTAGATCAGCACTACCCAATACAACTTGATTTGAGTCCAGAACTCTCATAAAAGTGTCAGCAGAGCATACCTAAAAATCCAAGTAACGAAAAATTCTAATGTTGTCAATTTCAATACAAAGTATGGGAGAACCTAGAACTCATTGATTTGTGTAGATCTAGATCAGCACTACCCAATACAACTTGATTTGAGTCCAGAACTCTCATAAAAGTGTCAGCAGAGCATACCTGAAAATCCAACTACCGAAAAATTCTAATGTTGTCAATTTCAATACAAAGTATGGGAGAACCTAGAACTCATTGATTTTGTGTAGATCTAGATCAGCACTACCCAATACAACTTGATTTGAGTCCAGAACTCTCATAAAAGTGTCAGCAGAGCATACCTGAAAATCCAACTACAGAAAAATTCTAAAGTTGTCAATTTCAATACAAAGTATGGGAGAACCTAGAACTCATTGATTTTGTGTAGATCTAGATCAGCACTACCCAATACAACTTGATTTAAGTCCAGAACTCCCATAAAAGTGTCAGCAGAGCATACCTGAAAATCCAAATACCGAAAAATTCTAATGTTGTCATTGTAAATTCAAAGTATGGGAGAGGCTAGAACTCATTGTTTTTGTGAAAACCTAGATCAGCACTACCCATTACATTTTGATTTGAGTCCAGAACTCTCATAAAAGTGTCAGCAGAGCATACCTGAAAATCCAAGTCTCCGCAGAGTAACATGATGTCATCCAAGTAAACGAAAAATTCTAATGTTGCCATTTTAAGTTCAAAGTATCGGAGAGGCTAGAACTCATGCAATCTTAGTAGTTCTAGATCAGTACTACCCGTTAAAACTTGATTTAAGTCCAGAACTTCCATAAAAGTGTCAGCAGAGCATACCTAAAAATCCAACTACCGAAAAATTCTAATGTTGTCAATTTCAATACAAAGTATGGGAGAACCTAGAACTCACTGATTTTGTGTAGATCTAGATCAGCACTACCCAATACAACTTGATTTGAGTCCAGAACTCTCATAAAAGTGTCAGCAGAGCATACCTGAAAATCCAAGTCTCCGTAGAGCATAACATGATGTCATCCAAGTAAACGAAAAATTCTAATGTTGCCATTTTAAGTTCAAAGTATCGGAGAGGCTAGAACTCATGCAATCTTAGTAGTTCTAGATCAGTACTACCCGTTAAAACTTGATTTACGTCCAGAACTCCTATAAAAGTGTCAGCAGAGCATACCTAAAAATCCAACTACTGAAAAATTCTAATGTTGTCAATTTCAACACAAAGTATGGGAGAACCTAGAACTCATTGATTTTTTGTAGATCTAGATCAGCACTACCCGTTACAACTTGATTTAAGTCCAGAACTCCCATAAAAGTGTCAGCAGAGCATACCTGAAAATCCAAGTAACGAAAAATTCTAGTGTTTTAATTTAAATTCAAAGTACGGGAGAGGCCAGAACTCATTCAATCTTAGTAGTTCTAGATCAGTACTACCCGTTACAACTTGATTTAAGTCCAGAACTCCCATAAAAGTGTCAGCAGAGCATACCTGAAAATCCAACTACCGAAAAATTCTAATGTTGTCAATTTCAATACAAAGTATGGGAGAACCTAGAACTCATTGATTTTGTGTAGATCTAGATCAGCACTACCCATTAAAACTTGATTTGAGTCCAGAACTCTCATAAAAGTGTCAGCAGAGCATACCTGAAATTCCAAGTCTCCGCAGAGCATAACATGATGTCATCCAAGTAAACGATAAATTCTAATGTTGCCATTTTAAGTTCAAAGTATGGGAGAGGGTAGAACTCATGCAATCTTAGTAGTTCTAGATCAGTACTACCTGTTAAAACTTGATTTAAGTCCAGAACTAGAATAAAAGTGTCAGCAGAGCATACCTGAAAATCCAACTACCGAAAAATTCTAATGTTGTCAATTTCAATACAAAGTATGGGAGAACCTAGAACTCATTGATTTTGTGTAGATCTAGATAAGCACTACCCAATACAACTTGATTTGAGTCCAGAACTCTCATAAAAGTGTCAGCAGAGCATACCTGAAAATCCAACTACCGAAAAATTCTAATGTTGTCAATTTCAATACAAAGTATGGGAGAACCTAGAACTCGTTGATTTTGTGTAGATCTAGATCAGCACTACCCAATACAACTTGATTTAAGTCCAGAACTCCCATAAAAGTGTCAGCAGAGCATACCTGAAAATCCAACTACAGAAAAATTCTAGTGTTTTAATTTCAAATTCAAAGTACGGGAGAGGCCAGAACTCATGCAATCTTAGTAGTTCTAGATCAGAACTACCAGTTACAACTTGATTTAAGTCTAGAACTCCCATAAAAGTGTCAGCAGAGCATACCTGAAAATCCAACTACCGAAAAATTCTAATGTTGTCAATTTCAATACAAAGTATGGGAAAACCTAGAACTCATTGATTTTGTGTAGATCTAGATCAGCACTACCCAATACAACTTGATTTGAGTCCAGAACTCTCATAAAAGTGTCAGCAGAGCATACCTGAAAATCCAACTACCGAAAAATTCTAATGTTGTCAATTTCAATACAAAGTATGGGAAAACCTAGAACTCATTGATTTTGTGTAGATCTAGATCAGCACTACCCAATACAACTTGATTTGAGTCCAGAACTCTCATAAAAGTGTCAGCAGAGCATACCTGAAAATCCAAGTCTCCGCAGAGCATAACATGATGTCATCCAAGTAAACGAAAAATTCTAATGTTGCCATTTTAAGTTCGAAGTATGGAAGAGGCTAGAACTCATGCAATCTTAGTAGTTCTAGATCAGTACTACCCGTTACAACTTGATTTAAGTCCAGAACTCCCATAAAAGTGTCAGCAGAGCATACCTGAAAATCCAACTACCGAAAAATTCTAATGTTGTCAATTTCAATACAAAGTATGGGAAAACCTAGAACTCATTAATTTTGTGTAGATCTAGATCAGCACTACCCATTACTTTTGATTTGAGTCCAGAACTCTCACAAAAGTGTCAGCAGAGCATACCTGAAAATCCAAGTCTCCGCAGAGCATAACATGATGTCATCCAAGTAAACGAAAAATTCTAATGTTGCCATTTTAAGTTCGAAGTATGGAAGAGGCTAGAACTCATGCAATCTTAGTAGTTCTAGATCAGTACTACCCGTTACAACTTGATTTAAGTCCAGAACTCCCATAAAAGTGTCAGCAGAGCATACCTGAAAATCCAACTACCGAAAAATTCTAATGTTGTCAATTTCAATACCAAGTATGGGAAAACCTAGAACTCATTAATTTTGTGTAGATCTAGATCAGCACTACCCAATACAACTTGATTTAAGTCCAGAACTCTCATAAAAGTGTCAGCAGAGCATACCTGAAAATCCAAGTAACGAAAAATTCTAATGTTGTCAATTGCAATACAAAGTATGGGAGGACCTAGAACTCATTGATTTTGTGTAGATCTAGATCAGCACTACCCAATACAACTTGATTTGAGTCCAGAACTCTCATAAAAGTGTCAGCAGAGCATACCTGAAAATCCAACTACCGAAAAATTCTAATGTTGTCAATTTCAATACAAAGTATGGGAGAACCTAGAACTCATTGATTTTGTGTAGATCTAGATCAGCACTACCCAATACAACTTGATTTGAGTCCAGAACTCTCATAAAAGTGTCAGCAGAGCATACCTGAAAATCCAACTACAGAAAAATTCTAAAGTTGTCAATTTCAATACAAAGTATGGGAGAACCTAGAACTCATTGATTTTGTGTAGATCTAGATCAGCACTACCCAATACAACTTGATTTGAGTCCAGAACTCTCATAAAAGTGTCAGCAGAGCATACCTGAAAATCCAACTACAGAAAAATTCTAATGTTGCCATTTTAAGTTCGAAGTATGGATGAGGCTAGAACTCATGCAATCTTAGTAGTTCTACATCAGTACTACCCGTTAAAACTTGATTTAAGTCCAGAACTCCCATAAAAGTGTCAGCAGAGCATACCTGAAAATCCAAATACCGAAAAAATCTAATGTTGTCATTGTAAATTCAAAGTATGGGAGAGGCTAGAACTCATTGTTTTTGTGAAAACCTAGATCAGCACTACCCATTACATTTTGATTTGAGTCCAGAACTCTCATAAAAGTGTCAGCAGAGCATACCTGAAAATCCAAGTCTCCGCAGAGTATAACGTGATGTCATCCAAGTAAACGAAAAATTCTAATGTTGCCATTTTAAGTTCAAAGTATCGGAGAGGCTAGAACTCATGCAATCTTAGTAGTTCTAGATCAGTACTACCCGTTAAAACTTGATTTACGTCCAGAACTCCTATAAAAGTGTCAGCAGAGCATACCTAAAAATCCAACTACTGAAAAATTCTAATGTTGTCAATTTCAACACAAAGTATGGGAGAACCTAGAACTCATTGATTTTTTGTAGATCTAGATCAGCACTACCCGTTACAACTTGATTTGAGTCCAGAACTCCCATAAAAGTGTCAGCAGAGCATACCTGAAAATCCAAGTAACGAAAAATTCTAGTGTTTTAATTTAAATTCAAAGTACGGGAGAGGCCAGAACTCATTCAATCTTAGTAGTTCTAGATCAGTACTACCCGTTACAACTTGATTTAAGTCCAGAACTCCCATAAAAGTGTCAGCAGAGCATACCTGAAAATCCAACTACCGAAAAATTCTAATGTTGTCAATTTCAATACAAAGTATGGGAGAACCTAGAACTCATTGATTTTGTGTAGATCTAGATCAGCACTACCCATTAAAACTTGATTTGAGTCCAGAACTCTCATAAAAGTGTCAGCAGAGCATACCTGAAATTCCAAGTCTCCGCAGAGCATAACATGATGTCATCCAAGTAAACGATAAATTCTAATGTTGCCATTTTAAGTTCAAAGTATGGGAGAGGGTAGAACTCATGCAATCTTAGTAGTTCTAGATCAGTACTACCTGTTAAAACTTGATTTAAGTCCAGAACTAGAATAAAAGTGTCAGCAGAGCATACCTGAAAATCCAAGTGACGAAAAATTCTAGTGTTTTAATTTCAAATTCAAAGTACGGGAGAGGCCAGAACTCATGCAATCTTAGTAGTTCTAGATCAGAACTACCAGTTACAACCTGATTTAAGTCTAGAACTCCCATAAAAGTGTCAGCAGAGCATACCTGAAAATCCAACTACCGAAAAATTCTAATGTTGTCAATTTCAATACAAAGTATGGGAAAACCTAGAACTCATTGATTTTGTGTAGATCTAGATCAGCACTACCCAATACAACTTGATTTGAGTCCAGAACTCTCATAAAAGTGTCAGCAGAGCATACCTGAAAATCCAACTACCGAAAAATTCTAATGTTGTCAATTTCAATACAAAGTATGGGAAAACCTAGAACTCATTAATTTTGTGTAGATCTAGATCAGCACTACCCAATACAACTTGATTTAAGCCCAGAACTCTCATAAAAGTGTCAGCAGAGCATACCTGAAAATCCAACTACCGAAAAATTCTAATGTTGTCAATTTCAATACAAAGTATGGGAGAACCTAGAACTCATTGATTTTGTGTAGATCTAGATAAGCACTACCCAATACAACTTGATTTGAGTCCAGAACTCTCATAAAAGTGTCAGCAGAGCATACCTGAAAATCCAACTACCGAAAAATTCTAATGTTGTCAATTTCAATACAAAGTATGGGAGAACCTAGAACTCATTGATTTTGTGTAGATCTAGATCAGCACTACCCAATACAACTTGATTTAAGTCCAGAACTCCCATAAAAGTGTCAGCAGAGCATACCTGAAAATCCAAGTGACGAAAAATTCTAGTGTTTTAATTTCAAATTCAAAGTACGGGAGAGGCCAGAACTCATGCAATCTTAGTAGTTCTAGATCAGAACTACCAGTTACAACTTGATTTAAGTCTAGAACTCCCATAAAAGTGTCAGCAGAGCATACCTGAAAATCCAACTACCGAAAAATTCTAATGTTGTCAATTTCAATACAAAGTATGGGAAAACCTAGAACTCATTGATTTTGTGTAGATCTAGATCAGCACTACCCAATACAACTTGATTTGAGTCCAGAACTCTCATAAAAGTGTCAGCAGAGCATACCTGAAAATCCAACTACCGAAAAATTCTAATGTTGTCAATTTCAATACAAAGTATGGGAAAACCTAGAACTCATTGATTTTGTGTAGATCTAGATCAGCACTACCCAATACAACTTGATTTGAGTCCAGAACTCTCATAAAAGTGTCAGCAGAGCATACCTGAAAATCCAAGTCTCCGCAGAGCATAACATGATGTCATCCAAGTAAACGAAAAATTCTAATGTTGCCATTTTAAGTTCGAAGTATGGAAGAGGCTAGAACTCATGCAATCTTAGTAGTTCTAGATCAGTACTACCCGTTACAACTTGATTTAAGTCCAGAACTCCCATAAAAGTGTCAGCAGAGCATACCTGAAAATCCAACTACCGAAAAATTCTAATGTTGTCAATTTCAATACAAAGTATGGGAAAACCTAGAACTCATTAATTTTGTGTAGATCTAGATCAGCACTACCCATTACTTTTGATTTGAGTCCAGAACTCTCACAAAAGTGTCAGCAGAGCATACCTGAAAATCCAAGTCTCCGCAGAGCATAACATGATGTCATCCAAGTAAACGAAAAATTCTAATGTTGCAATTTTAAGTTCGAAGTATGGAAGAGGCTAGAACTCATGCAATCTTAGTAGTTCTAGAGCAGTACTGCCCGTTAAAACTTGATTTAAGTCCAGAACTCCCATAAAAGTGTCAGAATTTTTCTTTAGTTGGATTTTCAGGTATGCTCTGCTGACACTTTTATGAGAGTTCTGGACTCAAATCAAGTTGTAACGGGTAGTGCTGATCTAGATCTACACAAAATCAATGAGTTCTAGGTTCTCCCATACTTTGTGTTGAAATTGACAACATTAGAATTTATCGGTAGTTGGATGTTTAGGTATGCTCTGCTGACACTTTTATGGGAGTTCTGGACTTAAATCAAGTTTTAACGGGTAGTACTGATGTAGAACTACTAAGATTGCATGAGTTCTAGCCTCTTCCATACTTCGAACTTAAAATGGCAACATTAGAATTTTTCGTTTACTTGGATGACATCATGTTATGCTCTGCGGAGACTTGGATTTTCAGGTATGCTCTGCTGACACTTTTATGGGAGTTCTAGACTAAAATCAAGTTGTAACGGGTAGTTCTGATCTAGAACTACTAAGATTGAATGAGTTCTAGCCTCTTCCGTACTTTGAATTTGAAATTAAAACACTAGAATTTTTCGTTACTTGGATTTTCAGGTATGCTCTGCTGACACTTTTATGGGAGTTCTGGACTTAAATCAAGTTTTAACGGGTAGTACTGATGTAGAACTACTAAGATTGCATGAGTTCTAGCCTCTTCCATACTTCGAACTTAAAATGGCAACATTAGAATTTTTCGTTTACTTGGATGACATCATGTTATGCTCTGCGGAGACTTGGATTTTCAGGTATGCTCTGCTGACACTTTTGTGAGAGTTCTGGACTCAAATCAAGTTGTAACGGGTAGTGCTGATCTAGATCTACACAAAAACAATGAGTTCTAGCCTCTCCCATAGTTTGAATTTGAAATAACAACATACGAATTTTTCGTTACTTGGATTTTCAGGTATGCTCTGCTGACACTTTTATGAGAGTTCTGGACTTAAATCAAGTTGTATTGGGTAGTGCTGATGTAGATCTACACAAAATTAATGAGTTCTAGGTTTTCCCATACTTTGTATTGAAATTGACAACATTAGAATTTTTCGGTAGTTGGATTTTCAGGTAGGCTCTGCTGACACTTTTATGGGAGTTCTAGACTTAAATCAAGTTGTAACGGGTAGTTCTGATCAAGAACTACTAAGATTGAATGAGTTCTGGCCTCTCCCGTACTTTAAATTTGAAATTAAAACACTACAATTTTTCGTCACTTGGATTTTCAGGTATGCTCTGCTGACACTTTTATGGGAGTTCTGGACTTAAATCAAGTTGTAACGGGTAGTGCTGATCTAGATCTACAAAAAATCAAAGAGTTCTAGGTTCTCCCATACTTTGTGTTGAAATTGACAACATTAGAATTTTTCGGTAGTTGGATTTTCAGGTATGCTCTGCTGACACTTTTATTGGAGTTCTGGACTTAAATCAAGTTTTAACGGGTAGTACTGATCTAGAACTACTAAGATTGCATGAGTTCTACCCTCTCCCATACTTTGAACTTAAAATGGCAACATTAGAATTTATCGTTTACTTGGATGACATCATGTTATGCTCTGCGGAGACTTGGCATTTCAGGTATGCTCTGCTGACACTTTTATGACAGTTCTGGACTCAAATCAAGTTGTAATGGGTAGTGCTGATCTAGATCTACACAAAATCAATGAGTTCTAGGTTCTCCCATACTTTGTATTGAAATTGACAACATTAGAATTTTTCGGTAGTTGGATTTTCAGTTATGCTCTGCTGACACTTTTATGGGAGTTCTGGACTTAAATCAAATTGTAACGGGTAGTACTGATCTAGAACTACTAAGATTGAATGAGTTCTGGCCTCTCCCGTACTTTGAATTTGAAATTAAAACACTAGAACTTTTCGTTACTTGGATTTTCAGGTATGCTCTGCTGACACTTTTATGGGAGTTCTGGACTTAAATCAAGTTGTAACGGGTAGTGCTGATCTAGATCTACAAAAAATCAATGAGTTCTAGGTTCTCCCATACTTTGTGTTGAAATTGACAACATTAGAATTTTTCGGTAGTTGGATTTTTAGGTATGCTCTGCTGACACTTTTATGGGAGTTCTGGACGTAAATCAAGTTTTAACAGGTAGTACTGATCTAGAACTACTAAGATTGCATGAGTTCTAGCCTCTCCGATACTTTGAACTTAAAATGGCAACATTAGAATTTTTCGTTTACTTGGATGACATCATGTTATGCTCTGCGGAGACTTGGATTTTCAGGTATGCTCTGCTGACACTTTTATGAGAGTTCTGGACTCAAATCAAGTTGTATTGGGTAGTGCTGATCTAGATCTACAAAAAATCAATGAGTTCTAGGTTCTCCCATACTTTGTGTTGAAATTGACAACATTAGAATTTTTCGGTAGTTGGATTTTTAGGTATGCTCTGCTGACACTTTTATGGGAGTTCTGGACGTAAATCAAGTTTTAACGGGTAGTACTGATCTAGAACTACTAAGATTGCATGAGTTCTAGCCTCTCCGATACTTTGAACTTAAAATGGCAACATTAGAATTTTTTGTTTACTTGGATGACATCATGTTATACTCTGCGGAAACTTGGATTTTCAGGTATGCTCTGCTGACACTTTTCTGAGAGTTCTGGACTTAAATCAAAATATAATGGGTAGTGCTGATCTAGGTTTTCTCAAAAACAATGAGTTCTGGCCTCTCCCGTACTTTGAATTTGAAATTAAAACACTAGAACTTTTCGTTACTTGGATTTTCAGGTATGCTCTGCTGACACTTTTATGGGAGTTCTGGACTTAAATCAAGTTGTAACGGGTAGTGCTGATCTAGATCTACAAAAAATCAATGAGTTCTAGGTTCTCCCATACTTTGTGTTGAAATTGACAACATTAGAATTTTTCGGTAGTTGGATTTTTAGGTATGCTCTGCTGACACTTTTATGGGAGTTCTGGACGTACATCAAGTTTTAACAGGTAGTACTGATCTAGAACTACTAAGATTGCATGAGTTCTAGCCTCTCCGATACTTTGAACTTAAAATGGCAACATTAGAATTTTTCGTTTACTTGGATGACATCATGTTATGCTCTGCGGAGACTTGGATTTTCAGGTATGCTCTGCTGACACTTTTATGAGAGTTCTGGACTCAAATCAAGTTGTATTGGGTAGTGCTGATCTAGATCTACAAAAAATCAATGAGTTCTAGGTTCTCCCATACTTTGTGTTGAAATTGACAACATTAGAATTTTTCGGTAGTTGGATTTTTAGGTATGCTCTGCTGACACTTTTATGGGAGTTCTGGACGTAAATCAAGTTTTAACGGGTAGTACTGATCTAGAACTACTAAGATTGCATGAGTTCTAGCCTCTCCGATACTTTGAACTTAAAATGGCAACATTAGAATTTTTTGTTTACTTGGATGACATCATGTTATACTCTGCGGAAACTTGGATTTTCAGGTATGCTCTGCTGACACTTTTCTGAGAGTTCTGGACTTAAATCAAAATGTAATGGGTAGTGCTGATCTAGGTTTTCTCAAAAACAATGAGTTCTAGCCTCTCCCATACTTTGAATTTACAATGACAACATTAGATTTTTTCGGTATTTGGATTTTCAGGTATGCTCTGCTGACACTTTTATGGGAGTTCTGGACTTAAATCAAGTTGTAACGGGTAGTACTGATCTAGAACTACTAAGATTGAATGAGTTCTGGCCTCTCCCGTACTTTGAATTTGAAATTATAACACACGAATTTTTCGGTAGTTGGATTTTCAGGTATGCTCTGCTGACACTTTTATAGGAGTTCTGGAATTAAATCAAGTTTTAACGGGTAGTACTGATGTAGAACTACTAAGATTGCATGAGTTCTAGCCTTTTCCATACTTCGAACTTAAAATGGCAACATTAGAATTTTTCGTTTACTTGGATGACATCATGTTATACTCTGCGGAGACTCGGATTTTCAAGTATGCTCTGCTGACACTTTTATGAGAGTTCTGGACTCAAATCAAAATGTAATGGGTAGTGCTGATCTAGGTTTTCACAAAAACTATGAGTTCTAGCCTCTCCCATACTTTGAATTTACAATGACAACATTAGAATTTTTCGGTATTTGGATTTTCAGGTGTGCTCTGCTGACACTTTTATGGGAGTTCTGGACTTAAATCAAGTTGTAACGGGTAGTACTGATCTAGAACTACTAAGATTGAATGAGTTCTGGCCTCTCCCGTACTTACTTTGAATTTGAAATTATAACACACGAATTTTTCGGTAGTTGGATTTTCAGGTATGCTCTGCTGACACTTTTATGGGAGTTCTGGACTCAAATCAAGTTTTAACGGGTAGTACTGATGTAGAACTACTAAGATTGCATGAGTTCTAGCCTCTTCCATACTTCGAACTTAAAATGGCAACATTAGAATTTTTCGTTTATTTGGATGACATCATGTTATGCTCTGCGGAGACTTGGATTTTCAGGTATGCTCTGCTGACACTTTTATGAGAGTTCTGGACTCAAATCAAGTTGTATTGGGTAGTGCTGATCTAGATCTACACAAAATCAATGAGTTCTAGGTTCTCCCATACTTTGTATTGAAATTGACAACATTAGAATTTTTCGTTACTTGGATTTTCAGGTATGCTCTGCTGACACTTTTATGAGAGTTCTGGACTCAAGTCAAGTTGTATTGGGTAGTGCTGATCTAGATCTACACAAAATTAATGAGTTCTAGGTTTTCCCATACTTTGTATTGAAATTGACAACATTAGAATTTTTCGGTAGTTGGATTTTCAGGTATGCTCTGCTAACACTTTTATGAGAGTTCTGGACTTAAATCAAGTTGTAACGGGTAGTTCTGATCTAGAACTACTAAGATTGAATGAGTTCTGGCCTCTCCCGTACTTTGAATTTGAAATTAAAACACTAGAATTTTTCGTTACTTGGATTTTCAGGTATGCTCTGCTGACACTTTTATGGGAGTTCTGGACTTAAATCAAGTTGTATTGGGTAGTGCTGATCTAGATCTACACAAAATCAATGAGTTCTAGGTTCTCCCATACTTTGTATTGAAATTGACAACTTTAGAATTTTTCTGTAGTTGGATTTTCAGGTATGCTCTGCTGACACTTTTATGAGAGTTCTGGACTCAAATCAAGTTGTATTGGGTAGTGCTGATCTAGATCTACACAAAATCAATGAGTTCTAGGTTCTCCCATACTTTGTATTGAAATTGACAACATTAGAATTTTTCGGTAGTTGGATTTTCAGGTATGCTCTGCTGACACTTTTATGAGAGTTCTGGACTCAAATCAAGTTGTATTGGGTAGTGCTGATCTAGATCTACACAAAATTAATGAGTTCTAGGTTTTCCCATACTTTGTATTGAAATTGACAACATTAGAATTTTTCGGTAGTTGGATTTTCAGGTATGCTCTGCTGACACTTTTATGGGAGTTCTGGACTTAAATCAAGTTTTAACGGGGAGTACTGATGTAGAACTACTAAGATTGCATGAGTTCTAGCCTCCTCCATACTTCGAACTTAAAATGGCAACATTAGAATTTTTCGTTTACTTGGATGACATCATGTTATGCTCTGCGGAGACTTGGATTTTCAGGTATGCTCTGCTGACACTTTTATGAGAGTTCTGGACTCAAATCAAGTTGTATTGGGTAGTGCTGATCTAGATCTACACAAAATCAATGAGTTCTAGGTTTTCCCATACTTTGTATTGAAATTGACAACATTAGAATTTTTCGGTAGTTGGATTTTCAGGTATGCTCTGCTGACACTTTTATGGGAGTTCTAGACTTAAATCAAGTTGTAACTGGTAGTTCTGATCTAGAACTACTAAGATTGAATAAGTTCTGGCCTCTCCCGTACTTTGAATTTGAAATTAAAACACTAGAATTTTTCGTCACTTGGATTTTCAGGTATGCTCTGCTGACACTTTTATGGGAGTTCTGGACTTAAATCAAGTTGTATTGGGTAGTGCTGATCTAGATCTACACAAAATCAATGAGTTCTAGGTTCTCCCATACTTTGTATTGAAATTGACAACATTAGAATTTTTCGGTAGTTGGATTTTCAGGTATGCTCTGCTGACACTTTTATGAGAGTTCTGGACTCAAATCAAGTTGTATTGGGTAGTGCTGATCTAGATCTACACAAAATCAATGAGTTCTAGGTTCTCCCATACTTTGTATTGAAATTGACAACATTAGAATTTTTCGGTAGTTGGATTTTCAGGTATGCTCTGCTGACACTTTTATTCTAGTTCTGGACTTAAATTAAGTTTTAACTGGTAGTACTGATCTAGAACTACTAAGATTGCATGAGTTCTACCCTCTCCCATACTTTGAACTTAAAATGGCAACATTAGAATTTATCGTTTACTTGGATGACATCATGTTATGCTCTGCGGAGACTTGGAATTTCAGGTATGCTCTGCTGACACTTTTATGAGAGTTCTGGACTCAAATCAAGTTTTAATGGGTAGTGCTGATCTAGATCTACACAAAATCAATGAGTTCTAGGTTCTCCCATACTTTGTATTGAAATTGACAACATTAGAATTTTTCGGTAGTTGGATTTTCAGGTATTCTCTGCTGACACTTTTATGGGAGTTCTGGACTTAAATCAAGTTGTAACGGGTAGTACTGATCTAGAACTACTAAGATTGAATGAGTTCTGGCCTCTCCCGTACTTTGAATTTAAATTAAAACACTAGAATTTTTCGTTACTTGGATTTTCAGGTATGCTCTGCTGACACTTTTATGGGAGTTCTGGACTTAAATCAAGTTGTAACGGGTAGTGCTGATCTAGATCTACAAAAAATCATTGAGTTCTAGGTTCTCCCATACTTTGTGTTGAAATTGACAACATTAGAATTTTTCAGTAGTTGGATTTTTAGGTATGCTCTGCTGACACTTTTATAGGAGTTCTGGACGTAAATCAAGTTTTAACGGGTAGTACTGATCTAGAACTACTAAGATTGCATGAGTTCTAGCCTCTCCGATACTTTGAACTTAAAATGGCAACATTAGAATTTTTCGTTTACTTGGATGACATCACGTTATACTCTGCGGAGACTTGGATTTTCAGGTATGCTCTGCTGACACTTTTATGAGAGTTCTGGACTCAAATCAAAATGTAATGGGTAGTGCTGATCTAGGTTTTCACAAAAACAATGAGTTCTAGCCTCTCCCATACTTTGAATTTACAATGACAACATTAGATTTTTTCGGTATTTGGATTTTCAGGTATGCTCTGCTGACACTTTTATGGGAGTTCTGGACTTAAATCAAGTTGTAACGGGTAGTACTGATCTAGAACTACTAAGATTGCATGAGTTCTAGCCTCTTCCATACTTCGAACTTAAAATGGCAACATTAGAATTTTTCGTTTACTTGGATGACATCATGTTATGCTCTGCGGAGACTTGGATTTTCAGGTATGCTCTGCTGACACTTTTATGAGAGTTCTGGACTCAAATCAAGTTGTATTGGGTAGTGCTGATCTAGATCTACACAAAATCAATGAGTTCTAGGTTCTCCCATACTTTGTATTGAAATTGACAACATTAGAATTTTTCGGTAGTTGGATTTTCAGGTATGCTCTGCTGACACTTTTATGGGAGTTCTAGACTTAAATCAAGTTGTAACTGGTAGTTCTGATCTAGAACTACTAAGATTGAATAAGTTCTGGCCTCTTCCGTACTTTGAATTTGAAATTAAAACACTAGAATTTTTCGTCACTTGGATTTTCAGGTATGCTCTGCTGACACTTTTATGGGAGTTCTGGACTTAAATCAAGTTGTATTGGGTAGTGCTGATCTAGATCTACACAAAATCAATGAGTTCTAGGTTCTCCCATACTTTGTATTGAAATTGACAACATTAGAATTTTTCGGTAGTTGGATTTTCAGGTATGCTCTGCTGACACTTTTATGAGAGTTCTGGACTCAAATCAAGTTGTATTGGGTAGTGCTTATCTAGATCTACACAAAATCAATGAGTTCTAGGTTCTCCCATACTTTGTATTGAAATTGACAACATTAGAATTTTTCGGTAGTTGAATTTTCAGGTATGCTCTGCTGACACTTTTATTCTAGTTCTGGACTTAAATCAAGTTTTAACAGGTAGTACTGATCTAGAACTACTAAGATTGCATGAGTTCTACCCTCTCCCATACTTTGAACTTAAAATGGCAACATTAGAATTTATCGTTTACTTGGATGACATCATGTTATGCTCTGCGGAGACTTGGAATTTCAGGTATGCTCTGCTGACACTTTTATGAGAGTTCTGGACTCAAATCAAGTTGTAATGGGTAGTGCTAATCTAGATCTACACAAAATCAATGAGTTCTAGGTTCTCCCATACTTTGTATTGAAATTGACAACATTAGAATTTTTCGGTAGTTCGATTTTCAGGTATGCTCTGCTGACACTTTTATGAGAGTTCTGGACTCAAATCAAGTTGTATTGGGTAGTGCTGATCTAGATCTACACAAAATCAATGAGTTCTAGGTTCTCCCATACTTTGTATTGAAAATGACAACATACGAATTTTTCGTTACTTGGATTTTCAGGTATGCTCTGCTGACACTTTTATGTGAGTTCTGGACTCAAATCGAATTGTAAGGGGTAGAACTGAGCTAGATCTACTAAAAAAGAATGAGTTCTAGCCTCTCCCATACTTTGAATTCGAAATGACGACTTTAGATTTTTTCGTTTACTTGGATGACATCATGTTATGCTCTGCTGAGACTTGAATGTGAGTTTAATTTATTTAAAAGACCAGAACTATTTCTAAAAAGTATCAGGAACTGTGGAACTATGCCGTATTTATATAGAAATCAAATAATATTATGCTCTGCTGAAATAAACCGCGAAGTTAGCAGAGCATTTTTTCAATTGACTTTTCTAAGGCTTCAACGCCGGAACTATTTTTAAAAAGTATCAGGAACTATAGAACTCGGCTGCATGCGAATAGAACTCCAATTATTTTTTGATCTGCTGGACAATGCTCTGCTAAGTTCACGAACATCTGCTGCGAGTGGTTGATACCACTTGTTGTGGATGCGCGATTCACGTAGAAAAATAACAGAAATTGAACGAAAACCAGTAGTAATCGAGGTATTAAAATCGCTCGAAATGCCTAATTTGGTTCAAAAATAGAGCCACTGTACGCTCGACCACTATGACTGCCGTCCCTTATCCGAATAAGCCAGCGCAATACTATTAACAGAGTTTTGGGAAACTATTTTACATAAATTAAATTATTAATTACCTAAAAAAAATAACCCTCTAAATAATAAATGTAATAAGAATATAAATAAATATCTATATAATATACTTATCTTATTTTTATGTATTTCTTTTTAGTCGTCTCATATACCGGCGAAGGGTCATCATTGAATTTGCTTGAGCATAAAAAAATCGCCAAAAAGTTTGTTGAATCAGCTACCCCCCTTGGAATAAAAATTATCGTTCAAGTAGGAGGACAACCATTATTTGAAACGGTACAACTGGTGAGTAAAGAATCGACACTTAGTATAATGGAATATAACTGATATCTATGAATTATATTTATAATTTCTGTACAGGCTAAGTACTGCAATGAGTTACAAGTGGCGGGTATCATGGTACTCCCTGTAATCACATACAAGGGTAATCTAACCGAAACTATTGAAGATTTTCGAATGGTATGCGGTGCTGCACCTGATTGCTCTTGCATGTATGAAGAATTGGAGTTTGTTACTTCTCCAAAGGGTAAGTTATGTACCTCCATACTAATGCTATTACTAATGGTTTGCGAGTAACGAAAATGGTGTTTCCCTTTACTGTATCTCATAAAATACGTGACACCATCGTTTTCTCGCTGGTGTGCTGACAAGTCTGGCCCAGTCCGGGTGAGGTGGCTGACCAACCGTGCAGCAATAAATCGCTCAAAAAGCTTGCCTGCCTCGTCAAGAAGAACGATCGGACAAAAGTCAAAAGTCAAAATAGTTTATTTCCTTTAGATTCTTGTACAACATTAAATGCACATGATCATCTGACTACGTCTTCTAGGAGTATTGATTTTAGTGTGGCTTCGGAAAGCTCCCTCCGATGAGAAGAAACTCATGGGGTTTTTTTTTGTGATCATGTGTAAAATTACAATCGTCATAATACAGATATTATCTATAATTCGAACAGGAGCAATCAATAAATTATGTCCATGGATTTTTTTCATTAAGATATGACGACGTATCATAGTACCCCTTTTCACACAATTTATGTTTAGTATATTTTTTTAATCTTGTGATGGACATGTCACATACGTCTTTAGGTAGTTTATTATATAATAAAGAATACTGGTGCTACAGAACGACCTGCTTATTTTCCGGAGCCTACTATAGGGTATAGACACTTCATCCTTGTGTCTTAAATTACACTGGCGGACATCACTATATGTGTGAAATTTACTAATTTTATTTTTGTGCACATATAATAAGTTGTCATAAATATATTGAGAGTAGACCGTTAAAATGTTTATCTCTTTAAACTTTTCTCTAAGCGATTCCCTGGGGCCCATTTTGTAGATGGCTCGCACAGCTCTCTTTTGTAATATAAAAATAGTTTCTATGTCAACATGAGTAGCACACCCCCACAACAGTATACCATACGACATGATGCTGTGGAAGTAACTAAATTAGACTAGACGGGCCATCTCAACGTCTGTGTATTCGCGGATTTTTTTAACTGCGTAAGCTGCGGAACTAAGTATTTTGGACAAAGCCTCCACATGTGGGCCCCATTAAAGCTTAGCGTCCAAAGTTATCGACGCTAAGCTTTTATTTTATACCCAGAAAGACAGCTTTATCTACCATTTGGATTTCTTCCTTATCAATTTTAACAATTTGTCTTAACTTGTTTTACATTTGGAAGTGTGAAGCGAATACATTTTGTTTTAGATCCATTTAGTACCAAATTATTTACATTAAACTAATATACTATTCTAGAGAGAGCATTGTTCACGTCGTCAATGTTTGATTGTCGTCTTTTAACTTTGAATACCAATGAGGTATCATCTGCAAACAACACTATCCCATGATTTTCCTTTACGAGAAAAGGTAAATCGTTTATATATACTAGAAACAAAAAAGGTCCCAATATGGATCCTTGAAGAACTCTCAAAGTTACAAGTGACCCAGGGGAACGTTTACCGTTAATGTCAACACACTGAATCCTATCGCTCAGGTAAGAAGAGACCAAGTGCGCTGTCCCCGATACCATAGTGGCGTAGCTTCGTGATCAAAGTATCATGTTGAACACAATCGAATGCCTTGGAGAGGTCGCAGAAGACGCCATATGCATCATGCGACTCCTCCCAGGCTTCATATATATTTTCAATCAATGCAATGCCCGCATCCGTAGTTGAGCGACCTTTACTAAAGCCAATTTGTTTTTTATGCAATATATTATTATCATTAAAATGCTTAAGCAGCTGGTTCAATATAATTTTTTCAAATTTTTTACATAATGTGGGTAGTACTGATATAGGTCTAAAATTAGAGGGGTCTGATGTACTGCCGGATTTAAATAATGGAATTACTTTACTATGTTTCATTTGATCAAGAATCACACCACAATCAATACATCTATTAAATATAAATAACAAGCTCAGGCAACATAACTTCTATCAAGGATTTAACAATAGGAACAGAGATCCCCCTTAAGTCTTTAGTTTTTTTTACATTAATTTGTTTAAGTACCACTAAAATATCATGATTTTTAACATATTTGAATTTAAATGCTTTACTACATTTAGGTACATTTGCTTCTAATAGAGATTTAGCAATGGGGTAGACGAGTTTAGGGCTCCCGTCAGAGTAATTGGCACATTAGTGAAAAAACTTTCGAACTGATTCGCAACATCTTGGTCTGTGCTTGTCAGCCTTCCATCAATGTCCAGTTTAAAATCCACACTTTATTAAGGACTTTTCCAGTTCCAGTATTTATTACTTTCCAAGTAGCTTTAATTTTATCATTACTATTCTGTATTTTAGATTTAATGTACAAATATTTTGCTAGTATACAAACTTTTTTAATATCTTTGAGTAAGTTTTAACATAAGCCCCAAACTCCTCTGAAAAATTAATCTGTCTTTCTGCGTACAACTCATAAAGCTTTTGCCTACTTTTATGTATGCCAACCGTGGCCCAGTCACTAAACTCCCGCTTGCCGGATACTACCATTGACCTGAATGTGAAAATGGATTGAAATTGTTCATTAAGAATCTAAAAAAGTTGTTGTATAATATTGGTTTTTTTACTATTACAATATTAATTAACTGGCCACTAAGATCTGAACCCAATTTGTTTATTACAGATTTGCTAATTGCAGTAACACTTTCGGATATGAAAATGTTATCTTTGCAGGTTGTAGTGGAGTCAGTTGTTCTAGTAGGCTCCAGAAACAAATTAGTTACTTTATGTAATTGAGACGAGTTTAGAAGTATGGTGGAGAAAGAAGACACCTTAAGTAAATCAACATTGAAATCCCCACACACGATCAATTGCTTATTTGATTTTGTTAATTTATTTACCATTTCATCTAAAATTTCAATAAATTATTTAAAGTTTTTATTCTTTGGTCGCCTGTACACACATGCTATTATTGATTGCTCCAGCTCTACAAAAGCGATTTCATTTACACATTACACAGAATATAGATACAATGTCCTTTCTTTCTTTGTACTTTAGTTGTTTTTAACAAGATCAGTGAACCCCCTTGCATCTTAATTACCCTGCAGAATGAGCTACCAACCTGGTGATTACTGAAACTGAACATGAGCTCATGAGCCCGAATGGGCTGATGGTCAATTAAACACACAATATCAATATTTTCAGAGTTCATATACATTTCCAGTGTTAGTCGTTTGCCCTCTGCAAAACCACGGATATTCTGATGCACCAGGTTGATATTACTCACATAATTTGATTTTTTATCGTTGAGCAATGATTAAGGTAATTATGACTATTCGACTCATCGGGTAGCGCAATTAATTGTTGACTATTACAGTTATAGGATTTATTGAGATGTGTTGCATTATTTGCAAATGAGATGCAGAACGCATCCAAAAGTTAATGTAGGACTCTCCCTCCGAGTAAACATTTAAATTCAGGCCAAAATTAGTATAGGAAATAGAACATAATATTGTCCGCTTTAAATTCCTTTTCTTCCTCGGCTGGCAGTAAGCCGACCCAGTCGGGTAGGGGGGGGGGAACTACGGGTCCCCCCCTTGACTAGGCTACCACGGGGTTGGACTCGCCCGGCGTCCCAGAAAGGCCGCATCTATCGGTGGCTCAGTAGGGGACGCCGTCCAACACTGAGGTCGGACTCGTGGGGTTTGTGGTTGCAGTCGCAGAGGGTGGCACGTTTTGTCTCCCCGGTATGCTTGTCGTGGAAGAGTGCGCGAGGCTATGGGGTGGTCTTTAGCTGTGTCCTTCGGACCTTCGAAAGTCGGACGTTGGGACCGCATCCCCGATTGCGCTATGCCATAAAGCGTAGGACATCAAGCTAGATGTGTCCGGTCCTTACCAGGATGTAGGTCACTTTGGTAGGCACACGGATGTGTGCTGAGAAGTGAGCGTGCCTTAACAGCTCCGGTACCACACTAGAGGTGTGGAAGGTGGCTTCTCTGCCGGCCCCAGCGAGGTTGTCGTAAGCTCCTCATTGTGGTGCGGGTGGTGAGCGGCCTTATTGCTCCGGTACCTGTCTGGATAACCAGGTAGTGTCCTTGGGCACGAGGCTACTCTCCTTTATGAGAATCAGTCTAGCATTGGGGACTAGATCCGTCTTAAACTTGATCCCCGACGTCGCCCTTAGGGGTGTTCGCTCGGGTACAGCGGCCCCTGCTACTATACCGAAAGTTGGGTTGGTGGGGACGCTGTAACATATATAAGGTTGAGTAGAGATGGATGTCCGCTTTAAATTAATCAATTACTACTCAAATCGTTTTTAAAGAATATGTTACTTAACCGCCGCCTCTAGGTATCTGAGTCTCTACCGCCCCATCTGCGCTAGTATGAGTTGAAGTCCCCAAGGACCAGTGCGAGACGAGATTGAAACTGGGCCAAAAGGGCCCCAATCTCGTCCAAGAGAGAGGAGAGTCCAACTCAGAGTCACGCCGACTTGGTGCAAAATAAACGCCGACGATGACTACCTCTTTTTTATAATTTGAATTATACAATAATTAGATATATTTTATGCATAAGCTTAATCTGTAATTAAGACCACCTACCAGTTTGTGTTGGCGAAAAGTTCCTGCAAGCACTGTACGAGAAATTACTTCACTGACTCACTATCGACCAACTGACACTTTCTCAATTGGAAGTTGACTTCAACAAGCGCATGACTGCTTTTGAGGGGGAGTTGCAGAAGGGTCTCTTGGCTTCTCCCAGTGTTATGAGCCTGGCAGCAGAGTTTTCAACATATAAAGCCTTTGTGACCAAGGCACTGAAGGCACTGCAGCAACAGATTGGGGTCATGTCACAGACCATCGACGAAATGGAGCAGCGCAGTCGACGGGACATTTTGCTACTCCATGGAGTCCCTGAATCTAAGGGTGAAGTGTTGCCCTCGACTATTGTTAAGACCTTGAAGGTGCAATTGCAGCAGACTAACTTGTCCGAGGGCAGCATACATCGATGTCAGAGGATGGGTCGCGATAATACGTCCAACCAAGGCCTATTCTAATCAAATTCTCCAGTGAGATGGTCCGGGATGGTATTTAGAAGGCTAAGGCCATGGTGAAAGGTTAGGGTTACACACTGTCCGAGATTCTTATCTCTCGAAGGCATTGCTGTCTGTGAATAATGTTGTGAAAGTGAACTAAATGTAATGTGTGTTAACAAGCGGGTGATCGTGACGTGAGCTAGGATGGAACTAAGACTTCTTTGGCTAGTTAGCTTAGATTTGTGTTGCCAATAAATTTGCCTATGAAATTAGAAGTTCTTTACATATCTCTGATGACGACTACCCATTTCAGTATCTGCAGTTGAAGTAACCATAGAACTCCTAAGACTACGCGACACCAATGACGAGTCAGCAATCTGTAACTTTGACGGTGCGGCGCTCTTCATGGATACTGGGCTACTGCTCAGATCGACAGTTGAACTAAAAGGCTTCGCGGTTTTGATTGGGGGAGAGGTTAGTTATTTAGTCACGCTTGAAGAATAAACTTGACCTGATATTAGATGACCAACATTTTAATATGCCATTCCTACTTCAAGCCTTTCCTTCAAAGCCTTCAAGCCGTAATAATACTATTATCATAAGTATTAGGATATATGGCAAGGATCTCCTCTTAGATGGATTAGGCAGTCCACGCCTTGATACTTATTACGATTTATTCAAAGAGTAAAAAATTAATCCTTTAACTAAGACTTCACTGTCCGTATGTTTGTCTGTCTATCACCAGGCTGTATCTCAAGAACCGTGATAAGCGACAATTAAATTTTCTCGGATGTTAATTTTTTAATACCGCTATTACAACCTAAAAACAAAATTATTTTGTTCTCCTACAGGTTAATAGTTGTGCAGGGTTCCTAACGGGATTCCCCTTAAGTTTAAGCTCGGCTCCAAATTTGTTCCCAAAGCTAGTGAAGGAGATGGAAACAGCTTGTTTGAATGGTGATGACGAAGTAGGAAGAATAAAACAAGCAGAACTGGACCTGTACTTAAACGCCGTAATTAATTTAGACGATACTACGTTTATAGGTAAGTCATATGGTGAGATTAGAATTAGTTTGATATGGTTGACACGGATATTAGTACAAAAAAATAACAAATATATTTATTCATTAAAGGTAGATGTTACAACCAAAATGTTGTCCATCATGCACAAACTAGAGTACATTAAGATTTTGGTACGCCATTTAGAAACATTTAGTCATTGAAAAATATAATTTATATATTTTATTTATTATTAGAACATTGTAGGTAAGTACCTACCTTTTTTTTTTAATTTATTGAACTAATCAGTATCGCCACTTTCGCAGCAGTGGCGTTTAATCCTATTCTAAAATTAGAACAATTAAAACTAATAACTATAGCTAAGAACTAAAACTAAATTATATTAAACCTATACTTAAAACTAAACTTAAATACTACTATAACTAAACAAACATTAAACGATAGATGAAGATCGATGACATTAAGCACATTAAACAAACACATAATCAACTAACTAAAAGGAAACAACAAAAACGTATCACTACTACTACACTAATTATAAATTAGGATCACCGGACTGTAGAGCCATTTGCCCTGGCGGCTTTTCTCAAAACACACTCGGCAAAGGCAAGGAAAATGGGGCGGCGTTTGTCGTCCAACATTAAAGCAGCCAAATTACCTATCTCTAGTTTCCAATCCATCCTGCACTCACATTCAAGTACCTACCTTGCTAAATATTAATTTTATTTATATACCTACCTATGAAGATAGACAGATAGGTTCTGAAATTTAAAGAAATCTTAAAATTTACTTTGAAATTTATTGTTTCAGATCCTTCAAAGAGATGTAAGTGTCTTTCGTAAGAAATGAAGTTAGTTTATTTTAAACCAAGTGGATTGATACATAATTATGATACATTCACATCATACCTACTCATACATCCATGTCAATAATGTTAACTAAGGACGCATAAGTCCCTATCCCGCGGGAATATCGGCCTTTGCACACCAAGTTTTTTTTTAAATCTTTGATATAGGTAAACGTTTAATCACTATCTCACCTGATGGAAAGCGACGATGTGGTCTAAGATGTTACACGCTTACCTAGGAGATACCGGTTCACTCGTGACTTGAAGACCCCCAAGTTGTAGACATCTGGAAAAACATACTCAGGCAACGATTCCATTCCCTCGCAGTACGAATAAATAATGACAAATGAAGTTTCATCATAATCGGTTCAAACAACCAAACTCAATTACCCAATCACACCGAAACTAAACAGTTTACATGCATTTTACTAAGTTTCAGTTTCATCATCATTATTGTTTCGGCAACGCATTTCCGCCAAAAACCCATGTAAACCTTTAAAATTTTCACTATTTCTTTTCACAGCTTATGTAGTGAATTACAAGGCAGCATACAAGCTGATTTGGGGTTATGATTTAGGAATACGGATTCCTCTCATCGCAGCCTCTCCGGAGACAGTACAGCAAATAAATGACAATTTACAGGCGCTCGGTGTTGAATTGAAAGAATCTCCCTAATAGATAGAGATATATGCTTGTTGTTTTATACTGTTCTTATTTTATTAAAATAAATGTTTATCTCTTGTCCTTCTCTAATCTATCTCTTTTCCTCCCGTCTTCTTTTGATAAATACTCTTAGTTAAGTTAATGACATTGTATTGAAAATCGCCTAGTGCCTCTAGCCCTCTCTACCGGGGCGACGACGATTCGTGCTGACTGTCCCCTGTGAAAGCTGACTAAAGGGGACAAATGGGAAGTCTGTTTCTAAGTCGTCACCTTGGGGAGAAAAAAACATGTAATGATCATAGATTTGGTTAGTGTTTGTTACTTTTAATTATAATCAGTGTATATCTACTTCTTGGTATTGTATGTCAGTAAGTCTTAGATTGTGAGATCTTCTATACTTACATCCATCTTATTTATTATTTATTAAACAATTAGATTTGGTTTGCATAGAAATAAAATATAATGATTGACTTACAAGATTAGAAAAATATTAACTAAAAATATTAAAAAAGTCATATAGAACCACCCCAACCCTGTGGCAACTTAGAAACATACTTCCCATTTGTCCCTTTTAGTCAGCTTTCAAAGGGGACAGTCAGCACGAATTGTCACCCCGGGAGACAGGGCTAGAGGGGACTGCTGAGAATAATCGGTCAAAGCCTACAAACGATGTTCTTAGGGGTGTCTGTGGCATCGTAACTCCCAAAGAACTCGACTTTTAGTTGAGCTAGTAAAAAGCCTGAAATAGAGGATATGGTGTTTCATATTAAGCTAACTTCAAATCGAATTGATTGTCCAAAGCCATTAAGTATGATCACTTTCAGAGTTCCCTCATTGCTAGCCACAAGATCCTTCCAGTCCAGTCAATTTATAATTATATCTAAAGTAGGAACAAGTTATAGTCAAAACACTTATTTGTGGCTGGCCTGTAGTAATTTCAATAGACTGGTGGAGCGTATTGACAAAAATTTGGATTTGTTTAGTACCAGTGCTGAGACAGTGAGGCAGCGGTTAACTAAGCATTTCTTTGAGGGTGAATGTTTTATTATTTACCCAATTTACACACACTTAAATTTCCTTCATTTATAATCTTTACGAAAAGTATTGTGATTCTGTAGGTAATATTGATAGTTGATAGCTCACTCCTTATCTTAGTATCATTTGAATGGTTAGTTGTGAGATCCTATAGGCTTTCTTTTGTTACACTATCACTATTGTTTTATTAGCTGTTGGATTTCCAAATAAATAAATAATAGGGGTTAAAGTATGAAATTGCCGTTTTATTGCAATAGGTTCTTTGAATTGACATAGAATCTTCATGGTTTGAGGTTTTCGAATGAAACTTTTTTCAAATGGTTTCTGTGATGTTCTTTTTTTAAAAAATGTGAAACATTTGAATATCGACTTTCAATTGTTTTTGTTATTCAATTTAGACAAGAAAGATGGATACTGCGAAAATTCGAGTAATTTTTGAATACGAGTTTCGACGCGGAACTAACGCGGCAGAAACAGCCCGCAATATCAATGCTGCGTTTGGAGAGGGGTCTACTAATGAACGCACCGTGCGATTTTGGTTTAAACGCTTTCGTGATGGAAATTTCGACTTAAAGAACGAGCCACGAGGAAGACCGCCCACACAGGTGAATAACAATGAATTAAGAGAGATAGTGGAAGCCGATCCTAGTCAAACTACCCAGGAATTAGCGGCATGGTTTAACGTTACCTTACCCACTTTATTGACTCACTTGCGTCAAATCAATAAAATAAAAAAATACGAAAAATGGGTGCCTCATGATTTGACTGATCTGCAGAAAGAAACGCGTGTTGAAACTTGTGTTGCCTTGTTGAACCGGTACAGAAATGAAGGAATATTGGATCGAATTGTAACATGTGATGAAAAGTGGATTCTTTATGATAACCGGAAAAGAAAAATGCAATGGCTGACCCCAGGTCAAATGCCACAACAGTGTCCTAAAGCAAAACTTACCAATAAAAAGGTAATGGTAACTGTTTGGTGGTCTCAGCATGGTGTTATTCACTTTAGTTTTCTTCGATCTGGTCAAGCAATTACGGCAGATGTCTATTGTGCCAAACTCCGAACCATGTTGACAAAACTAGCAGTAAAACAGCCCCGACTCATGAATCGATCTTCACCATTATTGCTCCACGACAACGCGAGACCTCACACAGCTCGAGAAACCATTTTGACCCTTCAGGAACTGCACTTAGAAACCATTCGTCATCCTCCGTATTCACCAGACCTTGCTCCAACGGACTACCATTTTTTTCGTGATTTGGACAATTATCTACGTGACAAGAAGTTTTCTTCCCAGGAGGCAGTACAAAATGCTTTCACACAGTTTGTGCAGTCTAGATCGTCGGAGTTCTATCGCAAAGGCATTAATAACCTTCCCATTAGATGGCAGCAATGTATAGATAATAATGGCAACTATTTTGATTAAATAAATTTGTTAAAAATTTAAAAAATAAACAACTAAGATTTTCAGTACAAATCGGCAATTTCATACTTTAACCCCTAATAAAAAGTAGGTATTCCATAATGTACTTCCGAAACAAAACTATACTAGCTATGCCCACTTGTTTGAAAATCTGACGAACGGAGCTAACCTAGTTTAGTTTAGTTTAGTTGGCGGTGGCGTTAGACTTCACCATAATAGAAGTAGCTATGCATTATTGTATGCTAACTTAAAAGCTAGTTCTCCTGTTTTTTGCAAACAGGAAAAAAACAAGTCATGTGTTAATTATCGCGATAGAGTTTATTTATATTTTCTCGGTCATAAACCGAATTGTAGTTACTTAGGAATTGGGCAATGTAAAGTTTTTTATAATATTGGCAAAAGAGACAACGCGAGACAGGAATGCTGGACTCTATTTGGCGCCGAGGATCAGCATTGCTATTCAACGTGGCAATGCTGCCAGTATTCTGGGCTCGCTGCCTAAATATGACTTAAGGTTAAAGCAATCAATAAATCAATCTCATTGAATTGTAAATTTATAAATAATTTCCTAATTAAAAATATAGTAGTATAAATATGTAGTATGGACGCTAGCCAACGAATATACTTTGGCTAGCACCCATAGTATGTACACTCAGAATACGACTAAAGTAACCACCGTAGATATCCATAGCTACAGCTAACGTCTACTTACGACGAAACGGCACAACAGTTAGTTATTTTAGACCTTATTTTTAATAATCATTTGGTCCAGCGGTATCTTATGTGGATTTGCGTGACAGACACTTTCGCGTTCGAAACCTGACTGCAGTAATTCTTTTTGATTGAATTTTATGTATTAAGTTATAATTTATATATTTATTTTTGCATTTGTATGATTTATCTTAGTATAAGTTACACTTAACTTTAAAAATAAGAAAACAAAATGTTTTTTAACACTTTATTCTTACAAACAACGCCTTACAAGACTTATTGTATTGTGGATGGTTCTATAAAAAAATTCTTACTTTGCAATAATGCCAATTTCGTGAATTTCATGTATGGTATAGGTAGAAACGTATTAATATAATACATTTTCTACCAAATACACAATAACATCACTTGTGACATTTTATTTTTTAAAATGCAAACACTTTTTATAAAAACACCCAACATAACACTCAGAACACAACACTAAGATCAATATTTTAATAAAGTAAAGGCCTACTTTAACTTTTAATTATTTGTTGAAGTCTATTTTTCATGCTATTTACCATATTGTGGCACAAATTGTTTCCACTCATCCACTCCCTAGTTGATGTCACTAGATTCTGGAGATTTTCTTTTGTTTCACTTGACCACTGATAAGTCCCAGTTTGAAGTCATTTGACCCCACAAGAAACTTTATGTCGTTACTGGGTCTCCGGTTCTCCATATATTTTAACCCATAGCCAGATTGTTTTTCTCTGTAAGTAGATAAACCAGGTTATTAATTTTAATGCTTCTTTCTGACATTGAATAGACATGACCATAGTTTCCCAACTATATTTTAACTTACGTTAGATTTAACAAATGTAATTTAATTGTTTTCTTCATTACATAACACTACAACATATTTTAAATGAAACTATAATAAAAAGAAATAAAAGCACGGTAACCACAATGGTTTATTCGTCATCAACAAAATGATTCTATGTAAAAAGGTCAGTTATTTAAAATTATGTTACAATCTACCCACAATTTACTTTCATAGCAATAGGATGAAGCATCAATCTCAATAATACGACATTATATTAATATTTTGTAGGTAGATAAACAAGTAGCCGTTTGTCGGTATAGATTCATTATTTCATTACGTTTGTTAAAGTTGGATTAGCAGACTGGTTAACTGCCTTGCTTTGAGATTCAATATGCGGTGGTTCGAGCCCCATTCATTCCTCTAATTTTTTTATAGATTTAGTGTTATTGTAATTTGATAATATAGGTATTGACGGTATTGTCAATCATAAAATATTTAGAATATGAATTTGAAATTACAAGTTGCCATCCGAGTTGATAGGTAATAAAGTTTTTATTTTTTTGTTTGTTGCGCTAGTAGCGACACCTGTTAGCTATACTTGTAACTAAATTGATAAACTAAACTTGGGTCGGATATTCTAACGCAGCCATTGTTGTAAGTGGACGTCATAGCTGTAGTTATGGATATCTACATGGATACATAATCTGTATTCTGACTGTACAAGCACAATTGCCTAGTTTGGCACTAAATAGCACTGTGTACGGAGATATTTCGATTTCATATTATTATTATACTAGCTGCGCCCCGCGGTTTTACCCGCGTAAGTCCCGTTCCAGCGGGAATATCAGGATAAAAAGTAGCCTATGTGTTAATCCAGGTTCCCAGCTACCTATATTCCAAGTTTAATCGCAATCGGTTCAGTAGTTTTTGTGTGAAAGAGTAAGAACCTCACATACATACATACTTACATACAAACTTTCGCGTTTATAACATTAGTAAGAGTAAGATATTAGTAAGATAAGATTGGCAAGGTAGTATTATTAGTTACAAAAGCAGTTAAATTTTCATAATCAGTCAAGTTATAGTAAAATGATGACTAGAATTTTACCACACCTTTTCGGGATTTGGAAGGAACCAGAAATTCTACTTTGTCAACTGAAACAATCATAATCCCGAATGTCGGTAGGGTTTCCGATAGCTAAAACCTATCGGTAGCACTCCGAACAGATAGCTGTCAAACTTGTATATTCGTTACCAACCGTATCGAATATTGGTAGCTTGAATCGGTTAATCTGGTACTATACTCTGTGGTTCGTGTTTTTTTTAACTTTTTCCGAATTCGGCGGCGTTCCGATGCTCTCTGAATAACCCTGCAGAAAACTCTAAATTTGGCACGATATTTAGTTTTCACCATACACTCATACCATTTCATGAAACTAAATTGAGTAAATTACCCGAAATTAAACAATTTAAATGCATTTTCACTAAGCTTCTTGTTATTTTCAAAACCACATAATTATCATCAACGCATTAATTCCGTTCTATACATATATCATTTCGCCGACAATTCGCGATAAGTTTGTCTATGCTTTTTAACCCGACCATGGGAAAAAGGAAGGTTATTATCATAAATCTTATCAATATCAGTATCTTTATTTGCCAAAAACACAGGTGAATAAATAAGATGGTTACAATATTAAGTTCCCACACATCCATCCAGCGTAGCATCTTCATCTCTGTGACACTCAACTCTTACTTATGTCACTCAAGCACTGGCTACAGTACTACCAATGAAAAAAAAGGTCTAATGATAGTTTTATAGACCTACCCTTCAGTTTAACCAGCGGCAGCGTGTGAGGGTCCCAAATGACACCAGTCAACTCTCGCCATTTAGCCCAAGCAGCCCAAATGCTAGACTTGAAATCGCAATCTATGTCGCCTGACACATGAAGCACAGAGTACTAAAACAGGTATTTCCGCTTGACTATAATTATGACTGTCTACGCAGATAAAAGTGGGATCTGTGGTATTGCGAGCAAAATTTTAATACTCAGCCTTCGCTATAATATTTTTTACTATTTAGCTATTTTTCGCTATGCCTTAATTATAATCAATCATTATTATCCTCAGTGGTAGAGTCTGCGCCCCGCGGTTTCACCCGCATAAGTCCCATTCACGCGGGAATTTCGTGATTAAAGTAGCATAAGTGTTACTCTAGGCGCTAGGTCTCCAGATCACTTAAATGACTATTAAAAAATCGGGGTTGGTGACAGAAGGGTCTAAATTTAGAGTTGTATTTATTTTTAATGCCACAAAATAAACAAAAATGTCCAAATTTGTCAAAAAAATGTTAGGGATGGACAACCCTTATCACTTAGGGGTATGAAAAATAGATACCCAGATAGATAACTAGATTCTCAGACCTACTGAATATGCTTATAAAATTTCATAAAAGTCGATCAAGCCGTTTCGAAGGAGTATTAGAACTAACATTGTGACACGAGTATTTTTTAAATAAAATAAAGACTAGCTGCTCCCCACGGTTTCACCCCCACCAGTTCCGATCCGCAGCATTATCGGGATCAATGTTACTCTCCGTCACTTAAGCTCCATATGCAAATTTTCATCCAAATCGGTCTAAAACATAATTGTGGACAAGCCTTATCACTTAGGGATATGAAAAATAGATAGTAGTTTATTCTCAGACCTACTTAATATGCATATGAAATTTCATAAAAATCGGTCAAGCCGTTTCGGAGGAATATGATAACTAATTCTGAAACACGAGAATGTTATACATATAACGATTCTTTAAATCTTGAGTTATTTTCAAATCTCTTCCTCAGGGATAGGTAGACTTACTTAAAATTACATTATTTTTTCCGTAGAAGCTACGGAAAAAACATTTAATTGTAATAAACAAAATAATCTTTTCCCAGGATTCTGGCAAAGAATAGCGATAGTTTCGGATAGGGACAACAGAAGATGTATAGGTACTCCATCTAAGTACTTGACGTATTCTTGACAAGGGGCTAGCAGTTTTGCTCCCTCCTAATCAATAGTCAAATTCAAAATAATTTAAAAAACATCCAAAAAAAAAAGATTTGATAAAAATAACCAAAATAACCTCTACATAGGTACAGAGCCACCGACTAATTAATCTGTTTTATCATCTGAAGTCGGGCAGCCAAACTAAGTACAATATGGAACCAACCAGAAAAACTGCCCGACTTCAGGTGATAAAACAGATTAATTGGTCGGTGGCTCTGTACCTATGTAGAGGTTATTTTGGTTATTTTTATCAAATCTTTTTTTTTTGGTTGTTTTTTAAATTATTTTTTGTTTCTTTTTGAAGTCGGTTTTTTAATTGTTAAATTATTTTTTTATTTTACCCTTTTTAGTATACTTACCTACCTAAAAATCAACAATATTGTTACCGTAATTTTAAGAAGAGTTTGCTGATGAGAAGGTGGTTTCAGGTGCCCCATCAATCTGTACTTAGTTCTTTAGGGGTCTATTCTTTTTGATAGAAGTCCAAAAATGAGTAATTTATTGAATTCTGGGATGCTATCCTGTCCATCATTCCGAAGATACTCATCAGATCCTTACCAAACTTTCATGGGACCACCTCGTAGCTTCCACCTTTCCATTAAAAAAAGAACTATATCAATCGGTCAAGCCATCTTCGTGAAATCGATGAACAATTGAATTGAATACAGCGTTTTGAGGAGCATTCCCGGTCCTCACTTCGAAGAACCTCATCAATTTTTTAGGGGACCATCTCGGAGCTCCTACTTTTCCATTAAAAAAAGAATCATCTCAATCGGTCAAGCCATCTTCGTGTAATCGATAAGCAACTGGATTGATTAATGCGTTTTGAGGAGCATTTCCGTTCATCACTCCGTAGACCCTCATCAGATTTTTATGGGACCATCTTGGAGCTCCTACCTATCCATTAAAAAAAGAATCATCTTAATCCGTCAATCCGTCTTCGAGTAATCGGTAAACATACAAAAAAAAATATACATACAGACGAATTGATAACCTCCTCCTTTTTTTGAAGTCGGTTAAAGAAGAAGAAGAAGAAGTCAATTGGTTATCAATCCACCCACTTTAAGAATTAGATTCTTAAGTCAAATTCTTTAATATTAGCAAAGACTAATAATAAATTAATCTATATGCATTACGATAATGCGCGCCTCCGTAAGATAGTTTGTCGTTGCTTTGTCATCATTTTGTTGCCCAAAAAGATAAAGTAAATTATAAATAAAAAAATACCCCGACTACTTTTAAAAACCACAGATACTTAATTAAAAAAAAAATCTTATCAACTATATTAAAAAATAATATTTAGTTTTTAGTCCCGATACCTGACTAGTATCACTACGTATCATGCGGTCTGCCGCGTGCAAAGAACACCTCCCTCCTCCCGCTCCTTGCATGCGGCAGAAATTAGATATTGTGTTAAAATTAGATATTATGTTAGTATTAGTGACACCAATCATCAACCGTGAAATCGACGCGTTTCGGCTTTAAAAAGCCATCATCAGGAACGTAGACTCCAACCGAACTGTGTGGGCGACAAAAATTAGTAACGACGCCGTTCACCCGACGCTGTTGACTCGCCGATAGCTGGAACAAGAGTGAGTGAACAACGCTGCGCCCCCCACTTTTATGCTTCGGTGCGATCGTCGTCAGCACCCCCACCACGCCTCGCCAACGCCCTTAGCAGGGGAGATGGAACGATGTTTGTTTGTTCGTTCAGCAGTGTGTTTTGTGTATTTTTCGATTTCAAAATTTCTAATTGTTCCAATTTTAAAAGTACCCGTTTTGGAGATAAATGGGAACATTCGATATCGCTCACACTTACACACAATCGAAAAACCTCTCATCTATCTATATACATAAGTTTGTTTTTTATACAATTAAAAACTACTAATCCGAATCTGGTTAATATATTGTCAATATTGGATAGTTCCATTAACGAGGAACATCGTGGTATACTTTACATCGAAATCCTATTAGAAGAACCCGAGTAATGAACGAAAAAGTCGGCTAGCACTAATTCTACGCAGACGAAGTCGTGGGTAACAGCTAGTCCTTAACAATTCCGTCATAGGTAAAATAAAATGTAGAAGTGTATTACCTACCCAATTCTAAATTCTAATAATAATTAACTTAGTAACAGTTACATTATTTTTATTTCTTTTTTTTTATATAATACATTAATTTTATTAGTTGATTACAACGCAAATGACAACTTACAGTTTGTACAATAAGAACTGTAATTTATATTCAATTATTTATCTCTTCACGGCATAATAAAAGCTGCATTTGTATTACAGACGACGCATTTATCCACTACTTTCAACTCTTCACGTTTAAAATGGGAACGAATAGATTTAGTATTATATTGTTTGCCTTCTCTGCCATCCTCATCCAAGAAAGCCATGGAGTGGTAAGTTTGTGATAATTCTCACCTGCCTCCTTGCCCTCGCCTCGCCTCACAGTGCCTCCTCCAAGTCGAGAAAAGAAGCGCCACATCCTTTTCTCGAAACAATTCAGGACATTTTCAACCCCCGAATTCGAAATTCTACGATGACTTCTATAACCACGATAAAGTTATAGAAGTCATCGTGGATAATACTAGAATCCTTAATTTTCAGTAACCAAACAAAAACTGTGTGACGTACAATTTTCAAAACCTACTATGAATAATTAGATATGCCCGAAATAATCAACACGTTTTTATTGCTATTTTTTTATTAAATTATCTATTTCGGATTCCGAATGTTCGGAACCGGATTAGGTGATACATGAACTAATTTTGTTCGTACTTGATTTGGTTAAGTCGTTTTCTTATTATTTTTCTAGTTAATCGGAGTTATGTTAAAAATTAGAATGAATATACAGGGTGAACCATTTCGATGGGCTTTCAGGGGATATCCTAAACTATACGAGATCCACCTCTCTGCGAGACATAATTAATTACAATATAAAGATGGCCATCCACCACCGTAAAACTGAGGTAGCGGAGACTTTGGTTGCAAAACTAAAAGCCGTGTCGACAACGTGGATACCGCCTTCACCTTAATTGTGGTCTGGTGTTGCGGGACTGTCATGCTCGCTAAAATGACACTGCCGGCGGTGGAGCAGTGGTGCGGGTCGTTCTCCTCCCTTCAAAATGGTTGGGGAGAGCGATGGCTGTGTCACTCTTCAGCTCGTGAACGGGCACCGCTTGTGGTGACTGGTCAGTCCAGCAATTAACTCACATCTCACTACGTTCAACTAAAAATGTTGTCGACTATTTTGTAACTAATAGTGTGTATTTATAGTAACTATGTATAATATACAAAGTGTGACGGGTAAGCCCTTTTAAGCCGAAAGGGGGTTGTTTTAAACATCTAGGCGAACAACTGGCCCGTTACATCTTGTATATTGAGGTTGACTGAGTCAACCTTGAAAAAGCAAACTGTAAATTTGGCGAAAGCTCGGTTTGTTTAAAACAATGAATAAAAACGCAATTCAACCGGATAAATAAAGTGTTTTATTATGCAAAATCGCGAAAACCATAGAAGAAATTAGGTGATTATATTTTTGTAAAAAGATAAGGTTCGATTCCTGGCTAGGGTAATGAATTTTTCAAAAATCTATTAATGACATTTTAATTTTAGTCTAAATCGGGGACGCAACTCCTTTCAGCATTTTTCGCTATCTCTTATACTTAAGGACATCCCCATGAAAGCCCATCGAAATGGTTTATCCTGCATATTGATGTAACTTTTGTACTTTTTAATAGTTTAATGAGACCGGTACCGTAACATCTATGCTAACTCCATTCAAACCAGACGGTACCGTGGACTACGCGCTTATCCCCAAGATGGTTAAGTGCGCCAGCGACTTTGGCCATAAAATTCTTCTGAGTAAGTAGTTAGCCATTATATACAATAATACAGCGACTTGGGCCTAGTGGCGTGAGCTGTCTGGCGTCATTTGCGACCCCAAAATGCCGGTTAAACTGATAGGGCAAGTCTATAAAACTATTATTAGACCGGTTCTTCTGTATGGTAGTGGGACGTGGCCAGTGCTTGTGCGACATAAGTCGGAGTTGCAGGTCACGCAGCATCTTAATGCTGTGTGTGGAGTGACGCTAAAAGATCGCGTTAGGAACTCGCGCATCCTTGGCAGCCTTTATGTCCGAGACATTGCGGATAAACTGCAAGAATGTCGCCTTCGCTGGTACGGCCACGTCTTACGAAAACCGGTCAGTTACGTAGGGAACAAATGTTTTGCCTGGCGCCTCTGCCTGGCCGCGGCAGACTGGGTAGAGCCAAGAAGTCCTGGCTTGACGTCGTAAAGGGTGATATGCGTGCCAATGGTCTCACTACACGGGATGCTGAAGATCGTGCGAAGTGAAGACGCAAAAGCGTCTCCACTTTCCTGCTTTTGCAGGAAAGCGGACCCCGGGCTCCCGAGAGGGATGCAACCGGGAACATCGCTCAGATGATGATGAATACTATTAGCAGAATTTTGGAAAACACTTATTTATTTATTAAATATTACTTACATAATAAAAAGTAACTCTAAATGATAAATGTAATAAGAAATATCAATATCTTATATTTATTTTTTTTCTTTTTTAGTCGTCTCATATACCGGCGAAGGGCCATCATTGAATTTGATTGAGCATAAAAAAATCACCAAGAAGTTTTATGATTCAGCCACCCCACTTGGAATAAAAATTATCGTTCAAGTTGGAGGAATACCATTATTTGAAGCAATACTACTGGTGAGTAAAGAGTCGGCACTTAGTATATGGGAATATAACTGATATTCATTATCTAGTCAAACTAACTAGCGGCGTAATGTTTTTTCCTAGATAGGAAGTTTGCGTAATTAAAGCTTTAAAATAACAAAAAACCCGACTGCTTAAAAAACTGGAATTACAAATATGTAAAAAACCAACAAAAAAAAACGAAAAAGAAAAAAACAAGCACAGTAATTTGAAATTATGCTAAGTAATACTGAATAATCATTCAAATAGTTTTATAATTGATACACACAGAACACATAATAAATGAGTAAAAAATTACTTGTAGTCGGGCCCCATTCATTTTACCGATCTAATTTTTCCAAGGGGTCCCGACTGTGAGTCATTTTTTACTCATCAGAATTCGACTTAAGTGACCACCGTAGATATCCATAGCTACAGCTAACGTCTACTTACAACGAAACGGCTTATCAACAGTTAGTTATTTTAAACCATATTTCTAATGATCCGTTGGTCCAACGATATCTTATGTGGATTTGCGTGACAGACACTATCGAGTTCGAAACCTGACTGCAGTAATTCTTTTTGATTGATTGTTATGTATTAGGTGATAATTTATTTTTGCATTTGTATGATTTATCTTAGTTGTTACACTTAACTTTAAAAATAAGAAAACAAAATGTTTTTTAACACTTTATTCTTACAAACAACGCCTTACAAGACTTATTGTATTGTGGGTGGTTCTATAAAAAATCTTACTTTGCAATAATGTCAATTTCGTGAATTACATGTATAACATAGGTAGAAACGTATTTATATTATACATTTTCTACCAAATACACAATAACATCACTTGTGACATCTTATTTTTTTTAAATGCAAACACTTTTTATAAAAACACCCAACTTAACATTCAGAACACAACACTAAGAACAATATTTTAATAAAGTAAAGGCCTTCTTTAACTTTTAATTATTTGTTGAAGTCTATTTTTTATGCTATTCACCATATTGTGGCACAAATTGTTTCTACCCTAGTTGATGTCATTAGATTCTGAAAATCGGTCCACGCGTTTGGCCTCTAGAACGCCACATAGAAACATCCATACATACATAGACCTATAAACACGACGCAAAGGAGGGTTCCTTTGCGTCGCGCAGTCGGGTAAAAAGCTGCACTTTGCTATTTTGGTATGAAAACTAATCTTCTTTTTCTAATAAACAAAAATGAATCCTTATTTCCCTTGGTCACGGCATCACGCGTAAACGGCTGTACCGTTTTTGTTAAATCTTTTTTTTGTGAATGTTATTGTCAGGAGAATCTGAAGAAAGAAAAATATCGATATTTCCACGGGATCGGGACTTACGCGGGTGAAACAGCACCCGCGTAAGTAGTGCAGCTAGTTATAAATTATAATTTATGTACAGGCTAAGTACTGCAATGAGTTGCAAGTGGCGGGTATCATGGTGCTCCCAGTAATCACATACAAGGGTAATCTAACCGAAACTATTGAAGATTTTCGAATGGTATGCAGCGCTGCACCTGATTGCTCTTGCATGTATGAAGAATTGCCGTTTGCCACTTCTCCAAAGGGTAAGTTATGTACCTCCAAATGCTGTTACTATTGGTTTGCAAGTAACGGAAATGGTTAAGGGTAAAGCTCTTTCATAAAATACGTGACACCATCGTTTTCTCGGAGAAAAGTATAGATTAAACAGCCCTAAGCTAAATAGTTTTCGATTTTTTTCGGATGCATCGGATCGACATTATTAAGTTGTAGGTTACGTATATGTTAGCACCGAACTCGCAGAACTAGATTTGACATCTGCTAAAGCGACCGTAAACAATGCCCGACTAACGTTCAGAGTTTAGAGCCCTGCGGACCGACCGCGCATTTTCCGTCGTAATCGGCATCGAAATCCCATTTCGCAAAGTCATAACCCGCGCGGTTTAAATCATAGCGCTTATTTGCATGCATTTTTAAAGGCGATGCCCGCGCCATCGAGTTCAGCTGTCTTTGAAATCGGCAGCTCAAGAGACCTCGCATTCAATGACAGTTAAAGCCCGACGGTGTCGGCTTCAAATGCATGCAAATCAACGCTATCGTTTTTACCGCGCAGATTATTTCTTTGCGCAGTGGGATTTCGATGCCGATGCCGACAAAAGTTAGCCGGTTAGGTCGTTGGTTCCCTTATTTAATCAAACAAAATTTCCGTTCAAAATCATTAAAAATGCAAACATTACAATTAAAATTAAACTTTAATTTGCAATTGAACTGCAATCAACATTTAATTGACCCAAAAATGAAAGGGAATTTAGGGAATTTTCAATACCAGAATACGCCGTCAGGCTGCATCAGAATTCATCCTTGAAAATGTTTCACGATAGACACCTACCCATTTCAGTATCTGCTGTTGAAGTAATCATAGAACTCCTAAGACTACGCGACACCAACGACGAGTCAGCAATCTGTAACTTTGACGGTGCGGTGCTCTCCATGGACAATGGGCTGCTGCTCAGGTCGACAGTTGACCTAAAAGGCTTTGCGATCTTGATTTTAGGAAATTTCAATGTAAGTCACGCTTGGAGAATAAACCTGACCTTAGGTCAAAAATACAAAATACAAGGACCTCCTTTTAGATGAACAAGGCAAGAACCCCCTTTTAGATGGATTAGGCAATCCACGCCTTGATACTTATCATCATCATCATCATCATCAGCCCGTTGCAGTCCACTGCTGGACATAGGCCTCTCCAATTGCACGCCACCTAGATCTATTTTCTTGATACTTATTACGATATATTCAAATTTGGGGCCAAGCATTTTTTGGGTAAACACTGGATCCTTTATCTAAGATGTCACTGTCCGCTTGTATGTCTATCTTTAACCAGACTGTATATCATAAACCGTGATAAACGACAAGTGAAATTTTCACAGATGACGTTTTTTTATTACCGCTAAACAAATCCTAAAAACAGAATTATTATTTTCTTCTACAGGATGAAATTTGTGCAGGGTTCCAAACGGGATTCCCTCTAAGTTTAAGCTCGGCTGCCAATTTGTTCCCAAAACTAGTGAAGGAGATCGAAATAGCTTGTTTGAATGGTGATGACGAAGTAGGAAGAATAAAACAAGAAGAACTGGACCTGTACCTAAACGCCATAAATAATTTAGATGATACTACGTATATAGGTAAGTCGTATGGTGAGATTAGAATAAATTTGATAAGGTTAAGACGGATATTAATACAAAAAATAAACATATATATTTATTCACTAGCTGCGCCACGCGGTTTCACCCGCAGAAGTGAAAACACGTTATCAAGGGCGCGGGCGGCCGAGCGGTTCTCGAGCGGTTGCACTTTTTCATTCATTACTCTGGTTCTTCTAATTGGATTTGGATACAAAGTATACCACGACCTTCCTCGAAAATGAACTATCCAATATTGAAAACCAGATTCCAATCGGATAAGTAGTAATTGTATAAGGAACCGACAGATAAACATATAAACAGACAGACTGACATGAATTTTAAAAGATATATAATTTTGTTGTACTCGTACTACTTATCGTACGTCCCCTAGACCACTTTTTTTTTAATTTACTAGACCACTTTTTTTTTAATTTACTTCTAAGTACAGACTTTTTGTCCTTTCTTCCTTTATCTATTTGTTGAATCCTTTATCTATATATATAATTGCATGTTTTTTTAAATTTCAGAACCTGAAATTTAAAATACTTACTTGGGTATTTATTGTTTCAGATCCTTCGATGAGATGTAAGTGTTTTTCTTATTAAATGAAGTTTCTTTTTAAAGCATTTAAAAATCGCGGCGGCTTGATACATTCACATCATAACCACCCATACGTCTATGTCAATAACGATAACTAAGGACGCGTAAGTCCCTATCCCGCGGGAATATCGGCCTTTGCACACCAAGTTTCATCGCAATCGGTTCCGTAGTTATTCGTAAAGGAGCAACAAACATACTCGATTACTTTACCACACCGAATCTAAACAATTTAATACATGCATTTTTACTAAGTTTCAGGAAAACGAAAATTCAGCATCATATTTTCGCCAACGCGTTCCCGCCAAAAACCCATGTAAACGTTTAAAAATGTCATTATTTCTGTTCACAGCTTATATACCGAATCATAAGGCAGCATTTAAGCTGATTTGGGGTTATGATATTGGAGTACGTATTCCTCTCATCGCAGCTTCTCCGGAGACCGTTCAGCAAATATATGACAATTTACAGGCGCTCGGTGTTGAATTGAAAAGTTTCTAATAATAGATAGATATTATACTTTTTGTTTTAACGCAGCAGGTTTAATAACTTGCTTACAAGATTTCTCTATTGACAATGAGCAAATAAATATTAACTATGGATTTCAATACTGTTCTTTTTTCACAATAACTCTTTATCTCTTTTCCTTCTCTAATCTCTTTTCCTCCCGACTTCCTTCCATAAATACTCCTATTTAAGAGGAACACATAGTATTGAAAGTCTAGGGGCGCATCACGGCGAATACCTGTAGAAAATTACTCTAGAGAAAAAATAAATTCTTCTAGAAGAGAAGGCAATAGTCAAGCAAAAATTTCGGGACGCGACAGCTTCACACCTAGGGACCGACCGCACATCTTCCATGGTAATCGGAATTTGAAGCCGGCACCGTCGAGTTTAACTGTCATTGAAAGTGAGGTCTCTTCAGCTGCCGGTTTTGAATGACAGTTGAACTCGATAGTGCGAGCGTCGTCGCCTTCAAATGCATGCAAATCAACGCTGTCGTTTTCACCGCGCAGGTTATTCCTTTGTGCAATGGGATTTCCATGCCGATTACAATGGAAGTTGCCCTGTCTCCATTGTTACTTCCCGTGTGCATTGTGCATAACAATTTTCATTAGTTTCAAGAAGTATAATACACACGAAAGTGATTTTTAACAACGTTACTTGAATACATAAGATGTCTAGGCAGGGTAGGTTGATAGGTAGTAGGAACCCATAAAAATTCCATATCTAACTAATTGGAAATGGTTACATTTATGGCACATGGTAGGTATACAATTAATTACATTACGAAACTAGTGGCATGTATTATGCATTAAACATAATATATCTACTTTACTCGTTACTTTACTTTTGTCGTTACTCGAAACAACATTATCCACAGTAGGTACCATGCTCGTTTGTCGTTGCTATGTTATATAAGTAGATAGATAGTACCTACGCCTTTATTTACGCAACTTTTTTAGGAAAATGACTCTAAAATGAATGATTCTAATTCGCTTAGGCGTCCTCTAACTCCGCATAGTAGAGCTAGTTCGCCGCAAACTACGTCATCTATTTGACGACCTCTGTGGCGCGTGGGGCGAACACTCGGCTGCAATGCAGAAGGCTGCGGGTTCAATTCCCGTCGGGTGCAAATATTTATGCTAAAAAATAAATATTTGTATCAGGTCTGGGTGTCTTTCTATGTATAATATGTATGTATTTACAAAAAAAAAGTATAATATGTAGTATATCCGTTGTCTAGTACCCATAGTACAAGCCTAGTGCTTAGTTTAGGGTAGATTGCGCTGGGTGTAATGTCGTGCAATATTTATTTATTTATTCTTAATTGTGTGAAATACTGGCGAAGTAAGATAACCAAATTTAGTTTAGTTAGCGGTGTATGTACCATCGTAGAAATTCATAATGTACCTACCTACTACTAGTACCAAAAATTAACTCAACAAAATATTATTATGATTTCGGTGTAGCTGAGTGGTTAGAGCACTCACCTGGCGAGGTTAGCGAGGTTAGCGAGAAATCCTCGTGACAGGTTCGAATCCTGTCATGAGGATTTTTTATCAGAAAAAGTTTAAAATATTATGGTCAAACTTAGAGAACATGTCATATTAAAAAGTTAAAGTTTTAACTTGTGTGTTTCCGCAATTAGTCCTACTATTGGGCCTTTGTGCGTGATTTTAAGCCGTGGGTTTTCTCACGATGTTTTCCTTTATCGTAAGAGCGATGTTAATAGCGCTCATAAATTTTTCTTAAAAAAAACACATTGGTGCGCGGCCGGGATTTGAAACCACGACCTTCAGAATGAAATTCGGGGTATCTACCACTAGACAAACACCGCTTTAACAACATGTCATATTAATCCACGAAACAAGTAAGGATGAAGTGTCCTACTTCCCACTTCATATTTTTTTAAGTTGGTGAATCGTTTGAATTTTAAGTTTAATTTAGTATAAGTATAACATTGTTTAATATTTTTCATCTCTCCTGTTCAAAAAGTTTAACTTTCGCGGGTAGATAGCGGGGTTGAAAGTGGCTCATTTCATCTCTAGGGTTGAAAGTAAACTTCATTTTTTAATTAATGCACCGTTGACACTTCTTTATATAGAAATATTGTCTAAATTTAAGGAACCACAACGTCAGATTATAGTCTGAAATTAAAAAACGCCATTTTTTCGTATGGCTACTGGTGGCGCTAAAATATTTAACGTGCGCACCAATGGGACGTTCATGAGAAAAAGATAAATAAAAAAGGGGGATAGATAATAAAAGTGGACTGTATTTCTGCGGGAGGCTGCTAACTACAAATACAGTCCGTCAATATTCAAGTAGGCAACTCCGATTAATAGCTGTCGGATATATGGTCAAGGATTACAAAAAAACAGGTAGGAAAAGATTAGGACAAAGCACCACGTACCTTGTTTTCCTCGACAATCCTTGAGATCAATCAGCTGCGGCCGGAGATTACACTCTTAAAATCCCTGAACTGCACTTATTCACTATGATGATCACTCCACGTCCTCGTCCCACACTATGCGGCACTATGCGGTTGCGATACTACCACTTTCGTGGGTGGCTGCGGTACTCCATACGACATCCGTCGTCTACGGTTGCGCGCAACCGTAGACGACGACAACAACGCAATTGCGGTACTACTTCTATTACACGTAGTGCTCAATTCCAAAAAGGATGAATGAGGGTAGGTAGGAAAAAATATCAATCGGTAAGAGAATAAACTAGGTACCCTACTGTTGGATTAGAAAGTTTTAGCTTAAAGCGAAATCCACCAGCTACGATGAATTACTTACTCTATTTAATACTGCCACTCGCTACAATGCCACATCATGATTGCTTCTTACTTTTTTTTTCTCTTGTCGGCATGGCCTCACAGATACAAGTCGTGACTCGATTATATATATTGTAGCCAATAGATAAGTTTTCTAATGTTTTAATTTTTCTAATTAACATTATCAATGTTGGCAGTAAGTGTATACTTTAACTTTATTTTTAATCTTTTAAAAAAATTATTTGTTTTTTACAAATTGTCCAAAATTTACTTGACATCAATATACTTTTTAACTGATTCTCAATATACTTTTTAAATGTGCTAGTGGTATTTTAATTTCCTCGCAGTTGAAATGAAAAGTAGAGTGTTTAACTCGGGTGAACGTCACGCATTTCACCCTCGAACTATTGGGTGTAAAATATCTCAGGTGAAATGCTTGACCTTTGTCTTTGTTAACAATCTACTATTACTGATTTAAACTTATACCTAACATCAGTTTATTATATACAAGATGTAACGGGTAAGCCCTTTTAATCCGAAAGGGGGTTGTTCTAGACGTCTAGACGAACAACTTTTGTTTTACGACTTTTGGAAATTCGAAGTACTTTTCGAAAAATTTAGGTGTAAAGTTTACTTGAAAATCAGCTGTTTCTGAGAGTTCGAGGTCATTGACCTTATGTTGTCCTTTTATTTAGTTTGATGGTTTACTATCAAAACTACAATTATCTTTATTTTCAAAAGCAGCTGTTTTTTCAGTAAAACATAATCTCAAAATTTTCAAAAAAAAAGTTTATTTTTTCAAAAGTCGTAAAACAAAAGATGTTCGCCTAGAGGTCTGGAACAACCCCCTTTCCGATTAAAAGGACTTACCCGTTACAAATTGTATAACCTCCGTGGCTTTTAGATGTTAGTTAAGTTAAACTATTGTTGTAAGTATCTCATCTCATTTTTATATACTTATTCTCAATAATTCTGATAAATGAATTAAAAAAAAAATTAAGTATCTAATTCAGTTGGTAACAATAATAGTATTTCTTTTCGAAATTTATATTTTATAATATAATTAGTTGATTACAACGCAAATGACAAAGTACACACCAATCAACTGTAATTTAGGCAAGTGCTTGCAATTATTTTCTCTTTTTCAAGCATTAAAGGCTTTTTAATAAAACACTTTATTTGCCGGGCTTAATCGCATTTTATTCATGATTTTTAAACGACCGAGCTTTCGCCAGCTTTACAGTTGACTTTTTTGAGGTTGGCTGAGATGTAATTTGTCTATTTTATTTAACATTCTAAAAAGTTATTGTAAACTACTGCCTCATAATATTTGTATCAAAACGTTCCAGTGTACGCAAACTGTAGCTGGCGACCTGGAATAACACATAGGCAACTTTTTATCCCGATATTCCCGAAGGAACAGGACTTATTTTATTTAATCATTGGGTATTGTTTTCTTTGACTCCTAATAAAAGGTACGTTTAATAAAACCAAATACTAAGTGTTATCTACATCATTTGGTTGTTTGACATAATTATATTAGGTAGGTATATTCCGCGCTACCATGCTCGTTTGTCGTTGCAATGTCGTTTAAAAAAATAAAGTAAATACCCCGACTACTTTTAAAATCCACAGACAATTAAAAAAAAAAAATTATGGTCAAAGTATGGTGGTAAAAACTTTCCCTTTGCCTTAAAAAGGGTTTAAAACTTTTGTAGGCATAGTATAAAAAAGTATACTTTACACACCTACTGCTCTACAAAGTTACTTTATTTGACCAAAAAGGTCAACGTAAAGCGGATCTTTATTCCCTAGGTGCCTAAAGTTCTCATTATACACCTAGGGTGTCGCGCCGATCTATGCAATAATATTATCTGCCTAGGTTTTAATAATAGGGGTTAAAGTATGAAATTGCCGTTTTATTGCAATAGGTTCTTTGAATTGACATAGAATCTTCATGGTTTGAGGTTTTCGAATGAAACTTTTTTCAAATGGTTTCTGTGATGTTCTTTTTTTAAAAAATGTGAAACATTTGAATATCGACTTTTAATTGTTTTTGTTATTCAATTTAGACAAGAAAGATGGATACTGCGAAAATTCGAGTGATTTTTGAATACGAGTTCCGACGCGGAACTAACGCGGCAGAAACAGCCCGCAATATCAATGCTGCGTTTGGAGAGGGGTCTACTAATGAACGCACCGTGCGATTTTGGTTTAAACGCTTTCGTGATGGAAATTTCGACTTAAAGAACGAGCCACGAGGAAGACCGCCCACACAGGTGAATAACGATGAATTAAGAGAGATAGTGGAAGCCGATCCTAGTCAAACTACCCAGGAATTAGCGGCATGGTTTAACGTTACCTTACCCACTTTATTGACTCACTTGCGTCAAATCAATAAAATAAAAAAATACGAAAAATGGGTGCCTCATGATTTGACTGATCTGCAGAAAGAAACGCGTGTTGAAACTTGTGTTGCCTTGTTGAACCGGTACAGAAATGAAGGAATATTGGATCGAATTGTAACATGTGATGAAAAGTGGATTCTTTATGATAACCGGAAAAGAAAAATGCAATGGCTGACCCCAGGTCAAATGCCACAACAGTGTCCTAAAGCAAAACTTACCAATAAAAAGGTAATGGTAACTGTTTGGTGGTCTCAGCATGGTGTTATTCACTTTAGTTTTCTTCGATCTGGTCAAGCAATTACGGCAGATGTCTATTGTGCCGAACTCCGAACCATGTTGACAAAACTAGCAGTAAAACAGCCCCGACTCATGAATCGATCTTCACCATTATTGCTCCACGACAACGCGAGACCTCACACAGCACGAGAAACCATTTTGACCCTTCAGGAACTGCACTTAGAAACCATTCGTCATCCTCCGTATTCACCAGACCTTGCTCCAACGGACTACCATTTCGTGATTTGGACAATTATCTACGTGACAAGAAGTTTTCTTCCTAGGAGGCAGTACAAAATGCTTTCACACAGTTTGTGCAGTATAGATCGTCGGAGTTCTATCGCAAAGGCATTAATAACCTTCCCATTAGATGGCAGCAATGTATAGATAATAATGGCAACTATTTTGATTAAATAAATTTGTTAAAAATTTAAAAAATAAACAATTAAGATTTTCAGTACAAATCGGCAATACCCCTAATACATTCTCACATATCGGGCAACAAAGAGATAACTAAATAATCAATTTGAAGGTAACTTTATTGCCAGCGTTACCTACCGGTATTCTTGTACCGGTTACATCGCCTTCCCTTTGGGCCTGACCGCTCAGAGTTACCCGATGATCGATCACGTCTCCGGTCTCGGTACGGCCTTTTTATGCATTGGTACTTTGAGCATTGCTCCCGTTATTGCTGTACCGTATCCGTACCGTGGTGCGTGCCAATACACCAGCCGGACGTGGAAGCTTTGCTTCCACGAGGACCTCCGCCAACCCCTTAGTCCTGCCACGGTTTCTCCAACATCGTGATCGACCAGGCCAATGAAGGCGATGCTTTAAGTGCTTCCGGTACACTCTCTTGAGCAATACGCCATACTCTGGTCTAATGGTTTCCGTAGCTACCCATATGAGTGAATGAATTACAACCCGTAGCCAGTTTCTTGGAAACCAACTATGTCATCATAACTATTTATCAACTATTACCAACAAATACATAGATATAGAGACTCACCTGTACTTTCTCTAGTCACAATAGTACAATTATATCTTTTCCTGCGCCTTATTCCTAACAAGGACGCTTTTCTTCCACCACGCCACAGAACACTATGCACCACGCTCTCTAGTTCTTTTTCTTTTTTCGATGTTATTTTATCTAATCTCTGTCAACCCCATAAAATGTCAAAGTTTTATTATAGTACTACCACGAAGGTGCAAAAAAAGTAAGATTGACAAAGAAGGTTCAAATACTTACAACTTTATACATTAGTCTCGCTTGACGCGACGTAGGGCATAAAGTAATTTGAAATTGGAACTAAAGTTCTGGTAGCGTACGGCCATTTCGAACTGGCCACCAAGACAAAACACATAAAAGAAATAAAAATTGAGCTTTTTTTCTTCTATTTTATAAAGACGGAAGGGTAAGGCAAAAAGTTTTTAGTTTACATAAAGCCCCAACTTTTTTTTTTCATCAGCTGAGGCCTAAGTGTGGTTTCGTCATTTTGATGTAACATTGTTAAATTTATTTAATTAGAGCTGTAAATACATTTCATACACGTTGCATAAATCTATTGTTTTATTGTTAATTAAATATTTATTTTTGTACCTAGCCCTTTCATTGTCTCGCAGTAGATGTGTAAAGTAAAGTATTCACCTCGGTAATAAAACCTTTCTTTATCTTGAGCGCTTGAATCCCACGCTTCACTCAGGACTCTTGATACTATTTTTTAATTACCTATACTTAGTCATTTTTCAATATGGACATTAGTCGCCTAACTCTATGAGACGCAACTTTTTGGGTATCGAAGTCAACAACCCTTATTTTATAATTCGCATATTGCTTTTGTTTTCACGACTTCGTATAGAAATAAATTCACCCACACACCCAGTTTCTCAGTCTACCCTGGAAAGGCACCGAAATATACGATCGGCATTGCAACAAATAAGTATTATTTCGGATATTATTTTAACTTAATTTAACTTAACGTATCCTTTTGACAGTTCATTGAAATAATTTGAATAGTAAGTATCTATACTTATTTTATGAGGTTTATTGGTATGTTATATACCTACGTTACTAATTTCAATTTAAGTTTTGAACTTTCTACTTTTAAATTAAGACAAATTACTAAGGCGCTCCTTCACCGCGAGCATTCACTTGTAATGTAACATTTAAAGATTCGACTCTGAGCATGACATTGCCTGCCTGGCTGGCGAGCATTCACGTGTAATTTTACATTTTAAAACGCATTACTGTTACAAGTTGTATCAAAATATTACCTACACAATTGTATCATTACAAGGTAATTTCCAAATTTGTAACATTACAATACAAATGAATGCTCACGGTTGAGTATGGCGCCTTAAAGTTGCCCCACCAACAGATTAGGTATCTACATAGTAATTGTATTTCCATTACACACTTTATCTATTTAATGTACATTTTATAACATATAAAAGCTACATCTGTATTGAAGACTTCACATATTTCATTGATTTTGTTTTAAAATGTCGACGAATAGTTTCAATATTTTATTTCTCACATTGTCTACTATATTTATACAAAAAAGTCATGGAACGGTAAGTTTATGATTTTTATATAAATTAACATAAGTATAGATAGCTGTTTTTGATATATTTTTAAAGTGTTTCCTACACTTTGGCCAATTTGGAAAGGCGACGGGACGGATCCCCAAAAATGCAGGTTCAAGTCTGTCGGGTGCGGAAATTTTTGGAAAGCACTAGGGAAATTGATTTAGTTAAATATTATTATGTTTTTAAATGGTTTTATGCAAGTCGCCTTTAATGTTGTTGATAGTTTTTGTGTATGCATTGTAGGTTACATTGATTCTCAAATTTTATTACAGTATTCAAAAAGATAATACTGTTTAAAGGTATTAGACCCTACCCACATTATAGCCAAATCATTATTTTTTTGTCTAAAATGTGGATAGGCTTTAAAACAAAAAGAAGTTATTGTCTTGAAATTACACCAAAATGTAGGGAACAATGTCACCTACAATTCGTAGAATTTTCAACAATATTCCGTAATGAAATAATCATCAATTTGTCCGAGAGGGATTTTAGTAAAAAAAAGTATTATATATATTTTTAGATAAGCCTTAATAACTACTGGTAGTAATATATAGGTACTCTAAGGCCTTAACGAATCTTGTACAGGCTGTCATAAGCGGCGTCATAAATTCTGCATACACTCCTTTTCATAAAAATGGTTCCGTGAACTACGGCCTCATTCCGGTGATAGCTGAGCAGTACAAGAATTCCGGCATTCAAAATCTTTTGAGTAAGTTTAAATTAAAGTCAGCAAAGTGGTTTAGTTTAAATGTAATAGAATGACTGTCTCATTTAATATCAGGCAGCTTTTGGAAATAGCTTTCTACCTCAGTGTAATAAGTCTAAATCTTACTGATATTATAACTACTTATAAAAGTTTGTGTGTAAACGACTATGTCTGTTACTCCTTCACGCAAATATTACTGAATTGATTGCAATGAAACTTGGTATGCAAATATAGCTATATTATACCTGTATACACAAGTGGGATCGAGAATAAGTGTGAAACCGAGGCTCAGCTGGTAATATTATAATTAAATATTAGATTTTCGGGTCTAGATCGCGTTATTTTAACAAAATTATTTAAATTTAATAAATATAGTAGTTTATGCACCGAGGTACTAAAGTCCTGTCTTATATAGCGGGCGTCATATTGAATCCAAAGCGTACGAATTACTCTAGAGGGTTAACTCCCGAGCGCAGCGAGGGTGTTAAAAACTTAACTCCTGAGCGAAGCGAAGGAGTTATGTACCTAGAGTCCTGAGTGAAGCGTGGGATTCAAGCGCCCAAGATAAAGACAGACTTTAGTACCGAGGTGAATACTTTACTTTACACATCTACTGCGAGACAATAAAAGGGCTACAAAAATAAGCATTTAACTAACAACATAAAAATAGATTAATGCAACGTATATGAAATATATTGACAGCTCTATATTAATTAAATTTAACAATGTTACATCAAAATGACGAAACCACACATCGGCCTTAGCTGATGAAAAAAAAAGTTGGGGCTTTATACTAACCAAAACTTTTTGCTTTACCCTTCCGTCCATGAAAATAGAAAAAAATAGCCCAGTTTTTATTTTTTTTATGTGTTAACTTTGTAGAGCAGTAGGTGTGTAAAATTTATTATTACCCCGACGTTTCGGCAAACGGATTACACCGGCCGTAGTCCCGGGAAGACCCCGGGACCAGTAATTTTAACCCGGTAATTTTAAATTTATTAAATTTAAATATTTTTTTTGAAATAACGCGATCTAGACCCGAAAATCTAATATTTAATAATAATGAACGGAAATCGTGTAAGTTGGTAATATTATAATGTGAAAGTTTCCGTACGTTTTAATTATGTAACTTTGTAACTTGCTGAAGTTCTGAAATAACACATATTGTCCTTTTTTTCCCTATATTCATGCGGAATCATGACTTACATCGATATTTCAGGGTCATTTTTTGGGTAACTCAGTAGACGTAAAATATGCCTTTGTTTTGCAGAAAAAAAATGTATTAATTCTATCTTTCATCTCAAAAGTACTGATTCATTGCGATTGCGATCTTCAAAAACTACAACATTCTTACTCTCTTTAGCATATTATATCCTTGAACTTTGTGTTTTAGTCAAAAACAACCACAGCTACTTTTTGCCAATAACCGTAGTTTAAGAAGTAAATATATATTCAATATCAGCATGCCGCAGGCAAACAATGTGCTATTTCAAAAAAGTGCCTACTTTACTGCATTAAAAGTGTTTAATGCATTAGGTACCTACTGAATTCAAAATTTTAGAAAATGTAAAAAAAATTTTTTTTTAGATATATTTAAATCTCGCTTAAAAATGGCTTATAGCGAATAGCTTTTATTCACTTATGGAGTAATACGAAGAAACAGACACGATTTTTCATTAAGTAAATTGTATCAGTTTTTAAATTACTGTAGATCAATGTACCTAATTTAAATTATAGTATGCCTGTAGTGGGTAAGTGATTGTATCCAAAATATGTATGTTAACTGAAGATCATAATGTACCTACATCACTTAAACAATAAAAATCTTGATTATTGATTCTGATACATTTTTAACAGTTGTATCTTACGGTGGAGAAGGGACTTCATTGACCCATCTCGAACGAGTTAAAATTGTCGACAAGTGGATTGAAGCTTGCTCGAGTCCTGGATGTGAAATGAAAATTCTAGTGCAAGTCGGAGGGCAAGAATTAGTTTCAGCTGTAAAACTGGTGTGTATTCAAGTCCGTAATTTATTCCGAAGATGGAGCTGAGAGCAGAGAGAGTATTGAGTTATATCATGTTCAAGCACAAGAGAGTCTTAGTTTGATAGATAAGTAATAAATAAATAAATCGAACGAACTGTGAACTGTGACGAACACACAGCGCCATCTAGCCCCGTAGTAAGCTGCTAAGCTTGTGTTACGGTGGCTAGACAACGGATATACTACTTAAATTTATTTTTCTTTTGTAAATACATACATATTATACATAGAAATACGCCCAGACCAGATACAAATAGATATAGATTTGAATACACATAGATTTGTCTGAATTTGCCAGGCATATAGGTAAAGAAACACTTGCTAGATAGGGTGACCTGTTCATTAATGAGCCACATATTAATATTTAAACGCATGCAGCTTTTATTATTCTATTTCTAATATGATTATACAAAATTTGGAAACTTTTACTAGAAGTATTTTCGTAAAGGTTTTCCTTTGAACATCTTCAAAAATTCTTTCGCGACGAGATTTGAACTCGCGTAGAGACGCGAGTTCAAGAGTACCGCGAGAGTACCGCGCTGCGGTACTGACGCAGAGGCGTCAGTACCGCAGCGCCTTAACCAACAAGGCCATATGAGTTCCCATCTCGAACAACGGCGAATTTAAGAATATGAATGTTTCCCTGTTTACTATTTTTTGAAAATAGACTTGTCGCTATTTTCCCTATTGAATATTTCGTAGTTTGTTTTTTTGTAATTGCTCAAGGCATATCTCCTAGAAATATTTAAAAGGAAAAATTCATCTTCAAAAATAACTTACTAGGCCACACGAGTTCCCATCTCGATATCATATTTCTAGTAGATATGCCTTGAGCAATAAAAAAATGACTAGCTCACTCGGTACAAGACTGGTACACAATGAGCCAAAGGGAATTCCAAAATGAGTCATATCCAGATCTATTTATTTATTTAATAAATTAATTCAGTACACAAGAAACGTTCACAAAAACAGGCATATTAAAAATAATAGTAAGGTGAGTCTAACCCTGTTGAGAGTTCTCTGCAAAATATAGTGGAAGGTACAGAAGAGAATAAGGCAAAAAAAAAAAAAGAAAAATTACAAATTTCGTTTAGATCATAACTTTTTTGCGCTTTTTTGCCCATTTATGTAAATAATTAAGTAGGTATTTTTTTTTGTCTAATACTTGACATTTCTGTACAGGCCAAGTACTGCAATAAACTGAAGAAAGCGGGCAAATGCATTGCGGGTCTCGTGGTATTACCAGTAATCACATATAAGGGTAATCTAGACGATGTTCTGAATGATTTACAGCCCATATCAGATGCTGCACCTGATCTATCGCTTATATTCGAAGGCTTGGCCCCTATTACTACTCCAAAGGGTGAGTTTGTACTTATACGTAGGTGCTTGTGGATTGGCAAAAGCAATCGACCAAAGCAGTTGGTTCTGAGTGGTTTCGTATATCTTTATCGTCGTTTGAGAAAAAGAGACGCATTTTTTACGATCGTTTCGTCATAATAATTATCGTGCTCTCCTCGTATGCTATCACTAAAGGTATTACGAAACGTAACTACCGAAACTTCGGACCCGACCGTACGTCGGTTAGTAGTAGGTTGTTATTGTACTCACGAACCAATAATTCTCAATATATTCTTTGTTTTTTGGTCTTGAACGCATAATAACTACCTACTGAAGTTCGGTCGATTCCGAAATTTCGGAAGTTACGTTTCGTAATACCTGTAGTGATAGCATACGAGCATAATGAGCACGTGATAGCATCCTGGACTCTACTTATCTAAAGATGTATTTAACGAGGATATTTTTTATATACTCATAGATACTTATTATGTATGTACGTAAGTAATGTCTGGTGGTATTACGGAAGGCCAAAATACTGGAGTTGGGGCAAAGAATCAGCGTATAGGTACTATCTATTCTGCGTGGCCAGATTTTTGGGCGAGCTGCCAACTAACGAGGACTTGGACTTAGTTTGATAAGTTCTTTTTTTCCTAACTTGACATTTTATATGAGGTCAACTAGGGGAATTGCGGTTTTGAGGAAAGTGCAACGATCATCAACTCACCGGAATCTAACAATTGTTATATTGATAAAAATCGCCATCTAGTCAAAATATTATGTAGATATTTCCTATCATAATTGACGATTTTATCACTATGATTGTTAATTTCGGGTAAATTGATGCTAGACACACTCTCCCCAAGGGCCCTTTTTTCCCCAGTTGACCTTAAGTACAATAAGATTGGTAAAGTAAATAAAGTAAAACATTAATTTCAGAATCCACTGTTAATGTAATTTTGGCAGCTATAGAGAAAATATCGAACTTTGTCGGTGCAGCGGTCTCCATAGAGACAGCGCTGTTGCTTAGATCAGCTACATCCATACAGGACTTAACCATCATAATCTATGGAAACGTAAGTAATCGTCGGCAACCTTATAAAATTTGTTTTATTTTCTCCCACAATTATTAAACTTAATTCTAGGTAAATTATTTATGAATCATTTAAGGTCTTGTTATTAAGAATAATTGTGAGAAACTGATGTCTGAAATGGGAATTAACCTGTTTTACAGAACACCAGGTTTCCACCTCCGGATTTCGTGTTCACAATATGTTATAAAGCCTTAAAGATACAGTGATTTGCTTAAATAACACAATTCACCTGTTTATATATAGCATACCAAACAATCTAACGTACACTACAGCGAAAATAATGACACAAAATTACACAAAACATATTGCTTTGAAAATTTAGGGTAGCTGATGGCTATTCTCTTTAAGATAGTCTCTTGGCACTGACTCGAGCTCTGGCCGTATTGGTAGCCAGTTAGGAACAGGTTTTAAGAAATAGTGTATGGTACAAATGTAAAACTTACAAGCCAGTGGATGAAAGGAATATTGTTATTAGGTTATTTATTACAAGTACAGAATTTACTTTCTATTATCTACTTTACAAACATAATATATGCAATGTTTTTATATATTTATTTACGGTTTACATTTAAATGCAAATTGGATCCCAAAAATCGTTACATATGACCCCAATAAACAAATCTCTTCGAATACCCAATTGAGACTAATATGGTGGAAAGTGTACTAGAAGTTATGCTTAAGAGACTTGGTTAGACTTGACCTTAGTGTTCTCTCACTAAGTGTGACTCTTGGGTTAGGCTGGAAGCGGAGCCTACTCCGGACTGCAGAATATCCCATGTCCTCCGACTTTGGTGTATCCTAGGACATGTCTGTTTCCCCACGACGTTTTCCTTCACCGACCTAGGAACGATGTTATTAACACACAAAGTTTATCTTATAAATATATTGGTGAGCGATCGGTCTGGATTCGAACCCATGCAAGACCCACGGAATAAAAGTCGGGGTAGATCAACATCGCTCCTAACCACAGCTCATCGAGGTACAAGTGGTCTCTGAACCCAGTTTCGAGGTAGACGACTTCACCCCTAACGACCTCCGAACGACAATCTCTGAAATAAATTTTTATTTAAACATGCAGGATCGCATCGATACAACTTTTGCATCGAAATTCAACGGAAGTTTGGTCACAGCTGCCAATATATTCCCAGAACCAGTGTTGAAAATCGAAGCAGCTTATCAGGATGGTAACTACGAAGAAGGTTGGGCACAGCAAGCTGAACTGAACCGTCTTTACTCAGTTGTTAATAGATTGAATGGAAATTTCATTGGTAAGATTCAAACAATCAATTATTTATTTCATAAATATAGGTGTACAGTACAGATATTAGTGTTAAAAAATATATATTTTTTGAACTCTATACTTGGCCTATTTGGCATATGAAATGATATAGTTTTATCTAAAAATAAATGTCAATTATACATTACTCACTGGAAAAAAATTCTTAGGTTAGATCAGAACACCCACCTATACTTACACCCAAGCTATTTTGAATATCAATTTCTTCTAGTGCTAAAGCTGAGATACTGTTATTTTTCGAAAAATAACCATTTCTGCTACCTAGTACTTAGTACTACTTAGAGTTGACAAAAACCCTTTGAAAATCGTTTTAACTACCTGTTGCTGTCTGCATGGTTAGCTTTGTTTTGGTAGAAATAAAAAGAAACTCACTTTTTTTGTTTGATTATGAAATTTTCAAATTTACTAAGAGTTTACAAAAAAACCTTTAAAAATTGTTCTAACTACCTTTTGCTGCCTGCATGGTTAGTTTTATTTTGGTAGATATAAGAAAATTTCTCTTAGTTATTTTGTTTCATTTTGAAATTTGAAAATTTGTTTCAGATTATACGGACAGATGTAAGTGCTGGATGTTCTATTTGCCTTTAAGTGCTTAAGTCTTGGTTGCATAGAATTAAGAAGTACTACACATACTAGTATTTCTTAATTCCATGCTTGGTTGTCAGAGAAATAATATAAAGGAAAAATACATAATTATTATACAGAAACACAGTCATAAGTTGGGATTCGAACCTTCATCTCTTAGTCCTCAAGAGCAAGCAAAAAGCAACATTGCGTTTGTCCATGCAATGTTGTTGTTTTGGGCATTACTGCTGCCGCGCTGCCGCCAGGTTTAAAAGGCGGCATTCTGATGTCACTCGTCCATTTGTAAACCCAAAAGACAATTTGTTACACCAACTTTTGTAAGGCAAATTACTGGGGGGAATTCTTTATTGACTGGCATATGAATAGCTAGGCTACTCGCTAGCCTCCAGGCGCTAAGCAAGCCGCTTATGGGGCTTTTAAGCGCAGCAGTACCGAGGTACCTACCTATATTTGTTGAATTATTTCTCTTGCAGCTTATTTCGAAAATGAGAAAGAAATATTCAGGCTGCGTTGGGGAATAGATTTAGGAAAACGTATTCCTCTGACCGGACCTTCTCCAGACGAAGTCAAACTGATAGCAAGCAAATTAGAGGATTTAGGTGTGGAACTAAAGGCATCTTCCTAACTAATATAATACAGATTTGAACAGTTTAAACTAACATGGTTGTTTCATTTCAAATATTAATAAATAATGGGGTAATTACCATGACAAGACGCAGGCAGCGTGTTAGGAAGCTGGTATTCCGATATAGATGCCCCTAACTATGTCATCACTCATCCATCACCTATCCGCAATCTCCAGTCTCGAGAATAAGCCAGTTGAAATTACAGTGAAACGTCGAGCTCCGTCAATAACAAATTAAAACAAGGATGTTCAAATATGGTATATACCCCGTTATTTATGTAGCAATAATGCGTCCTTCTTTTTGAAAAAAAACGCTTTGACGACAGGTTTTGAACCTGCAACCTCAAAAAGTTGGTTATAGTGCGTTTGCCGCTTGCCACAGGTGCTCATCGCATCCATGTCCATTCCCATTTATTCAGTTCCAGTTTACCCATCCATTTTTTTTAAAAGAAAGGAAAAAAGAAAAGAAAGAGAGTGTTATTTCTTTTATGAAGGTAACTTTAATTCAAATTCAACAGGAACAAAAACAACAAAATAATATTTTAAGTAAACATAGGCATAAATATCCGAGCAGTATTTCTTATTATTATTGTGTAATCAGTCCTTTCATCTGTAGGTACTACTTGCAAAGTCCCAATGCCCTGAGTTTTCCTTGGATCCTCTGCCTTGCTTCACTCGATATTGGCTTTTGAGGAAGAGCTGGTGGACCTACTTTGATACCAGTCACCATTTCCATCCCGGCTTTCATTATTGGTACCCAAGCACCTTCAAAAAATTACTTATATTACTTATCATTAAAAAACAGTTTTTTTTTTATACAAACTGTAACGGCTATGCCCTTTTAAGCCAAAAGGGGGTTGTTCTAGAAGTCTAGGCGAACAACTTGGGTGTTTTCTAGTATCATAATTATGTAGTTATGTATTTTCAAAAAAAAGTATAATTATGTAGTTTATCCGTTGTCTAGTAACCCATAGTACAAGCCTAGTACTTAGTTTGGGGATAATTGCGCTGTGTGTAAAATAAATGTTTAAAATTCTTTACCTGGGCCGCAGGGTCCATTTTACCGACTGCGCGACACAAAGGAGGGTAATGTGTTTATCGGTCTATGAATGTAAGTATGAATGTTTCTATATGGCGTTCTAGAGGCCAAACGCGTTGGCCGATTTTGATGATTCTTATTAAGCCAAATAAATAAGGCCGATAATGCTACCGGCGACATCCATAACGTTGACTTACCTTCAGGAGTGTGGGCTTCGACGGCCAGACTGAGTTTCTCTTGGATCTGTTTGGCTTTAACAATGTCCTTGTTAGCGACTGCATCGAGTATCTGTTTGGCCATCACAGGGAACAGGTTGTAGGTAGTTCCTATACTGGACCCTACGCCGAGGAGCGCAGCTGGGGCAAGTAACTGAAAAAAGTAGGAATATTCAGAAATAGCTGCGCCCTTAGATTAAAAAAAAAGAGTAGATATCGGTTGTGAACCGATTATGGCCATTTGGAAAGTAGCCAGTGGCAAGTATTATAATATGTAAGCCTAGTGCTTAGTTTGGGGCTAGATAGCGCTGTGTGTAATGTCATGCAATATTTATTTATATAGCACGTATAGAATATTTATTCGAGCTATATGGCTGTTAACAACAGAGTTACGTAATTAGCAGTGGTATTCTTTAATGTAACAGCCTAGAGCTCGACGCTGTTTCAGCGTCGAATCTGAGCAATACGACGCTTTGATTGGACGCGCACTCTGATTTGACGCTGAAACAGCGTCGAGCTCTAGGCTGTTACATAACCGAATACCACTGCAGCTAGCAGTTGACTCACAGTATCGGCTCCCAGAAACACATCTTGTCCCTCCTTCAAGGTCCTCAATACTTGCGCGCACTCATTCAAGTCATTCGACGTGAACTTTATGCCTTTGAAGTTTGGTATCCGAGCAGTGGCTGCAGCTACAAATGTTGGCATGTTTACTGGAACCAACGAGGGAAGATGATGATGAAAGATTGCTTAGTTTTGATTGAGTGCTTTTCCATCCGCATAAGTTCCGATCCCGTGGAAATAGCGGGATAAAAAACTTGCCTATGCTGCTCGCAAGGGTTCGAGATATCAACATGCTATCAAGTTTCATTAAAATCGGTTGATTTAGTCCCTGTGATTATATCTCCAACATACAAGCATCCGAAGATTCATATTTAAACTTTTCCTCTTATAATGTTGGATAAAAAATTTACAAATTAAATCTAGAAATATTTGAAAGGAAAAATTCATCTTCAAAAATTCACTTGCGGCGAGATTTGAACTCGCGTCCCTGGATCAGTACCCCAGTGCCTTAAACCGCTCGGCCACGCAAGTTTTTTTAAAAGGGAACTTGCGTGGCCGAGCGGTTTAAGGCACTGGGGTACTGATCCAGGGACGCGAGTTCAAATCTCGCCGCAAGTGAATTTTTGAAGATGAATTTTTCCTTTCAAATATTTCTAGTGAATATGCCTTGAGCAATAAAAACAAATTTGCGAAAAATTAAATCTAGTTTAGGGTAAAACAATATTAAAAGTCAGTATAGGTACTCGTATACTTACGTTAGTTAGTACTTTACGTCAAAATAAAAGTATTTTGGCGTAAAGTACTTTTGGGTGTGAGTAAATTTCCAAACGGTTTAACTGTGAATCGTTTGAAACTCGGCCGTCTGGGCCGACATAAAAAGGTTTACTATCAGGCGGCCTTTCTCCTTAGCCTTTAGTAGAGACCAGCCCCCAGATTATCTACCTAGTACCTAGACGTCTGACAACCGTGGAAAATGAAGGCACTATGCAGTCCATTGCTGTTTTGACGTAACATGGTTATTACTGGTAGTTATCTCAAAGCAGCAATGTACTGCATAGTGCCTTTTATTTTCCACTGTTGTGAGACATCCACTGGATAGATAAACTGGGGGGTACCGTGTCAGTTCTATGGTATATGTACTCACTTTCAACTCTGCTCATGTGCGGTATATGATAGTACAACACAGGCAGCTTGGGCGCAGCTTTAGCAACGAGTTCCACGTAGGAAACCAGCTCATCAACCGAGCTTGGCTTAAAATACAGCTCTGGAAGGGTCAGCAGGGAATTCACTTTGTTATTTTGGCAGTATTTGGCCTGGAAAAATAAGCATAGCCCATGTCAAAGAATTTCCTCCTTTGTAAGGTCGGTTAAACAGTCAACGGTTTCTGAAAAAAAAAGCACTTTTACCATAAAGTAGATAAAATTGTAAAAGCACTAAACCGATTGTAATAAAACTTGATAAGTAGAGGTATCTAAAATGTACCTATGCCAATTTTATATCCATCAGGGACCTACCTAGTAATAACAACCCTCCATTTTCAAAATAGGTGTTGCAACCCGAGGGAAAGGTTGTAAGTATTTGGCAAATATGCCAAATAATATGGTAAATATGTTTATCAAATAATTCGCCACTACTTGTTATGTCATTTCCATCTTAAAATTTCAAGATAAATAACAAACATAATATGAATTAATGTTATCAACACACCGATAAAAATACCGCTGTTTGTGTAATTATTATTCAATACTAACTGCGCCCTGCGGTTTCATCCGCGTAAGTCCCGTTCCCGCAGGAATACCGGGATAAAAAGTAGCTTATGTTTTATTCCCGGTATCCAGCTATCTATATTTCAAGTTTCATCGATATAGTAGGATCAGCTGGTGAAAGAAACAACATAATCTAACAGTGTTTTTCCGTTACTGCTGCGTTCCGACTTCACTCAAATACGCACAAAAAAATATTCACAACTTAGTTTAGAAGGTCCCCCTTTTATGAAGTCGGTTATACCTAACCTAACTGATTTCTTAAGAGGTTCTTCCTTACATAATAGGTTACATTGGGGAACTTATAAGCCCCCAGATTCCAGATTTTAGGCTTTTAAATTCCAAGATATCAGCCACGGAGCGCCTCAATATTGTGCCATGATATCAATCACTTTTTAAAATTAGGTACCAATTCCAAGATATCAGCCCTACCCATTTGGCAATTCCCACCCATTTCACTATCACTTATCAGTTCTAAGACAATCAGACCCACCAATTTGTAATGGGCTGGGCAGGGCCCATTGTCTATCACTTTCTTACCAAATCCAAGACATCAGCAACACCCATTTGTAATCCCTATCCATCTGTCTATCACTTTTTTACCAATTTCAAGATCAACCCCACCTATTTGTCTAGCACATTCTTACCAGTTCCAAGACGTCAGCCATGGGTGCGCCTCCAACTTGTACCATGATGTGCAGACCGGTCGCAGGGGCAACTCCCACCCATTTGTCTATCACTTTCTTTCTATCAGAGACGGATAGAGACATGTGTTCTCCAGTTGTACCGCCAACTGGAAATAAAATAAATTATATTAAGAAACCCTTATATCGATCTAAATTTGTGTTAGTATTTGATCATTTATGTGTGGCTTCGCGTCAGGAAAATTCTAAAGAAATAAGTTCTTTTAGGTTGAATTGGTAGAAATAGTATCGTAACAACGTCCATCAAATATTTTATTGATGAATACTATCTACCTTCTAAATAAGCGTGGTACTCAAGAATTTTTTTACCCCTCAAAGTATGGGTCACCCCACCCAAGTAATCCCACTAATATTATAAACTAGCTGCGCCCCGCGGTTTCACCCGCGTAACTTCCTATCCTGTAACGTAAATGATCCCTCACGTATGTCATACCAAGTGTTGCTTAACGATCATTCAAAGTACTATATAATATTTCTACCTCTAAACCAACCCTGTACCAAGTTTTATGAATATCGGGTCACCCGCTCTTTTTCACCCGTCACGTATGTTGTACCAAGTGTTGCTTAACCCGTGCGATCATTCAAAGTACCTTATATTATTATTTCTACCTCTAAACCAACCCTGTACCAAATTTCATTCATATCGGTTTACGGGTTGTTGAGTTAGAAATATAAATACACGACTTTATTTTTCAGAGCTGCCGTCCCGCAGTTTCACTCGCGTAAGTCCCGATCCCGAGGGAATATCGGGATCAAAAGTAGCCTATGTCATATCTGGATAATGTAGCTTTCTATTAGTGAAAGAATTTTTAAAATCGGTCTAGAAGTTTCTGAGATTACCCCCAAAATACATACATACATACATGTTACCAACGTAACCTCTTTATAATATTAATTACCAACATAAAACAAAATATTAAGAATCAAAAATACAATGAGATTTTGCAAAAGAATTTTTAAAAAGCACTGCAGTTTGGTGACACAACCGTCTCGCATGGAGCCGACCGATTGAGCCGCGCGGCATGATGCCTCACAGAGTTGGCTGGCCACCCTCATCATCGTCGCCCGCTACGTGTATATATTATATGCACGCTTGGTACTTAGTAATTATTTATTGTGGAGTTTATTTTAAAACTGTAATATCTCGTGAGATATTTATTGAAATCAAGTGATGTTAAGCACAATTATGTTTAAAATTAAATACTTTTAATGAATAACATATTTATTTGGATAAGGATTAATATTCATATTTACAAAATTACCTTCGGAAACAATGCATTGTTCTACAATAAATTTCATGACTCTAAAAAATGTTATATTGAGTTAGACATATGCTGTCGCGGACTATTTATTAGATCCTTTTTAGAGGAAGAATTCTGTCATACATGGTTTTTATGTAACTCTGACCGTTTACTCAGCGCACGCGACAGAATCTCGGAACAGGATGATTTTATTCCCGTTTTTGCAACATTTTTCATGGATGCTCCGCTCCTATTAGTCGTAGCGTAATGTAATATAGCCTATAACCTTCCTCGATGAATGGACTATCAAACACAAAAATAATTTTTCAAATCGGACCAGCAGTTCCTGAGATTAGCGCGTTCAAACAAACAAACAAACAATCAAACAAACTCTTCAGCTTTATAATATTATAGTATAGATGTGAAAGTGTGTGTGTGTTTGGACGTTTGTTACTCAATCACGCAAAAACTACTGAACCGATTGCGATGAAACTTGGAATGTAGGTAGCTGGATACCAGGAATAACACATAGGCTACATTTTATCCCGATATTCCCGCGGGAAAGGGACTTACGGGTAAAACCGCGGGGCACAGCTAATAATTTTTGTTTTGTTTTCCATAATTTTAGTAAGATAATAATAGTACTTATAAACATTACCTAAAACAGCTTTAATGCCATTATCTGCCAGGAATTTAGCGTAAGCTGGAATAGCTTCATAGTTTATTGTCACCTGATCGTCTTTCATAGGGGTGAAGACTGGAGGCACAAGACCACGCGCTGTGAAGTTTACCTGCAAAATATAACAACGAAACTCATTAATAAAACGGATACATACATAAAGACAAACCCAATTGGTAGGTGCTAAACAAGACCAATAATTTCTTAAACATACCATATTTCTGATGCAAATCGACACAAGATCAACACTCAACTGCCCTCAGAACACTAAAACCAGTTCGTCATTTATGATAATAAATGAATAGGTAGCTTATGTGTATTTAGGTACTTATGTACCAAGCTACTTATTAAAATGCAAACATGAGATAAAGAAAAGCATAAAACTCATATTCATTGGTTTTTATCTCGCGTTTACCCGTTGATGTTATTAGTACTATACTATCGGGTTCTAGCTAAAATATTTTTTAATAAGTAGGTACCTATACTTACCACTTTTTTTTATTTTTTTTAGTCAAGGACCAGGGACCCTACCGCGCAATTTCCATTATTCCTTTGTTCAGTGGGATTTCGTTGCCACATGCCGATTACAACGGAGGATGCGGTTGGGCCGCAGAAACTAAAAATAAACATTCGTAACACCAGAAATCGGATTTCTGGTGTTTGAGTTCTACAATAGGTTCTACAATAAAATTATATTAACTTATACTTTGTTGTTCTATTATATTTTTTACTTGTTATAATTTGTGAGTGGTTGACCAAAAAGGGACCTGCAGGGTTATTCAGAGAGCTTCGGAACGCCGCCGAATTCGGAAAAAGTTAAAAAAAACACGAACCACAGAGTATAGTACCACTTTCACCGATTCAATCCACCGATATTCGGTACGGTAGGTAACGAATATACTATTTTGACAGCTATCTGTTCGGAGTGCTACCGATAGGTTTTAGCTATCGTAAACCCTACCGACATTCGGGATTATGATTGTTTCAGTTGACAAAGTAGAATTTTAAGGTGTGTTTTCTGTATTCTCCTCCGTTTTTATAAGCTGTTTCATTTTTAAACATCATTCTGGATTAGTGGTCTTGAAATTACGTGCTACGGAGTAAATCAAAGGCCTCAATATTAAACGTAGTCGCTTGGTTCATAATCACGGAGACTTTGGTTTTGGATTGGTGTGAGAATTTTGAGCTACGAAACGAAATAGACGCCGCAGAGCCCTGCAAAGTACTCCGACAATAATGCTTCATCGGTCAATATACGAGACGTAACCAATCCATTTACCTACTGGTCCCAACTTTATAAAAAAAAGGGCTCTAAGCCTTGTAGTGCAATAATAATTGAGGCCCAATTGTTTGGTGACTGCTCTGACAGAGTTGGTTTAGTTACCTTCCTACCTATATATACGAGATCATTGTAACTATATTCTAACCACCTATAAGTAAAATCTTACAAGTAAATTGGTAAATCAATTTAGGTAAGTAATAAAAACCTATGTTATTCGTTTTCAGGTGTTAGCTGCGTTGTTTCCTTGGTAATTGCTCGTACTATTACCAAATGCCATGAGGACCAAATGCCAATTTAATTATGAGCCAGGCGTCAGCATATCAGAGGTGATTAATACATTCAACCACCCTGATATTTTATAAGTGGGTGGTGTTCGCAGCAAACACACAACTCACTATCGATAAGTACCTAAGTAGATACTTATATAACTCTATATCTCTATAATCTCTGAACAGGTTGGGTAGCAAAGCAAAGGTTACCGTGGCCTGGGTTCCAGGACACAAAGGCATAACTGGTAACGAAAGAGCAGATGAACTTGCAAGAAAAGGAGCGGATGAAACCTTTGTGGGACCCGAACCCAGACTTCCGATAGCCTATGGGATTACGAAAGGTGTCACTAAACATAGAATGAAAATAGAATTCAAACGTAGATGGGTAGAAACAAATGGTCTAAGGCAATCCAAGATATTTATAAAAGCGTTTGAAAGACAAAAATAAATCCAAACACCTACTTAAACTAAGTAGGAACAATATTAGAATCATAATGATCCTCACAGGACACTGCCAGCTGAACAGACACCTAGTAAAGATAGGACAAAGGGATGACCCCGTTTGTCCTAGCTGTCTGGAAGATGAAACTAGCTATCACCTGGTAGCAGAGTGCCCTGCATACGCTAAAGCCAGGAGAGAAATAATGAACTCAGATACCCTATCTGAAGGGGACCTGAGTGACACTACAATAGGGCAGTTGTTAAAATTCTGCAAAGTAACAGGTAGATTTAGTGGGTCAACATCACTGTGAGTTACCAGTTAACTCAAAACTATAGGGGTCTTGGGGAACTGGGTGAAATAGTCCCAACATGAGAGGACAGATCACCCGTCTGGTGCTTGCGCTGGCGTCCCCTACTAGAAATAATAATAATAAAAATAACTATCCATGTATTTTCTTTTAAAATATTTGTAGTAGACATGCATGCTTAGAGCAATAAAAACTAATTAAGAAATATTCATTTATTTACCTAACTAAATTATTTATTATAAGATTTACATAACTATTTTACAACACAAATAAAACCAGGGAAAAAATCCAGATAAATTTCAATTAACATATTTCTTTGTAACTAGCAGCACCCGCAGTTCCGATCCCGCATGAATATTAGGATAAAAAGAAGGCTATGTGTTAAAAGTAAAAAATTACATACAATTATTAACGTCTGCATTTATATATAATAGAACTTAAGAAGTAACATTTAAAAGAAAAAGCAAATCTTACTAATATTATAAACGCGAAAGTTTGTATGTATGTATGTGAGGTTGTTACTCTTTTACGCAAAAACTACTGAACCGATTGCGATGAAACTTGGGATATAGGTAGCTGGATACCGGGAATAACACATAGGCTACTTTTTATCCTGATATTCCTGCGGGAACGAGACTTATGCAGGTGAAACCTCGGGGCGCAGCTAGTCAATTAATAAACAACAGCATTATTTAAATTTATTCATGTTTTTTATTTTTTTTTACAGTTGATAGGTAAACGCTTGACCACTATCTCACCTCATGGAAAGCGACGATGTAGTCAAAGATTTAGCACGCTTACCTAGAAGAAACCTGTTCACTCGCGACTTAAAGACCCCAGTTGTAAATTACCGGGAAGACATAGTCAGGCAACCGATCCCATTCCCTCGCAATTAGACCTAAGGATCTACTAACATACTTAACAAATATTTAATTTTAAAACTCAGGTGTGCGACCACGATGCCTTTATTTGTAGATGCAGCCCGCTCGGAGACTAACCAAGTAGCCTGATGGCTACTTGGTTAGTATTCTGTCTGTATTTTTCTTTTGTGATGTGGTTTTTTCTATAATTTATTTTCCTGGTTTTCTTGTTTTCTAACTGTAACAAAAATGAATATAATTATTTCTAAATCTTATTGACCGAGCGAGCTTTAGCGAGAAAAGCGTCTATATGCTTCAGGAGGTTGACTGATAATATATAAGAAGATAATATTATTATATCTTTATTACAGAAGAAGATGTTGCTTCTCCTTTATAGGTTGTATTTCTCAAACTCAATTTTGATGAAACTTGTAATAAAAGTAGTATTGTTTTTTCAGGAGATTCAAGATATCAATAACTCCCACCCATGGCTAGTTACACCGAAGAGGAGTGGAAGTGAAAGGCTAGTTACTAAATCTGTTTTTTTTTGCTTCTTTGGTGCCTTCCTGCCCTCTAAGAGGAGACCTTCGCTCTGCAGTAGTGCAATTAATTTGATAAATGTTTAGTAAGATTTATATTAATTAATAAATATCATATCAATTTGAGTGGACTAACATTATTTTTTATTTTAAGTTAATTTTATATGTTCTTTATTAAAATAAACTACCTAAAGACTTAACTTACATGTTCATTTCAAGATTCAAAAAATATATTTCATAAACATACTGTGATATATTGTTAAATCTTAATGAAAAGAGTCCATGGTCTTTATTATTGATTGCTTTTGTTCAAATTTATAGATATCTGTATTAAGGCGATTGTAATTTAACACATGATCAGAAAAAATATTGTATTGGTTTCATTTTATTTATCATTGTTTTATTGATACCTACTATTAAACAATTGAAAAAAAGTCTTATTTTTTAATTTACCTTGCAATGCAACCCGCATTGCATCGGCAAGGCAATTCATAGCCTCTACAATGGCCAGCAGGGCAGGTCCTATTACCTCCTGAGACATTGCACTCACTCTGGCACTGCTGGTAGGTGTCTCTCTCCTGAGGGTGGGCTTTGTTCCACCTCCACTTCCATCACAACATCTAGCTAGATGGACAGGTTCATCGTCCACAGAGGCAGCTACGAGCTTTGTTCTGTAACATGTATTTATTAAATAAGTTCCAGATTATGTTGCAATTTAAACAAACTTTAAACATACTTCTTCAAGTTAAATATTAATAAATAAATACATACACAGCTCAATCCCCAAACTAAGCTCTAGGCTTCAAGCTACAAATTGCGGCTGATTTCGCTCTAGTATCGGACTTGCAGGCCAACCATGACTACAAATAATAAGAAATGAATTCGCAAATTTTAATTCAAATTTGCGAATGCGTACGAAAGATCATACATAAGTAACATATTTACTTACTTTGTACTGAAAGCCTCCCTTTTCCTATTTAACAGTTACCAGCAATGAATTCGAAAAGCGCCTGGCGCTGTTGTAACGTCGCTTTTTGTTGATAAAGTATTAATAAACCTCCTTTTTTATTTCCACAAAATACTTTATAGGTTATTTCCAAGTACCTAACTTTGAATAAGGCGGTTAAGTCAAATAACGCTTGTATGACACTGACAAATGACATTTACGTTTACAGTTTACGGAGATAGTTCAGTGCATTTGCATTCTATCAAAGAAAAATGTTTGTAATTAACCGTTCGCGTGAGATTTTTGGATTTAAATTTATGGAATATAAGTAAAATAGTCATTGCATTTTCTGAGTATGAAAAATAGATTGAAAAAACACTTAAATATTTTCTACCATTTTCTACCAAAAAATAGCTGTCTCCATAAATGCTCTTCTGAATATAGATGAAAATTGTTTATGATTTTTTATCGGAAAAAGGTTACTTCCGTCGTTAAATTTTCCGAATAAGCGGAAACGTTAGCATGAATCACAAAATCCAGATTTTTCGGCACGGAAAGAAGTTTCGTAAAAACAGCGATAACGAAAGTCGGGTTCGTTTCGGTGGGAGTGAATAAGGCCGCTGGAGGGATTGGAAACCGTTATTCATTTTTTTTTTTTTGGAATCTGTGGTCTTATAACTTTGTTTTGGTCTAACCAGAATATTTTTAGGCGCCTTAGTTTTTATTTTATGAATATTTTTGTGAGCCAAGGTAGTTTTGGAAATAAAACACCTTACACACTTCAAACGCGATTTACTCGAAATCAATTATTTTCCCTTGAGGTCCCTTTTTAACCGACTTCAAAAAAAAGGAGGAGGTTATCAATTCGTCTGTATGTATAATATTTTTTTTTGTTTGGTCAACCACTCACATTTATAAAAATTTGGGTATGTAAAGTATATTGTTGGTAGGTACACAAGGAACAAACTACAATACAAATCGTAACCTTCTCTTGGAAGTCGGGTTATAAGAAAGTAAACAACTAAGTAGGTGTATACAGATAATATGGTACGAATTGAAGGTACAGCACCCCCCTACTGCGTAACTCCCGTCGAGTTCAACTTAACAACGCTCCTGGCGCAATAGCTTTTTCCAACCCCGTTATAGAAAGCATCGTATTCTCAAATCGACGTCGAGTTGAACTCGACGGGATTACGCGGTAGGGGGACTGTGCAAGCAATAAAGTTAGGGTAAAATGGTCTTACTGGAAGATTACAAACGTGCACCCGTAGTTCCGACAAAATGGTGAGAGAATCCGGTCTGGTTTTTAGTGAGTAGGCCAGTCGCTTCACGACCGGAGAGCCTCACATACCCTATCGCTTCCCTCAAAGACGATAGGGATGCAATTTCATGCATTTTCCAGACCAAAAAAAAAAAAAAGGTAAAATGGTCTTCGACCCAAATGCCCCTTCTCTAATTTGATAGTGGTCGAACTACTTATACCAAGTTAACATTTTAAAATTTGATAGTGATATACCTACCTCTATCTACCACAGTTTACCTATAGTACTTACTAGCTAGCCCTAGCCTATGTATACCCACCATACTCACCTGCTGGTTAATTAATTACCATCTGAACCGAAAGGCGTCTGTGATGTCATGTCTCTGTCTGATAAAACATACTGCCGAATTGTTTACTTCCCCCTTTTTGGAAATGTAATTGAATATTTGTATTAAGCATAATAATGATTATAAAAATTATCATTTATTACCACGATGTTACCACGGGACTTCGTGGTACACCAATAAAAAACTTAAGTCAAATTTACCGCGCCAGCGCCATGTTATACAGCTCGATAGTGAGTTTCGTTTTCCGGTGCCGATATCGCTACTCGAGCAGTCACAACAAAACGTGCAAGACTTTATTTATTTTATTACATTATTTTGACATAATATGTAGGTTTAGAATAGAAGTTTCGTAGTACCTTAGACCTAGGTGGTCTGAAAAACTAATTAAATATTGTGAATAACCGACTTGTTCGATAATCGAAACGACTCAAACCGATTTTCAACTAATGCGTTTTATCATTTAAATCACTAATCGATGCAATGTAACATCACTAATCTTGTAATCAATCAATTTTTCGTTGCGTGCGTGCGTGCGTACATCGGTGCACTGCATTTTTGTTTTACCAAAACCAACCCCATGAAAATGAGTACGATTGATAGTGAACTAAGCATGAACGATTTAAATATAAAGTTCTTTGAAATCATGCAAGACGAAGGTAACGCTGAAGAGGCCGCTAACTTTATTTACGAGAATTTATGCGAAGATGTGGTTGTGGGAGCTGTTTTTGAATTCCACCACGGACTGAAGACGGGACTCACGGAGCTACTCGAAGGCGAAAAAGAAGAAGATGATAATTATAAAATAGTGAACTCTCCGGAGTGTGATGTGTTCGGTTTTTCAATGATGAAGAAGACGCCGGATTCGAACTGTTCGTGTCCAAACTGTGAGCGCCCGGTTTCTGCAACCAGATTTGCTCCTCATTTGGAGAAATGCATGGGTAAGAATATTACACAATACCTAAAAACACCTTTCTTATTTGTGTTATATATTATAGTAAAACAATCATTCTAAAGTTACATGGCATTTGTTCCAATCAGCTGATCGTGAGTCACTGATCAGCTGTTCATTTACAAACTCATTTAGCTAATAAAACAAGCTTTGAACTGAAATCTTACTAATGACGCACTGCGTTTTCACTCCCGTACTCTGCTATTATTCATGTGGTATACTTTTGACCCAACAAATTAATTACTACTCCTTTAGATTCACCTACTTAATTCTGCATGGTATTTTTAAACTCTCTTTCTGCAATACAAGGACTCCTTGGTTTCAAAGCCAACTAGTGAACTAAAAGCTTTCAATTTTGTCTATTTTGTTGGTTCTAAAATGTCTATTACCAAGCATCTCATAGAGATATTGATTAACCTTATAAATAACTATAAGCATCTTATATCATATATATCTATATAGGTATTATGAAAATCTCACTCACTTAATAGATAAAGTTAAGGACCTTAGTGAGATTGTCAGGCCTGGGGGCTGAGGGTAGTATAGTTTTGATTTGCTGGTCTTTTTCCTCATTTAGCCATGGTATAAAAAGTTACTCTAACTTTTTATAATTGGTTATAAGTGTTGGCCAGTACTTAGAGCCAGTTATATAAATTGTCCTGTATTTCAACGATTTTTAAAAATTACTGAGTAAGTATAGAATTACTAAATTATGAATGCACAAACTGTGTAATATCCTGAAATTTAGCTTGGTTTTGCCACTTGTAAGTTTTAGAATCAAACTAACCCACTAAACATTTTAAACTCACACAATTTGAACTCATAATTTATTTATATTAAATTAGTCTTTACAAACTAAACCCGCAAATAAAAACTATAAAAACATACTGACCAAAATAGCTAGACTTTCATATTTTTCATTTCATTCAGCTTGCAAATGGGCAGCCTAATCACTTTCATCGATAAGGCCACCCGTTTGTGCAACTTACATTTTAAGCTTTGTCAATAATCTAAGTATGTTTTTGTAATTTGGTTTTTTGTCTTTATTTTGTACAAATAAAGTTATTTAGTATGTTTTTCTATTGATAATGAGATTTATGTCTGTTTGTCATCTATCAATATTCAACTATACTTTGTTTATGAAACTCCAGTCCTACTCTAATCTAAACCTTAGTAAGTTTTAATTATTAGTTACCTATTGTTATTTTGATCTTAGGAATGGGCCGCAACAGTTCTCGTATAGCATCGCGCCGTATCGCCTCCAACAGCCGCGAGCCCACATCCTACGCTGGGCTACTAAGTGACGATGAAGATGATGCCGACTGGGCGGGTGGGTCACTACCAGCTGAACGCAGGAAGCGGAAGATCAAGAACAATAACAATAGGAAACCTAATAAGATTCATAAGTATGTAAAGACTAGCTGTGTTCCCGTAGCCGGTTCCACCAGCATCCCACTCTCATGAGAATTATCGAAAATTCTTTTTGGATGCCTGCCTACATCACCTAAGGAACACACACTTAATTTCAGCTCTCTAGCCTCAGTGGTTAAGGCTGTGCTTTCTTTGATCTATCAGTTAGTCATGAAGGACATTTGTTTTAACAAAATTGGAAGTTCGAAGATTAGACTCTATACCTATGTAAGTTTTAGGGTACCATACCCAAAGGGTAAAAATAAGACCCTATTACTGAGACTTACAGCCGAATACAGAAACATCAATTAATTTAAGAGGTTCTTAAGTTATTGAGCAGTTTCTATATTTAAAATTAGTATGGCAATTTTGGAGTTTGAGGGCTTCTTCTTTGTTTAAGTAGTTCTCAAATGTTGAGTAGCATTTCAATATTCGGCCGTTAGCTGTCTGTCTGTCACCAGGCTGTATCTCATGAATGATGATCACTAGACAGTTGACATTTTCACAATAGTCACATTATGATCAAGTCTTTTTCTCTATCAAATACAATGTGTTTCCTTAAAACTAACCAAAACAAACTAAAATTAATTTTAACATTTATCATTAGAAACAACAATGGGACTCAAAATGTGGAAACAACCGACGGAGGTGCCACATACGACACAATGTCTGCCAATGAAAAGAAGAATCTGCTTCTACAGATTTGTGGCGTAGTCTCAGAACATACAAAGAAACTTTGTACTCGGTAAGTGCCTTTAGTAAACCACCAACATAATTTATTTCATTTAGAAACATTTAGGTAACAATTAAAGATAATTAATCATCTCATGGAACCTTTTACACTTATAAACACTATTATTGTATCAATCAACAGTGTGGTAAATCCAGAGAGTTGTTTATTTTTTAATAATAAAGTAATTCAGAACCGGATAATGTTAAGTGGTGTTCAATAATTATTTGTCTAAGTATTTCTGTACCATTAATACAAATCAAAAATACATACTTATTTGTGATTTTTTTTGCTACAACTTTAGTATCGACCCATGAGCGAGAGAGATAGGACATTGGGTTTAAGAAATAGCCAGTGTCAAGTATTATTAAAATTATTAGAAGTTAATTGCATCTTGGAAACAGACAAGTCTTCGTAATTAAAAGTAAATTCAATGGAGTAATTGTAGATGGCTTTATAATTACCGTTCACGCAAACTTTAGAGACAACGCTTAAATCCATGTTTTACACCGGTTTCACTTTAAATACACTCATACACCTTCAAGAAACTAAAATGATTAATATGCCCCCTGAAATTAAACAATTCAAACACAATCGAACTAGGTTTTACGAAAATGTTAGCAACATATCTCCTCAACGCGTTCCCTCCAAAACTCTGTCGTGTCGTCAGTCATACATATCATAACCTTTATCACGTTGTTCGCCCAATAGCTTCTTTCTACATGAAACATTTGTTCCAGGTCAACCCGCTGCCCTCAACACACAGAGGAACAGCGCCGGGCGCTCCGCAGCAGCGTGCTGGAGCCGGACGCCTCCCTCCCAGCACCAGAAGAAGCGGGCTCCCCCCCGGACTCCAGCCCCTCATCTTCATGCTCCTCATCGAGCCGCAAGCGAGACCGGCACAGGGCGCCCAAAGGCAAGGCCAAGAGGGACCGACAGTCACCCAACAGGGATTAGATTGGTAAACTTAAATATTGGACTTGTAAAATATTCTTTATAAGGACAACGCCGACGTTTTAGCTTCTGACCTTGCAGGGTTGAAAGTTTAACCCCCTTATTTATAAAAGCTTATTAATGCGCTGCAAAACTATGCATTGTTTGTCTTTTACTGTCACATGAAGTTTCAAAGTACTTGAGTCATGTGAACTTGAGTCATGTGTAAATAATATTTTATAAGTAAAGGAATAAGAGATTTACAGCCGAATACAGAAAATTAAGTTCTATTTAAACAATGAAGCAGCTCTCAAACTCAAAATGTCTCATACTAGTTTTAAATTTAGAAGCTGTTTAACTATTTAAGTACCCCTTAAATTTTAAATGGCGTTTCTGTATTCCGTTATCTGACTGACAATTACCTACTGTGCACCCAGAGCCTGATTACGTAGTTCTGTTGCTAAAAAATCTCTATTGAAATTGTTGTATTCACGTCATTCACTATTAATAATTTTGCTGACTGTAGCTGCTAAATTAATAATATTGCACACAGGAGCGCTATCTAGCCCCAAACTAAGCACCAGGGTTGTACTATGGGTACTAGACGACGGATATACAATATTATACTTTTTTTTGGTAAATATATATGATTCATTTGTTATCAACAGAGCCTGCTATATCAAGCTAGCTCATTTGTCGTATATTTTTCAAAATATCCACTTGAAATGATTTCATTATACTTTGTTTATGATAAGTAAATTTTTTTGGAAATATATTGCCTTGCTAAAAATAATGTTTAAAATGCCTTGAGCAATAAAAACAAAAAGAAATATTAAATTGGAAAGAAAGCGCGTCTCATGTTGGGTATGTTTACTGTAAAGTAAAACACCTGAACCAGTCAATAAAAGCTGCAAAGCTTGACCGGTAGATGGCGCAGAAACCAAGCCTTAGTTGGTAAAACAATTAGCGAGGAAAGATATGGGCGAAAAATTATACCATGTCACGTGATTCCTGTGTAGCTCAGTGGTTAGAGCATTCGCCTGGTCAGCGAAAGGACGCAGGTTCGAATCCTGTCATGGGGATTTTTTGGAAATATATTTCCTTGCTAAAAATATTTCTATGTTTAAAATGCCTTGGGCAATAAAAACAAAAATAAATAAGTAAAACTATGTTTTATTTCGTTTCAGGTGAATATTTTGGAAAAAGATACGAATCAATAAACACAGGGCACTTAATTGTAAAACTATGAGTAAGATGGAAACATCGTTTTTTTTTAAATCGACGACGTTTATTAAGGAAAATTTAACACTAGCTGCTGAACCCAAATTAACGAAAAGCCTCATAATGCGGCAAAACGCAGGGCATTTTTCTTCCGAACTACCGTTTAATTTATCAGTGTGTTTTCAGCAATAAAAGAGTAGGCTCTATACTTCATTTTTTAATTGAAGACTACGATTTAACACTTCGTTCTGTAGAAAAAATGACAAATACAAGGAACCAAAACGTCAGATTATAGTCTGAAATTAAAAACGTACTTTGTAGTCAAGTAGTAGTCGTGGTGGGCGTATGCAGGGGTGGGCAACTGACAACATTCCAAATAATGAAAAAAATAAAAAAAAGTTATTGACGCAAATATACTTATATCAAATTTAAGCAATTTTACTTTTATAACTTTAAATATGGAACCTTTATAAAATAAACCATATTATTATATATTTTATGGGTTTGATAACCGAGGTTCGACGAATGTTTGTCATCTATCTATCGTTCGTCGAACCTCCTTCTTTCGTAGCAGAGTTCTTTCGAATGAGTTTGAAGAAAAAACAGTTTTCGGAGAGTCGTTCATTGATACATCGTGTTTCGCAGCAATGTTCGTTCGCAAAATCCGTTCGGATTACAAAGGTTTCGCAAAAAAAACTCTGGAACTAACTTAATAAAAATCCGAATTGAATATCGGGCTCCTATCCACAAAATATTTCCTATACACTAGTGACTTTTCGAGTTTTTTTTTACTTTTGCCTCAGTTCAAAGCTAATGCTGCCTACGCCCATGGTAGTGGTAATAGTTTGCTCATTATTGATATACTGTAATATATTTCATATGTAATCTATATTATGTATAAAATGCTTTGTCCTAGCTGACTGATGAATCAACACAAAAACTAAATCGCTGATAGTAGAGAGCTGACATTTTTTAGAGCGTATTTTTAATAATATGAATAAGCTAATATTTCTTTTTTTACTATTGCTTCAGGCATATTTAAATTTAAACTTAGAAATATTTTTCGCAAGGAGATATATTTTCAATCAATTCCCATTCAGATTCATTAATTCGTCCATAAACATAGGTAAAACAATGATTTTAATAATTAAAATACGGTACAACTATGCTACTTGTACAACTATGTACTGGCCTGGATTGAGCCCCCTCGCCATGCAGGCGATTGCTCTAACCACTGAGTTACACGGAAATCACGTGTCATGTTGTAATTGTCAACCATATTTCTCCTGTTAATTGTTTACAAACTGAGCCTTGGATTCAGCGCCATCCGTCATTAGCAGGGGGGTTATGGTTGAAAATTACAACATGACACGTGAATTCCGTGTAGCTCAGTGGTTAAAGCACTCGCCTGCATTGCGAGGGGACACAGGTTCGAATCCTGTAATGGTTTTTCTTTTTAAATATATGCAAAACATATTTCTAAATCTGATATGTTTTTAAACTTACATTGTTGTTTTCACTACAAATATAAAATTACGGGAAATTTAGCATGTTTAATCTTATTTTTTCATGGAGCTTTCACTAGTAATTTCAACTGGCTTGTTCACGAGACCCGTAAAAAAAAAAATATCCGATATATGAAGATACGCTGTTGAAACCGCGGGACACAGCAACTAAATTATAAGAATTTCGAATTTCTGTATAAGGTTGTATAACTTAGGTTAAAGATTTGGTGCTAAGAAAATTGCGAAAATCTCGAGTGTGATGATAATTGAGTATTGCATTTAATTGTAACTTGTATAATATACAAGATGTAACGGGTAAGCCCTTTTAATCCGAAAGGGGGTTGTTCTAGACGTTTAGGCGAACAACTTTTGTTCTACGACTTTTGAAAATTCGAAGTACTTTTCGAAAAATTTAGGTGTAAAGTTTACTTGAAAATCAGCTGTTTCTTAGAGTTCGAGGTCATTGACCTTATGTTGTTTTTTCATTTAGTTTGGTCTACTACAATCAAACCTTCAATTACCTTTATTTTCAAAAACAGCTGTTTTTCCAGTGATACATAAACTCAAAATTTTCAAAAAAAGAGTTCGAATTTTCAAAAGTCGTAGAACAAAAGGTGTTCGCCTAGACGTCTAGAACAACCTCCTTTCGGATTAAAAGGGCTTACCTGTTACATCTTGTAGGTACTTTGTTTTCATATAGTTAGATCTATAGGTAATTATCAATGTAAGAATTAAATGTTGATAAATGTGAATAAAAATAATGTTATGTGAATTTGGTGGCATTTAGATTATAATTAATTAAATAAAAAATATTTAATATTTCTTGTTTTATTTCTCAAGGCTTGCTCAAGGCATATTTAAACTTTGAAATGTTTTCGCAAATAAATAGATATATATATTTTTTAATTCATGACAGGATTCGAACCTGTGCCCCTCGCTATCAGAGAGCACTCGCCTTGAAATATCCGCTTGCGAAAACATTTCTAAAAACGATTATTCTCAGTTGTCCCCTCTAGCCCTGTCCCCCGGGGGGACAGCTGGGAATTATTTTCCCAGTTGTCCCCGGGGTCGATAGCGAGGAATCAAAGGTAGTCGACGCCACATTTGTACATCCTAATCTTAAATAATTGACCGAACGAGCGAAGCGTGTGAGGTCCAGTGAAGACGGGCCTGGCGCTTGTATCTTTGTTCGACGATAACTTGAGTATCGTAGCCGATCCGATCTTCATGAATTTTTGTGTGCGCGTAGTTTAGGTCAATAGAATTTATGAGTTCGAAGATGAGCCGGATCTGTAGGGGGGTTAGGGAGATAGGGGGTCGTGAGGTCTCAGTTCGGGGCGAACTCTGATTGTTTCTATCGGGCATCAATACCTAGAAGTTTTCGACGCCGCGCCGCCGCGGCGGACGGTAGGTACATGGAAAAGTCTGCTTGACTCAACCAATATCTTTTAGACCGTTGTGAAATACAGGGTCGATAACTTCCACCATCTATTCGAGAAAATAGTAAACGAGGCAAGAGACCCATTTTTCTAGTAGGTATATAAATGTACACATACCAACAGTGATTATATCCTCGCCGCTATTTTATATTGCAAAACTTGGCATTAGTTTTGATTTTCACGAAACTAAATTGACTGATATGGCCAGATATTATACATATACAATTTACATTCATTTTAATTTGGTTTCACGAAAATAAAAATTCAACAACCAAACTTCTAAAAGCGTTCCCGCCAAAACTCAGATCTTATTGTTTTGCCTTTCTAATCCGTTTATATAAAAAGTTTAATGACATGACTTTGGCGTTTATTTGCTTTTGACAGGCAAGCTTTTTGTTTGTTGATTTTATTCGTGGCGGTTCCTGGATTTCTATGATTTGGATCTGTTTTCATAATCGTAGCAAAGTTAATCGTAGCAAAGTTTATAGCAAATTAATATAAATAATTAATCTAGGGAGCCAATTCTCTACCACTCGGGTGTGCTAGAATCCAGTTTACTGTGAGTGAAACGAAGGAGTGAAATATCATCGTGCTTACTGTAAAATTATTTTGTGCCTGCTATTTCTGGTATTTCATTGTTTTACTCCTAAATATCACCTATTCATATGCATTGTTTTATTAGTCGGTACATCTAAAATAATGCCTTAATTCTGTTTTGTGTTACTTGTTAGTTCAACCGTAAAATTCGTCTTACCGGATGGAGGCAAAATTGAAAGAATACCGTGCTCTACGTCGTCGAAAAGAACTGATAGAAAGTGCTAAAGAAAAAATCGGAAACACTAAAGAAAAGCTAGTGAATCTACTTGTTCCTAAGATATTTACTGACATGAGCAAAGAGAAAAATGAGGATAAAGTTCTATTGGTAAGTGTACCTACATCTGCTTTTTACAAGACTGCCCAAGGAAGTGTTATTGATGCTTTATGTAATTGTTTACAGGCTCATTTTCAATAAACAAGGTTCTTTTTGTCAGTAAGCTTACATTTGCCACCAGATGTGGTTTTTGAAAAATTTGTTAGAGGCATTGTACATTCCTGTACTACATCCCGTACAGCTAGAATAATAACTATAAATCTACCTGAAAAATGGAGTTGATGTTTATGGACCCAGGTTCATGCTTATGTACATGTAAGGTTTTCTAAAAACACTCCTTATCCTACTATTTTTATAAAAAGTGCATAAACACAACTGAGACCCCGAGTTTTTATAAAAATAGTAATGAGCAGAAATTGTGGGAGTTTAAAAAGTGTACTCCATATCCTGTATCTTAATCATCAGATGATGATGCTGTTAACCATAGGATGATGATGCTGTTAACAGTGTCATTCAATATTTATGTTTAATTCTACAGATGGAACATGAAGAACCTTCACCACTCAAAAAAGTACCCTTAATCCAGCCTGAAGACATCAGTGAAGTCACCTCAGAAGTCAGCGAAGTTGAATCCTTTATTGAGGAAAGCAAAGAATCATGGCAATACTGTATCACTAAATGGTCCCTTTATGCCATAATTTGGACCAGCCTGTATATCTATTTTCTTTCTCTACAATTTGGTGCAGTCTTTTTCACTGTATCTGTACTTGTAGGTATATATTTAAATACACGAACTAGGCCTAAAAAGAAAGGAGAAGTGTCTGCATATAGTGTGTTTAATCAGAACTGTCAGAGTATAGATGGTACTTTAAATGCAGAGGATTTGCAAAGACAGATGATCTATGGTGTGGCTGGTATAAGAACTGCATAATTTGACACTAACTGCATAAGTTCGGAATATTATGATAGCATATTGTAAAGGTAAATGTTAATCCTAATAAATTATACAGGTAATAGTTTGTAGCTTGTTCTAGCAAAAAACTGATCAACATATTGTAATGAAATTCAATAATCAGATGGCTAGATAACCTGGAATAGCACATAGGCTACTTTCTATCCCAATTTTACTGAGTGGTGAATCTGTTGGGTGCAGCTAGTAATTAAATAATAGGATCCATACCTATTACATATTTGTGTTCTTAAAGACAGGTTTCTATACTGATTATTTCCAGTAGTCCCCTTTAGCCATGTCCCCCAGGGTGCCATCTGGGAATTGTCTTCCCAGTTGTCAGCGGTACTGTGATTTAATGTAATTTGATGAATGTTTTGCAAGTTTATATTGATAAATAAAAATACATATTTGATTGATTAAAACAATTATCTACTCAAATCATTTGATTTGAGAAGATAGTTGTTTGAAGTCATTTTATAAAACTAGAATACTAAAATACAGGGTTATTTACTCTAGATACAATTTTGAGATAAAGTTGTCATTTCAAAGTAATTTTTATTTATACACAAATCATCAATATAGGTATACAGATAAACAAGTTGTTTCAATTTACGGTTACATTTTTATGAAATATGGTCTTAAGTACCTACTTGTATTTTTAAGGATATTTAGTGTAGACCGTGACAAGAACCATTCAGTAGTTGCAGAGATTATTACTGGTAACAAACAAACAGACAGTCTTCAAAAACTTTTCTATCGTTTTTAGCTACAGATTTTGAGACAACACGTCCATTTTTATTCTGGATTAAACTCAATTACAGTTATTATTATCGTTACAGATTAGATAGATGTAGATAAAAGCTTTTATTGAACCAAAAATTACAAAAGATGACACAGAAAAAGTAGAGAAACAAAATGTAATTTTTGTTATCATTATTTATTATATTACAACCAGTATCACTGGGCTACATATAATAAATATAACTACTTTTACATCGTATTATATGCATTTGCATGTTTGCATATGCAAATAATTAAATTTTAATAGCGATATTGACGTTGGTACTTATTTACGTTAGTAGAAGCTACACGGCATCTACTCGTTATTTTCTTTCATCTTTTGTACTTTTGGTACAGAATCGCCGCTCTATAGATCCAGTCGGACATCTGTGTTGCTTAACTTTAAAAAATATCCACATTCCAAATTCAAATCGTTTTGCATCTAATGCTGATGTTAATTTGCCTGCCTGTTATTATAACAGCAGCAGCGAAGTACTGCTGGTTCCTGCCCTGTTTAAAGAGATCGAATAGATGGGACGAAAGATATGTCCCTTTGTTAAACCGTTTTCAATCAGCTGCACGCGCAGCTGCTAAAGGTCTTCGTAATATTCTACAAAGATTTAGCCTATAGCAATTTTTGGTCGGAACAAACGGACTAGAATTACTTCCCCTTTTCACGTCTGGCAGTAGAAAAACAACGCTAACAGCTATAGTCATATGCCAGAACGAATGTACGATTTTGTAATTCTGTTCAGTCTGCAAAAACGCGTAACAAAATAGACCAACCGATACTAGCACTATACCCAATGGCAAATATTGAGTATAATAGCTTCTCGGATATAGCATTTTACGATACTTCCTATAATCCATATACCACGAAGTCAAAACAAATATAATACCTACAGCTACGGGCAGGAAGAACGATATACACGAACGCCTATTCCAAGTCGTCAATACAGCAATAACAATGGCACCTGTTAGTTGGAGAGAAGATTTGAATCTTTCGGATAAGATGGTCATGGCGAGTAAAGTGACCCAGAAAGACATGATGCCACAGTAAAAATCCGCAAACTTTAAGATTTTAATTTTGATGATGCAGTATGCGACTGGCATCGGAGCATCACAGGCGTGGTATAAGATCGAAAAGACCATAGTGAAGGCATACATGACGGCCTCGGTGTAGTACAATCTGATGATGGCCACGTACATAGAGAAGATGAAGAGGAGGTTACTCAGGGTCAAAATCAGCACGGATACCAGCATGTACTTATCCATACGTGAGTCGTCGGAACAGTCCCAACCTGGAATACAATTAAAATCAGTTATTGCCCATTAAGTTGTGGAACATGCAAATGAAGTTGGGCATGGGACATTAGCCAATCCGGAGTAGGCTTCTTGGCGTCTTTCTGTCTTATCGTCTCGTAAGAGGGGGCTATTGCTTTACAAAAATTAGGGGGAAAATATTATCATTATCGTTGCAAATAAAGGCGACCGTAAGATCTTACATGGAACTTATTAGAAAAACTGTATTCAGAACCTAAGATCTTATTTTATTATATAATAGCAACTTAGCAAGTCTCGGTCCCGTGCGTGGGAGCGCGTTATCAAAATTAGTATTACTAAGTTATATTTTATACAAGTTTCCTTGCTATAGAACTTACCTCCGTATCCACCACTGCAGATACAAAATGAAACCACCATCCCATTGACTGCTCTAATCGAACAATTTCCCTGGTTGCTGCACTTGCCATTCACACAAGCATTGGACGATACAGACAGAATAACAGTCGCATTGCATTCAGAACTACCCTCTCTAATCTGATTCCAAGATAAATCACTATCTGCCTCCTTCTCAGATTCCAGAGTATTCGATTTTACGTAATAAGTCCTCCCGTTGTCCGATGTCCGACAAGGACAGACCACTTTATCACAAAACAATCTCAAAGTCAGATACCAAGTCCCGCTGTCTGGGAAAGGTATTATCACCCTGTCGGCTATAGTTTCCGAATCAATACTGTTCAGAACAAAAAGAGCCGGTTTTTCTATGTCATTGTACTTGCACCTACCGTTCTCTAAAGGTATACTTCTATGATCAATGTCAATGCAAATAACAACCTTAAAAAATTGATCATCTTCTGTAAATACTAACAGAGAACCTTCCTTAAGTTCTCTTTTATATCCCATATAATATTTGAAGCTCAAAAGCAGCCTTGCTTCTATACACAAAGTACCTCCAACGTCTAAATGCTGATTCACCTTGAACCGTACAGTTTTTATAACATTCGAAGTAATATTGACTTGACTGGTCGCATTTTGTAAGTTTGTTGTAGGAAGACCATAATCGAAAATGAACAATCGACCTATATTGTCTCTCATAAGATCGATTACGGTTTGATTTTCGACGTCGTCATCGTCTGACCTAAGCATATACGATTTACAATCGACGTATTTGGAGGCATTTCCAATAACGAGTTCGATGCGAAAGTAATGCCAAGCACTTGGGTGCGGCGAAAAACTTATTGTTTGTACATTGTTTATTTTTGGATCGAAGGCACAGTTTAGTATGTAACTGTCATCAGATGGTAAGGATAATGCTCCCACACTGAAAGCTACTTTCGTATAAATTAACGAGACGTTAACCACGATGATATTCAATGTAATAGGTTCGATGCTTTCTTTGGACATACATTTGAGATCTAGTGGGAATTTAGAATAGTCCACTGTGACCGGTATGTAACAGTTAATTAATTTGATGTTATCTTGTCTTCTGACTTGGAGGTCTGTATATAGTATCGATCGGCAGGCTGCTACTAAACCTGGAGAAGGATAAAGACGACACTAATATTGATCGAAAAACTTTATGGCCTCTCGAAACAGAGGCGCGAGTTCGAAACTGTGTAGCTTCATTCATACACTACTCGTGTATGAAATGCGTAATACCACCATTTGCTGAATAGTTGGTACGCCTCGGAGCATACACTCTCACTACTGTACAGTAAAGCAAGGCATAACAGGATGCGTGCACACCTAACACGCATATAACAGCCGTATTAGCGCTTTGAGTTGTTTATAAAACGACTGTTAAATTTGCGTTCTGCACTCGCGTCTATATTCAGAAGGGTCATAGAGTTTTACGCGGACTTTACTCAAGTTTGTTTACAGATGGGCAGTCAAGCCTTAGTAAAAAGGTCCCGTTTTTACCTTTGGCTACGAAATCTTAAAGAGCATTAGTTTAACCAGGTATTGGTCTCACTCGAAAATGCGGCACAGTGTGAGAAAAGCTATTCATTATAGTTAACTCACCTTGCTGCTCCACTTTCCTTGTCCTAGGATCTTCCCACTTGATATAAAATAAAGCGTACCAATTCCCAGGCCTGGGGACATACATTTACGTCTATACTATACTAATACTAATATTATAAAGCTGAAGAGTTTGTTTGTTTGTTTGTTTGAACGCGCTAATCTCAGGAACTGCTGGTCCGATTTGAAAAATTCTTTTTGTGTTTGATAGTCCATTGATCGAGGAAGGTTATAGGCTATATTACATTACGCTACGACTAATAGGAGCGGAGCATCCATGAAAAATGTTGCAAAAACGGGAAAAAAATCACCCTGTTCCGAGATTCTGTCGCGTGCGCTGAGTAAACGGTCAGAGTTACATAAAAACCATATATGACAGAATTCTTCCTCTAAAAAGGATCTAATAAATAGTCCGCGACAGCATATGTCTATCTCTTAACGTTGACTCAATATAACATGTTTTAGAGTAATCAAATTTGTTGTTGAACAATGCATTATTTCGGAAGGTAATTTTGTAAATATTATATTAATCCTTATCCAAATAAATACGTTATTCATTAAAAGTATTTAATTTTAAACATAATTGTCCTTAACATCACTTGATTTCAATGAATATCTCACGAGATATTACAGTTTTAAAATACCTCCACAATAAATAATTACTAAGTACCAAGCGTGCAAATAATACACGTAGCGGGCGACGATGATGAGGGTAGCCACTGGCCAGCCAACTCTGTGAGGCATCATGCCGCGCGGCTCAATTGGTCGGCTCCATGCGAGAAGGTTGTGCAGTGCTTTTTAAAAATTATTTTGCATAATCTCATTGTACTTTTGATTCTTAATATTTTGTTTTATGTTGGTAATTAATATTATAAAGAGGTTACGTTGGTAACATGTATGTACTATGTATGTATTTTGGGGGTAATCTCAGAAACTTCTAAACCGATTTCAAAAAAATTTTTACCAATAGAAAGCTACATTATCCAGATATGACATAGGCTACATTTGATCCCGATATTCCCTCGAGATCGGGACTTACGCGAGTGACACTGCGGGACAGCAGTCTGAAAAATAAAGTCGTGTATTTCTATTTCTAACTCAACAACCCGTAAACCGATATGAATGAAATTTGGTACAGAGTTGGTTTAGAGGTAGAAATAATATATAGGGTACTTTAAATGATCGCACGGGTTAAGCAACACTTGGTACAACTTACGTGAGGGATCATTAACGTTATGGGATAGGAAGTTACGCGGGTGAAACCGCGGGGCGCAGCTAGTATAATATAAAAAAGAATCCCTATTTCCCTTGGTCACAGCATCACACGTAAACGGCTGGACCGATTAAGCTAATTCTTTTTTTGTCGTGTTATCGTCAAATTGTGTTTGCCAGGGAATAATTTCATCTTACTTTGGGTTCGGTATAGAGTACGTCCTTTTTCGCCCATCTGACTGAACTTCAAATGTGTGTATGAACTCCCGTGATGAAGGATTTATGAATTTCTTTGGAAAGTTGTACCCGTCGGGGTTGACGGCTGGATAGGAGCCATGTTTGATGTTTATCACTATTTCTTGTGGCTCGCATGAACCTGGAATGATTTTTATAGGTATTAGGCCACGTCTGCATAGATAGGCAGGAGGCTTGCTAAGCGCCTAGAGGCTAGCGAGTGTGACTAATGCAGAGTCGGAGCATATTATATTCTTCAGCTCGGAGCGCGGAGCTTCATGTTCTTTTTATTTTTAACCTCCGACGGAAATACATTGGTGTCTGTCTATCTGTGACATCGTAGGTCACTTACCAATTTGATTCCAATGCAGCTCTTCAGCCTGAAAAGTGAATCGAGCATCCGTGACCTCTCTCATGATGGGATATAAAACAAGAGACACAGATCGGGGTGTTGTATAGTCATATACATCGGTTGCGACTTGTCTAGTGACTAAATAATAGTCATCTAGTAAAACAGTCTGTGCCATCACCAGCCGACCGATGACCTTCTTCCTATCGATTTCATAGTCGGTTTTCGTGTTAGGGTCACTTATCGCTATAGTGCATAAGAAAGTCAACAACAAGTGTCCATGAATTTCCATTTTCCTCCATGAGAATCCGTTTCGAATAAAAATACCACTCGTTAATTTCATATTTCACTTGACGCGTAAGCCCTGATCCCGCGGAAATATCCGGATAAAAAAGTATCCAATGTTATTCCTCAATAATGTAGGGACATAGGTATGATACTTTATTTGGTTTTATTTGGAAACGGTCCAGTAGTTTCGAAACCTATTTGTTACAAAATCTAGGTAATCTAAGGGCTCATGCCCCCGAAATTAAACAATTTACACGCATTTACTAGGTTTCACAAAAATGAAACTTCAGTACCAAATCTATCTCCTCACACTCCTGACAAAAAAACTCCATTTTGATATGTCAATATGTATTTTTTGAAGTTTATGTCTAGCAGAGCGTTAAAAAATAAACCATGAACTTCTATGCCAGGTAACTCCTTTACCGCTCGCGGTGTGCTGCAGCTGCTCTGGAACCATAGAAATTACCCAGAGACATGTCACATCGTCGTCTTCAAATAAAGTATTTCTACTAGTGGTATAAAACCGTATCCTTATACCGTTAGCGTATCATACATACTTTTCTAAATTAGCTCCTAGGCCATGAGGATGATTTATATTAGACCTTCACGAGCGCCGCGTCGTCGGCCGGGTCCGAGCTTCGTTGTCCATTGCTCGGCCGCCACTTGCAACAGACCGGAATCGACTGCTCGCCGGGCAATGGACAACGAAGCTCGGACCCGTGCCCGTGACGGTCTAATATTTATCACCCTTATTCTAGGTCTTTTCTCATCTCCACAATCATTTAAATTTTAAACCAATAAACGTCCTTGTAACCAGAGATATGTAGTTAGACTCATTGCTTGTAACCAATAATAATTTTATTATTCCTCAACGCGTTTTCGCCTAAACTCGACAATTTCATTGATTTTCATTTCATTGAACAGAAAGAAGAAGTAGGTATATAAATTAATAATAATCAAATCACACAGCTATTTGCAATGACTTTTTACGCAAAGTTTGGAAACAGCAGCGTAAAGTCCTTACATGAAACTAAATTTATTAATATGTCCCCGAAATTAGACAATTTACATGAACAAATCATGAACTAAGGAAAATGATGATAATTCAGCAACACACTTATAAATCTTCTCATGCAAACAAGACACTTTAGAACGTAGTGATTATATTCTTTTTGGACACTTTCTCAGCGCTTTCTTCTTCTTCTTCTTTAAAATGGCTTTTCCTTTCGGACATTTGCCAGTGTCAAGTATTATCAATATTTGCAGGTTATTTGCATTGAACGAAACAGTCAAGTCGTCACAGTCAAAGTCAAGTCGAGGAAATCATTGTAAAAAGGGGGCCATTTTTACAATGTTTGTTCACGGAGCTTTGGAGAGAACACTAAGCTAAAGTCCATGTTTTGCACCGATTTTCACTTTTATTTACACTTGTACACCTTCACGAAACTAAATTGATTAATATGCCCCCGAAATTAAACATTTTACACGCATTTGAACTAAGTTTCACAAAAATGAAAATTTAGCAACACATCTCCTTAACGCATTCCCGCCAAAAAAACTGCCTCTTTTTTTTTTTTTTTTCTTAGTCGATCAGCACAGTGATCGAATAGCTGGCCCGTCATCCATCTGCCAGTGTCTCGTTTCTTTCTTCTCGTTTTTTTTTTTTTTTTTTTTTTTTTTTTTTTTATGAAACTTAGGGAACAAATAATATTAAAATAACCGAGCTATGTACATTATTTAAATATGTACAACAATGAAAACGAAATTTTGAAAAGATTAGAATCAGGAAAGTAAACATAGAAATATAAAACGTATATATCTAGAAGTAGGTAAAAAAAACATATCAATTTATCTATAAATATATAAATACATCATAGTTTAATATTATTATCATTTATATACATGGATATAGCCTTATATATATATGGATCATTCGATGCCAACAAACAAGGGACATTGGTAGGAAATTCAACATGAAGGTTAAAAAGGCTTTCATAGAGTCTAACACTATTGTTGAGAGAGCAACCAAGAATCACGTGATTGATATCAGCCTCTTCACAACCACAAACACATGAGGCATCCTGTGCAACACCGATCCTAGCCAGGTGAGCAGGACTGCAAACATGACCAAGACGTGCCCTGATTAAGATGGATGTGGTTGTTTTGCAAAGTCTAATGCGATAGAACCAAGGTTTTCTACTGATTGTCGGATTGATTTTAAAATAATACTTAGCCTTGCTTTTAGCACTGTCTGTCCAAACCTTGTCCCAGGTTTCCTGGAGAGAAAGTCTGGACTGACTCATTAAATCATGAGGATAATTAATATATCGGTCTACATCTCCTCCAACTACAGCATCTTTAGCCAATTCGTCAGCTTTTTGGTTTCCTAGGATACCTGTGTGACCAGGAACCCAAGCCAGCTCAACAGAATATCCTTTCATCACACACCTATACAATTTATTTCTGATTTCAAAAATGACAGGAAAGTGACTTTGGCTTTTAAATGGAAACCGTTGAAGAGCTGTTAAGCAGCTTTTCGAATCAGTGAAAATGACTGTTTTACGTAGTTTAAACAGCAATATATACTCAATTGATTTGAGTACACCAACACACTCTCCAGTAAACACTGATGATTGAGGAGGTAATTTAGTTTTTTGGACTATATTATATTGGTGGTGATAGACTCCCACACCAACGCATCCATCTGGAGAAAATTTAGACGCATCACAAAATATAAAATGCCAATTTGCCCATCGGGAGTTAGCAGAGATTTTAAATTCTTCATGAGCACAACTACTATTTTTATCGACATCCACATTATCGTGCACACTTGGAGATAAAATCACGGCTTCATAGGGACTACTAAATAACGGAAGGCAAGGAGAGCGGTACACAGGTGTCTCTATATTTAATAACTTTTGCATACTTTTAACTAAGCATGGTAATTGCTTATGAGTCCAATAACTGAGATGAATATATTCCAATAAGTTTTTGATTTTATCAATAACTGTGTGATTGGAAAATCGAAGAGCGCGATATAAAAACCTATCACACAGATACTGACGCCTCAGTTTTAATGGTGGGTCAGCACACTCTACCTGTAAGGCGTTTATAGGACTAGACTTCATCGCTCCAGTGACTACCCTCAAGGCCTTCGATTGGATACCATCCAACTTCCCCAAAGCTGCCTGACTACATGGCTCCAACAAGAAGGTCCCATAATCTAGAAGACTTCGAATTAGAGCATTGTAGACCAGCTTCAGGGAATAAGGATGAGCACCCCACCAAACACCCGTAAGGCATCGGAGTAAGTTAATACTGCGTTCACATTTCCCACTTATATACTCGACATGGGGTAAACCTGTGAGTTTTGCGTCCAGTATGACGCCTAAAAATTTGGCCTGGTGTTTAACAGGTAAAGTTTCATCGTTATATTTCACAGTTACAGGAGGTGGTAATCTTTTTCTTGAAAAAAGCACCACAGAACATTTGGGTACGGACAGCTGTAGTCCATTGGTGTCCATCCACCGACCCAACTGTCTTAATGCATCTGTCAATTTATGACTGGCACTATTTACTAGTTTATCTGAGCAATATAAGGCTAAGTCATCAGCATACTGAAGCAAATGACATTTTTGTCCTAAAGATCCCTCTAGGTCATAAGTATAAATACTATAAAGCAACGGACTTAACACAGAGCCCTGTGGTAGACCCTTCCATAGAATCCGAGATGTGTTTCCAAGTTTTATTACTCTACCTGACATTATGTTGATAATAAAATTAATGAGTATGGGAGGAACATTTAAATATTGAAGTTTGGATTTCAAAATTGTTAAAAGGACATTGTCATAAGCAGATTTGATATCAAGAAAGGAAGCGACAAGAGACATCTCTCGTGAAAATGATAAACGGATATCCGTTACGAGAATGCTAATACTGTCAATAGTACCCTTTCCCTTGCGGAAACCATACTGGGAGTCAGACAACAAGTTGTTGTGTTCGATGTACCATTCTAGTCTATTTTTAACTAGATGTTCAGCTATTTTGGCTATTACGGAAGACATGGCAATAGGGCGGTAAGAAGTGATATCTGATGGGTTATAATTTGGTTTTAGAATGGGTAATATTATCTGTGATTTCCATGATGTTGGTACGTTACCTGTCAAAATGACAGCGTTCAATATTTTTATGTAATATTGCAAACTTTTATCACTTAAATTAGAAATAAAGGTATACGGAATGCCATCTTCTCCCGGAGCGGAGTCGCGAACACTAGATAGCACACCCTTTAATTCTACAAGGGAAAAGGGACTATTGAGATCACATTGTGGAAAGTGGGCTGGTAAAATTTGAGGAATGGAGATAACTTCTTCTGGAACAAAAGGAGGAGCAAGATGGTCTAAAAACTCGGAGTTACGTGAAGGTGAAAGTGTGGAAAAGCCAGACTCTGACATTGCACATTTGTACCGCTTCATGTTTTGCCATACTACGCTGGGTGGAGTGTCCGGAGAAATGCTACTACAGAAACTTCTCCAACCGTTAAAACGTTTTTCTTTAAATAGATTCTTTGTGATTTTCATTATCTCTACTAAGTTATTAAAGTTTTCACTTGTCATATTTGCGTTATAAGTGAGTTCTGCCCTTTTTCTTACCCTAACCGCCTGAGTACATTCATTATCCCACCAAGGAGGAGAAGGAATTTTGGAGGACTTCCTTCTTACTGGGAATACTCTATCAGCTGAGTCAGTAAGTAACTGAGTAAATGCATCAGAACATACATGTTCGTCTGTATTGAGCAATGATGGTAAGTAGTCAATGTTCCTCTCTATGTGTTCCCTAAACATTTTCCAGTTACTTTTATCACAATATTTATATTTTCTGGTACTCTTGTATGTCAATGGGACACTATTATTTCTAGAGGAGGGAAATCTTATTATTATTGGAAAGTGGTCACTACCATGTGTAGAAGAAAGCCTGTACCATGACAATGTGGATGCTAAGTTAGGAGTTGATATTGCTAAATCAACTGCACTCCTGCCCGCTGTAGGATTTGTGCGCCGGGTGGCTACACCAGAGTTGAGAGTACAAAGATTTTGCTCATCTAAAATGTTCATAAGTGCATTTCCGTAAGATGATGTAGTGGAACTTCCCCATGAAACATGTTGTGCATTGAAGTCACCAACAATAAGGGGTGCAAGAAAGGAGCCTCCCCGTGTGATTTACATGCCTAATAACCCCCATGTACTTCCGGCGCACCCTGGACATAAAACTCCAAGACTCCCTCAGCGAAGGGGGTATTGGAGTGGTATGACAAATCCTTTCACCACAAAGACTCAAAAAGGCTCTTCTCAGAGCCAAGCAAACCACCCATCGGCTCTCCACAAGATAGCTTTGTCTGTAATCTCTACTAACATCGAGGGATTCTCCAGACAGAAATCTGAACTCCTGGCACGTCTGTGCGAAAGCTCACAGTGTGATGTGCTGTGTGTGCAGGAAACTCACCGTGACAACGACCAAGAGAGACCTGAAATCTCAGGAATGTCGTTGATTGCCGAGATACCTCACCCCAAGTACGGTAGCGCTATATTTGCAAAACCTTCCCTATCAATAAAAACAACTTCTTGTGAGGCCACCGAGGACATCGAGTTGATTACCGTGGAGGTTAACAACTGCTGTGTAACGTCTGTCTACAAGCCACCCAACCAAAAATTTCAGTTTAAACACCCCTCTAACTTCTACAATCAACAACACAAGATTGTAATTGGGGATTTCAATAGTCACAGCACAGCTTGGGGCTACTCCGCCTCTAACGCCGACGGTGACGCGGTGGAGGAATGGTCGGAAGCTGAAAATTTAGAGCTTATCCATGACCCCAAATTACCTGCATCATTTAATAGCCGGCGTTGGAGGAGGGGATATAACCCCGACCTATTATTTGTAAACAACAGCATTGCCTCCATGTGCGAGAAGGACGTCCTCCAGCCTATTCCGGCTACACAGCACCGGCCGATCATCTGCCGAGTAAGAGCAGTACTAAAGCCCATCTCAGCCCCATTCAGGCGTCGATTTAATTTCGCGAAAGCAGATTGGAAAGCATTTTCTCAGGAAATAGACTCTGCTCTCTCTGGCCTTGACCCCGTTCCGAATAACTATGACAGTTTTATAAACATAGTCCGGAAAGCATCTTGCAAACACATTCCTCGTGGCTGTCGTACATCCTATATCCCTGGGTTAAGCCGTGACTCTGTAAAGAAACTTGCGCAGTATGAGTCGTTATACGAAAAAGATCCTTTCGCAGAGGACACCATACTCGCTGGTGAGGAATTGATGCAGCTGATTGGGGATGACCGTAGAGTAAGATGGATAAACCTTGTTTCATCTGTTGATATGACGCACAATAGCAAAAAAGCCTGGTCCACTATAAAAAAGCTTACTGGGGATCCCCCCTCTGCGTCCAACCCAGGGCAAGTTACCCCTAACCAAGTCGCACATCAACTGCTTATGAATGGCAAACCTACATCCCGCTTACCCAGGCATGCGAAGCACAACATACCTTCTAATATTTCCAATGACAAAATAAGCAGACCTTTCACGCTAGCCGAGATTGTCCAGGGAATCAAGGATATGAAAAACGGCAAGGCCGCGGGTGTGGACGACCTGACGGTGGAACAAACGAAACACCTCGGCCCAGGGGCAGTGTCCTGGTTGCTTGCTCTTTTCAACGACTGTCTCAGCTTTTGTAAACTTCCTAAGCCGTGGAGGAGAGCAAAAGTTGTTGCCCTCCTTAAACCCGGTAAATGTCCAAAAGACCCAAGAAGCTACCGTCCCATCTCCCTACTCTGTCATTCATACAAGCTTTTCGAAAGACTCCTCCTAAATAGACTATCCCCCGCAATAGACCCAGAATTAATTAGTGAACAGGCGGGTTTCCGGCCGGGCAGGTCGTGCACCAGCCAGACCTTGAACCTCACACAATACATCGAGGACGGCTACGAAGCACGTAAGGTCACTGGTGTCGTATTCGTCGATCTATCGGCTGCATATGACACCGTTAACATTCGCAGACTTTTGGAAAAAGTGAGCCGTATCGCGAACGACCCCGGATTCATATCTATCCTACGGGAAATGTTGAATAACCGACGGTTCCAAGTGCTGGCTGGTGGCCAAAAAAGCAGGTGGAGAATCCAAAAGAACGGCCTGCCCCAGGGAAGTGTCTTGGCCCCCGTCCTTTTCAACGTCTATACAAATGACCAACCTATTGGTGGTGCTACAAGACATTTTCTATACGCGGATGATCTTGCACTCGCAGCGCAGACACCAAGCTTCGACGAGGCCGAACGCCAGCTAAAAGTTGCATTAGAAGACCTGGACGCTTACTACGCTGCAAACAGTCTCAGACCAAACCCAGCAAAAACGCAGTCGTGTGTCTTCCATCTCCGCAACGGACAGTCAAACCGTGCCCTTAAACTGTCGTGGCGTGGTGTCAACATTGAACACTGCCCTACTCCGCGGTACCTCGGTGTCACGTTAGACAGATCGCTTACTTATAAGTGGCACTGCAGGAATACAAAAATGAAAGTAGGCAGTAGAAACAACATCCTGCGACGTCTTACGACCACCTCTTGGGGAGCGGCCCCACACGTGTTGCGCACGACTGGCCTGGCTCTGGCCTTCTCTGCTGGCGAATATGCCTGCCCCGTGTGGCATCGCTCAGCCCACGCCAAGGAGGTCGACGTTGCGCTTAATGAAACATGCCGCATCGTCACGGGCTGTCTCAAACCGACTAAACTCAATAAACTTTACCCTCTTGCGGGCATAGCTCCACCTGAAGTCCGCCGCGATCTGGCTTCTGCAGCGGAGAAACAAATACAAGAGTTGGACCCACGCCACCCACTGCACGGCCATGAAGCTTTGCCCTCGCGTCTACGTAGTCGGAAAAGTTTTTTACTATCCACACCTTCCTTGGCTAACTCCCCCCAAGAATTTAAACTCCACCAATGGGCAACCAAATACCCTTCGCCACCGGACTTTATCTCCCCTTCCGAAAACCTCCCAGCTGGCGCCGAATTGCAGTGGCCGGTCTGGAAGTCACTGAACCGTCTTCGTGCCCAGGTTGGTCGCTGCAAGACCAATATGGCAAAGTGGGGTTTCGCGGTGCAGGACAATATGCAATGCATTTGTGGTGAGGCCGAACAGACGATGGAGCACCTTACGATCTGCTCCAAATGCCCTACGACCTGTTCAGCGGAGGACTTGATGATAGCGTCGGACGCTGCTGTGTCCATCGCCAAGTTCTGGGCACATGTAATTTGAGTCTTTGACACGACAGAAGAAGAAGAAGAAGAACCAACAATAAGGAAAGGTTTTGGGATAAATAGTAGAATATTATAAAGTTCTTGATAGATAGAGACAGAAGGATGAGGTATATAAATAGATATTATACATATATTATTTATAGTTATGGCTATCATAGAAAAAGTATCACTATGTGAAGGAAGAGGAAAGGAAGTGAAAGAGATAGAATTGTGAATGAGTAAGGCGTTTCCAGCATACTTATCTTGTCTGTCGATGCGGAGACAAGAGTACCCATTCACTTTGAATGTGGAACCTGGTGCGAGCCAGGTCTCACATAGAGCTATTATAGATGGCTCATATTTATTAAGTAAGTGAGTTAGCTCACTTCTTCTAGAGCGAACACTACGACAGTTCCACTGTAGAAGAAGTTTGATTGGACTTTGGTCCATTATTGATGAGAGTTTGGTTGATTGATTCGATTATTGAGGCAGCGTGGTTCGGTTCTATTAAATTTGATTGACAGAGTGAATTTATAAGGTTAGTAATAATCTGTATAACATCAAGAGATCCATTATTGTTAGGTGACTTCAATGCACAACCATTAGCTGGGGCGGGCATATCATACTCCCTTATAAGGGATTGATGTGCAGCGCGGTCATATTGATGAGTGTTAGATGGCTTATAAAGTGATCGAGGCTTTAAAGTTACGGTTCTCTTGTATGATGTGGAAGGGCTTGAAGTAAAATGTTGCTTATTTTTATTTTGACTGTGATTGTCCTCAAAATGAGTGGCTGTTCTGCCATTAAGGATATCAGCATATGACTTGGTAACAGTTGGATGACATTTACTTGCCTCTGCATATGAGATACAGCTCTCTGCCATTGTTTTTTTTATTGCTCTTTGTCTAGATAGTTCTGGACAAGATTTACTTGTTGCGAAGTGTAAACCGGAGCATAGGCAACAAGATGCACTATTCTCCTCAATGTTGCAGTTCGCTCCATCATGTTCTTGGCCACATCTATAACAGCGAGGTTTAGACCTACACTGTGTTTTAGTATGGCCGAATCGACAGCAGCTGTAGCACTGGATCGTAGGGTATGAATAAAGTTCTACAGGTAGTGCGTTATAACATATGAATATCCTTTTTGGCAGAACTTGACCATCAAATGTGAAGACCACCGATTGAGATGGCTTCCAAGTAGGGGTGTTATCAATAATTACTTTATAATTAAGCCTTCTCATTTTTAAAATTTTTCCACATCCTATAGGCAAAGTAACATTAGCAGAAATTTCTTCCTCAGACCAATCGGACGGTATCCCTTTTACCACACCTATCCGTGTGATGTTAAAGGTAGGTATGAATGCTTTGAGTTTTTGATCCAATAAACTATTATGTTTTATAAAATTATTTGCATCAGTGTGTGATGAAAAGGATAGACACATTCGGTTACGACCTATTCTTTTTACACTACCAAGTATGATGTTCCTAAAATGGTTATGTTGGAGGAATTTTCCGAATGTGATTGGATGTAAGGTAGGGCCATCATGTGACGCATCTTTTGATACGTGCACAATGTAAGGGCTACTATCAGAAAGTTGATATTCAGTTCGGCCAATAAATTTATGTGTATTTACGTTGCTTACTTCCATCGCGCCAGACAGTGAAGGTGTTGGAGCCGGTGTGTGTGTGGTTGCTGAGCCAATGTCTGCTGGAGGAGCAGAGCGCAACAATGGTGACCTATCCCTACTTACTTTCTCCACAACAGTGTCGCTATCTGAGTTACAGTTACATATGAATGCGCGGTTAGCCTCAATATCTTTGGCCTTGAAGAATTTCCTTTTGCGTTTATGGCAGTCTTTACAGTGCTTCTTGCGTTTTAACGCCTTAGAATTATCGATGTTATGTGAATTCCCTTGCTTGTAATACTGCTGTGCATCGGATTCCATGCCTGACTCATTTGTAGAGGATACCGTCACATTGTACCCTACTACAGGAGTACCCTGGCTGTCGCCATGGTCCTCCGCATCCTCCCAAGTACCGCCACCGCCGGGATCCGGCGGCCTCATATTTACACCTATCTATATACTTATAATTAGAACTTACCGACTAGTTGAATATTTACACACACTAAAAACTATAAATTAGTTTTCACTAAATACTATAAAATAAATAAACAAATAACTTCCCTGACCCCTAAATGATAATTAAATTAAATTTTAAAATTTGCCAAAGAAAATTCCCGCCTATCCGCTTCGAAAGTTCCCGCCGTTTTTTTTTCCTCTGCCTCCTTTCTTTCTTTCTTTTTCTTAGTTATGGCTTCTGTCAGCAATATAGGACAATTTAGCCAAATACTCGTACGAATAGCGAACTACCACTATTGTACTGTAATCGTTTGAAATAATTTTTTGAAAATGAAAAAAAACTCTGCCTCCTCTCAGCGCTTTCCCGCTAAAACTCCAAACGGGTATTGTCAGTTTACTGTCACTGTCATTAGGGTTGTCCAATTGTTCATTTTTGTACTGCAATTTCGTCGAGTGGTTGTTAAATAGATTATTTAAACTAATCGATACCAAATCCCCACAGAATGAGGGCAAAATTGACTGGTTGGGAGCACCAGAAGAGTATTGAATTCTCAGAGAGTTTATGAGAAGAACGAGACGCCATCACGGAGGAGTGATATTAAATTGTAAAGAAATGTTTTTCAAATTCGCACCCGAAAGGACTTTAACGCATTTTTGACGAGTCCGGCAAAACGCCCCAACGTGTGGCCAAAATGGGTCAAAATATTATCCATTTTGGCCACACGTTGAGACATCGCTTCACACTTTTTTTTTTTGACTGAACGAGCACAGCAGTGGCCTAAATGGTTAAGACTTAGGGCCAGACTCCCCAAAGATGCAAGTTCAAGTCCTATTGGGTGCGAATTTTTGGAAAAACACTTTCTTATAATTTAGTCATCCAAGTGTAGGAAACTGGGAAACACTATAAAATAGGTATATTAAAAAATATCGAAGTTGTTCGAAAATACTACTTAAGTATCGATCGATCAACTCGATTGGTTCTTGACTTCGCATCACTATAATCTAGTGTTATCAGCTTCTGACCATTTCCCGTTTTAGGGGAAATGCTTCTCTAAAAAACTTATTACATCAGGAAAGTGTGATTGAGAATAGTTATGGTTCCAAAAATCTCTCGCCGTAAAAATAATGTTTTTTTTTCCGCTAAATATCTACACAATCTGTTGTCAGTATATTATTGTAGACTAGAGTAGACTGCACTAAAATTGTACATTATTTAAAATCAATGTACCTCTACACAGTTTGAACAATATATTCTTATTCAAAATGTATTCATGTATGATTAAGTCAATCCAACTAAAGTCAAACATTACATTTCAGGTACTTTAGAATAATAATAACTACTTAAATCTTTGCTCGATGGTAAAAATTACTTTGTGGAGGTGGCAACTTAGAAACCTTTTTGCCACTGGAAATTGAATTCGGCGCGCGCATGTCTCGCTCTGGCTTGTAAAAAATCAAAGTGTGCAATAAATAATGGCTTCGTCGGCGAGTTCGGAGTATTCGGAACAAATTGATATCAACGGTGATACTTCGTGCCCGTGTTATAAAAAGTCTAAAATGGATAATAAAGTAACTGTTGTGTTAGGTGCTCAGTGGGGAGACGAAGGAAAAGGCAAAGTGGTGGATCTTCTGGCTCAAAACTCTGACATCGTGGGCCGCTGTCAGGTTTGTAAATGTTATCTTTATTAAATTGTAAAATAAACATAAGAATTCTAGTGGTATTTATTTAGAACACGACGCGATTCCCGACCTCTGGAAATAGAAAAGAAACACTTTCCAAGATGACCCCTCTTCTTTGAGGTTAGGAGTTAGTTCGGTAAAGTTGATAAACCGTGAAATTACTAATTAAATTATTCTAAAAACCAGCAATAGAGTAATCGTAGGTGTGAAAAATCGTCTTCAGGATAACCTTTCGCTGTTGGCTGAACGCCAAGATTTGTTTGAAAACATGTGAATGTAAGACAATGTTTTTGTAAAGAATTGTTCATTACGTTATACGTGCCAAGAGCGGGAAGTTTACGGACGTCCTGCGTTGAGTAAACTGTCCAGGAAAATTACGTAACTAAACTCTATTTTAAATATAACACCGCAACACTGTATAGGTATTAATATAATCATGTGACTTAGCCATAGGTACCTCTACAAGGGTGCATAGGACATGGGCTGTGTGTATATCATTTGTGGATGTAAATAGACCTTGCTTGGGTGGTAATTGTGGATATTTGCCAAGGTCTGGGTCGTTTGTATTGTCATGGCCATTGTAAACAGTCTAGTTTGATATTTATATGTTCCTATTATAAAATCAGTATCAAATGCTTGAGATTTTATTTTGCCACTGAACAGATTAGCTACCTATAATAGGTAGCTACATTACATTTATGTTTTATCTATCATTCTTCACTTTCGTCTTTTTAACTTATGATATTTCAATATTTTATTTTAATTGAATTGGTATAAATTGAGATGCGCCGAATATTTGTTTATTATTCGATATTCACCAAATTTTATATATTCTGCCTTTTCGGATGCTTTTCAAGTCAATGCATACATCTTTAAAGATGATTACTCACATCGTCATTATAATATCCACTATCTAGGTAAAATTAGTCAAGTCAATTTAACAATGAAAATACTTATGTATTTGGTAACATAACAAATTGCATTGCAATTGAATGTCCTTGCGTTACTTTATCACAACCTTTATGATTGAAAGTGATAGAGAAATCTCTTTACAATAGAGATATCATTTTGGTTCAAGGTCTTTATGTATTGAGAAATCCCAACAAAAATATTAAAACAAAAACCCACACAATATTAAGATTAACTTGCTTGGCGAATGTACCTACTTTTCCAACCCTAGTTACTTACATACAATAATTGTGGTACAATACAATATGTTGAATATAACTTTTTTTTTGTTGCTTAGTGGCAATCAGTCGCAGACAATCATGTGCAAGGAGCTCCTCAGTAGGAGACACCTCATCCTTCACCATCTGTCACCAAGCTTTTGTATGTCATAGCGTTTCAGTCATTTAGAGTAACTGATGGTTACTAACGTGGTAGCTAGATCATTTGGATGATTTTCCAATTGGGTTTTATATTTGGTCCCTGTTGCTTTTAACTCCTCCTTAACAGTTCTTATGTTTAGTCCGTCATGAATTTCTGTGTTGAAGATGAACTTATATTATAAAGATAAAAGTTTGTGTGTAAATAAGTAAACAAGTATTTATTTATTTCGTGATTTGTTTTTATTGCTCAAGGCATATTTACTAGAAATATATTATATGAAAATTCATCTTTAAAAATTCCCTTGTGGCGAGATTTGAACTCGCGTCCCTGGATCAGTACCCCAGTGCCTTAACTGCTCGGCCACGCAAGTTCCCATCTCGAGCAGCGAATTTAAGAATATGAATGTTTCCCTGTCTACTATTTTTCGACTAAGGCTCGATTGAGTCCCATCTACATCTATTTTGAATTTTTCCTTTAAAATATTTTAAGTTTTTATTTGTTACTTCACATAAAAACTACTGAACCAATTGCGACGACACTTGCAGATAGTAGCTAGAGGTAGGGTTTAACATTTAGGCTGTTTTTTATCACGATCACGGGTTATAGATGTTAAGTCATTTTTCTTTTTAGAGTACCAAACCTCAAAATGATCAGTTTGTTGTCTTACCATATAGTCGAGCGAGAGACAATTAAAATCATATGCTGTATAATTTTAGATCATTATAATTTTCATTTTTTATCAGAATTCAAGTGTGTTTCCTTGCATATAAAATTTAATAAACCAGTATAAGTAGGTAACTTTTAAATCATAATTCAAGTCTGTTTCTTTCCATAAAAAATTTAATAAACCAGTATAAGCAGGCCCTTAGGTCAAATGAGCGCCGATACAAAAAGAAGCTTCCGTATTGCGTCCGGTTCCATTCCATATACATATGGTCGAATACGATTACAGAACCTTTAGCGCGCGACTTCAACTCGCACTTGACCGAGCTTTTAGGGTTTCGTAGGCAACAAGAAAACCTTTAGGGTTTCGTCATATCCGTCTGTCTATCTGTCCGTTCGTATGTCCGCGGCTTAGCTCAGAGACGCTGAGTAATATGAAGCTGTAATTTTGTATGAGTATAGGTACATATTGATCACGGCAAAAAATAGTACAATAAAAAAACATTTAGTTTTTTTAGGGTACTTCCCCCACGTGTAAAATGGGTATTTTTTTTTCTTGTTTAGCCTATCGGGTGGGGTATCGTTTGATAGATCTTTTAAAGTCATTATCATTGTGGGTTTTCAAAAACCATTTTCCGTTAATGTGCTTCGGAACCCGTGGGACTCATACTGGGGATAACTCTATTTCAACAAAAAAGTTTTATTAACCTTTGTTTCGCTCGCGTATTTCCTCGCCCGCGCCGCGCTCGTCGCGTTCTATTGCGTTTAGGGTTCGATTTTCGAAATATTGGGCTTTAATTAAAGTACTAGTTTATAAATTTATATGTACCCCCCTCTAACAGCCAAATTGCTATACTTGGATACATCACATTATGTATTCACGATAGTACATAATAATAATGAACATAATATAAATGAAGTTTAAAGGAAAATTATTACAGCTGAGCTGTCTTTTCAAATTTACGAATTGAAAGAAATAAAAAGTGAATTCGGACCAATTCCTTTGAATATACTAGGTAGGTGTTAGTTGTAACGACTTTTCCAGATTGCAATCCCTGTTATTGGAAACTACGAAACCCTACACTGCGAGTGGCCCAACAAGGCACGCGCTTGCTCAATTTTTATTTATTGTTAATATTTATTACTTATATTATTTTTTCAGGGTGGCAACAATGCAGGACACACGGTGGTAGTTGACGGCCAAGAGTTCGATTTCCACTTACTGCCCAGTGGAATCATCAACCCGAAATGTACCTCTGTTATCGGTAAGTCAAAGACAAACTCAAAATTTATATATTCAATAAGACATTCAGATTGTCGTTTTGAAACGTCAGAAAACTACTGTCTTTGGAACGCGACTGTTTGGTTGTTAGAGAGGGGGACGCGGGAGTGCACATAACTCTAAAGCTGAAATCTATATAGTTCGTACTTTGTCTTAGCTCAGACTTACCTTAGCTTGAGCCAAGTAAAACTGACATAAGACAATTTTGGTACTTATAACGCGATCTTTGCGATCAGAAAATATTAACTTAAGTAGCGATATTACTAATTTCTACCACACTTACAATTTGGAAGCTTCTTAATTATTTAAGTAGCCCTCAAGTTTTCGGTGGCGTAGAAACGCAATCACGCAAAAATACTGAACCGATTGCTATGAAACTTGAAATATAAGTAGTTGGATACCGGAAACAACACATAGGCTATATTTTATCCCGATATCCCGCGGGAACGGGACTTACACGGGTGAAACCGCGGGGCGTAGCTATAGTATTTCATAATAATGTATTATTTTTGAGTCACATAGCGTAGGTAGATCTAGCTAGATAGCTATATCATATAGATAGATATCTGACGTAAGATTCAGAGATTTAGGTTTCGCAACAATTCGCGAGTAATGTTCGGTAACCTTGACAAATTCAACCGTAGTCGAACGTTTCAAACGAGATTACTTTATCTGTAACTTGTCACGGCTGCATTAAACCGTTTCCGCTTGGTTTAACGTATGACGAGCTATTCCTACTAATATTATTTACCAGTTTCACCTGCATAAGTCCCGTTCTCGCGGGAATATCGGGATAGAAAGCCAATCTGCACACTGCACCGAGCTTGATTGCAATGAATAAGTTCCACACACCTTTAAAAGAGTCAGAACAAAAAAAAATACGCGACGAATTAAGAACCTGCTCCTTTTTTTGAAGTCGGTTAAAAATTCGAACGTTGTTGTTGGAATGCCCACTTATTTTTTACGTTCATTTATAAACGATGATTAACAGATGATCAAGTTATGTGACGTTTCCCTCTGTCTGTCAACTTTGAAACTTCATGCCACAGTAAAAAAACGATACATAGTTATGCAGCTGTTACCTAGCGTTTATAAGTAAGGGGTATCATTATAATCTAAGCTTATATTACCTAGCTAGATGGTGGGAAATAGAACAATGAAGTTAGAATTTAAACCAACATTTTTAAAGGTGTGTAAATAAATTTTTGAATAGTTTAACTGTGGAACCTATGTCCACCTGGGCCGACATAAAAATGCTTCACTATCAGGTGACCTTTTTCCTTCTCATCTCCAATACAGACCAATCTAGTTTTATGCTGTCCACATTATTCCAAAAAACCACTACTATATTTAATTACAACTTTTGTTGTCATTTTTGCGTCAAGAGAAAGGTATAAATACGCATAACATAACAAAAATATAAGTCAAGCAACATGTATACCTACGTATGTTTTTTAAAACCTATTGAGTAGGTACTGCATAAAAAGAAACAACATTTGCACAACTTTGTGCTGTATTACAATTAAAACACTTTATTTATCCGGTTTTATCGCGTTTTTATTCATTATTTGACCCGAGCTTTCGCCAACTTTACAGTTGGCTTTTTCAAGGTTGACTGAGATGTAATTTGTCTATTTTTAACATTCTAAAAAGTTACAGTAAACTACCGCCTCATAATTATTTGCAATAAAAACGTTCCAGTAAACGCAGACTATAGAGTTATTGTAATAGTTTTCAATTTAAATTATAATTATTTTTATCCCTAACTAGCTCAAAAAAAAAAAAAAAAAAACTACCATGGCTTCGGAACGCGCCCTCACATGAGAAGAAGCCACGAAGAAACTCATGGGGGTTCTCTTTTGCTCAGAAATTTAAAAAACAATTTTTACATCAAACTAAGAATTAACAAATCTAAATAACAAAAAATACTAAGTCCTACAAAAATGGCTAACGGTATCTTGTGGTCTTGCAGCTGTTGTTGGCTGGGCCTGGGACTTGATCAAATGAAGTACAGGGTCCCAGACAGGTGGCACTTTCCAGCCATCTTCCCTATTGAAATTATTAGGGTGTTTCTGAATTTCAATAGCTTCCCGAAGCATCCTGGGTACATACCGCTTCTCTGTAGCCAGTACCTGTGCTTTATCGAAGCGAAGGAAATGGTTAGACTTGTCCAGCGTGTGTTCACAAACTGCAGACTTCTGATACCGCCTGTGCTTCACATCAGCCATGTGCTCTCTTAGACGAGTGGCAACACTTCGTTGGGTTTGCCCTATGTAACAGGCGCCACACTCACAATCGATCTTGTAAATGCCTGCTTCCTCCAGGGGTATCTTACACTTGACTGGTCTTAACAATTGTTGGATCTTTCTGTGTGGCTTATAGTAAGTTTTAATCGAAGCTCGTTTCAAGATTCCTCCAATTTTGTCTGTGACTCCCTTGATGTATGGAAGGATAGCCGGGACTCGATCAACTGTAGGTGGTTTGGGGCGGCTCCTGTGAACGTGGCGCGGCACTTGGAGGTTGTTGCGACGTAGGACTTGTATTACAATTTACAATACTATATCTTTATACTGAAACGAACTTTAAACATGTGTTGTCTATAACATAAACAATAAACTTATCGCGGCCCGACTGGTAACAAATTAATTTACCTACATCAATATTATACTACTGTATTCTACGACTTTCGATGTCTAAATTCCTGGAAATGGAACATAAGTTTAAACCTCTCTAACTAACACTCGTATTCATAGGCGAGTCTGATGCCTGTATTTTTTCAAACCTAGGCTAGGTATAAGTGGATTCTTCTTCTTTTTTTTATATGGCTCTATTCCATTTGGACATTAGCCAGTGTCAAGTATTATTATTATTTGCAAGTTATTTGCATCGAAACAGACAAGTCGTCATAGTTAAAGTGAAATCGAGGGAATCATTGTAAAACGGCGGCCATTTACAATGAATGTTCACGCAGCTTTGGAGACAACTATCTTCACTATCACTACACTTTGTACACCTTCACGAACCTAAATTGATTAATATGCCCCCGAAATTTAACAATTTATACGCATTTGAACTAGGTTCATTTTGTGAAATGAAAATTTTGCAACCACATCGCCTCACCGCGTTCCCTCTAAAACACATGAGTGGATTCGGCTTTTGTCAGTTTTTCATTGACGTTGGTTGTCATTCATAAGAGCAAGACAAAGCTTTTGATAAATCGCGCCCCCAAAATTGTTTATAATTTTTAAGTTACCTACTGTTAAAGTTTATGTTGCATAAATATCTATACAAATTTCACAGTGCTATACCAAAAACTCCTAAAATTATTTCATAAGAAAGTCTCCAACGAAGAGTTGGTCTAGAAACGATGGGTCCATAGAGCAAGACTGGTCTCTATTAGATACTACAGGAAGGTCGCCTGATTGTGATGCATTTTAAACTCGGCTCTGACGGACGAGCTTCACCAGTTTTTAAGTCAAACTGTTGGGGAAAAACTAACACACCTTCAAACATATGAATCAAAATTCGAACGTTAGAATACGCAAGTCGCAACCCACTATCTATATAATCTTAGGATGGGTCATTGTTTTGTTTTACTTTAAAACCTCGGTACAAACATACCTACATACTAAATATTCGCAACCCTAGTGATCTTATCTAAACGTTTCGTTATACGTACTGAATCTGCCTATCACGTGTGTGTCATGTCATGACATTAAATATAGCGTTAGTCATTAGCCTCGCATCAACATATTACGTAGTCATTACGAACTATTGGTTAACTGGTTAGAACCGACTTTGGACTGTACAACTGATTCTAAGGGAGGTCGCGGATCGTATAAAGGTGCCTTACGGACGAATACAGAAATGTCGGTACGACATTGCAACAATGCTGTTTATAAATACAAGCCGGAAAGTGTTTTATTTCAAAGCAAAGTCTCGGAAACTGAAGAAATATTACAGAAAAGCTACTTAAAATTTGAGTTCTTCAAATTTTAGGGAACTTGCGTGGCCGAGCGGTATAGGCACTGGAATATTGATCCAGGGACGCGAGTTCAAATCTCGCCGCAAGTGAATTATTGAAGATGAATTTTTCCTTTAAAATATTTCTAATAAAATAGTAATCAAACTCAAATATACCCATACTAATGTTGAATTCAGAAGCTGCTCAATTATTTAGGTACCCTTCAAACTTTGAGTGGAGTTTCTGTGTACGGCCGTTAGCTAATTATGCTCGCGTCGATTTTCAACTTGATATATTTAATTTGCTAAATGTTTATTTTTAAAGGGAAAAGAACTACTGACGAAAAAAAAACCTACATACTAGATACATTCATACATAGCCTACGTATAATTATAATACATATACAAAAAAAAATTAAAATGGTTTTTTGCATAAGTTTTATTTGGTGGCATAATGATCGTCCAACGAAATAGAGTTCGGTATCAAATCGGCAGTGGCCATCACCTATATGTCTTAAATAAATAAATAAATATTGCACGACATAAATTACTAGACAACGGATATCCTACATAATATACTTTTTTTGTAGATACAAACATATTATACATAGAAAGACACCTTGTCCATGTTCATTTTCAGACCAACTTTGAGCGACGCGTGATAGATTGGCGTTACCATAATGTTCAGTTCAGCTGCTGACTCAGAAATATATAGTCAGCGTAACGGAGGTGATTTAAGAACGAGCCCTTAACGTCGACTCCCTTCCCGTCCCAGTCGAGTGTCTTAAAAATGATTCTGATTTTAGTTGTTTATAATTTATACTTAAATACCGGCAACAGAAGTACATCATCTGTAGAAACTTGAACTGTCTAGATATTACAGTTCATGAGCCTGATGATGACAGGCAAACGGACAGAGGTCCCGTATTAGGTACGGATACCCTAAAATCATAAGGAATTCGATAGGAAGAACCTTTATTAGCAAAGAGAGAGAAACAACGAAATTTCTCAGTTTAAAATATTAGTTGAATATGATTTTTATTCGGTTGGCAAGCTGACAATTGATTCGATACATTGTAGCTGATGAAAAGTGTTTTGTTAAAACTCTTCTCGTCTCTTACATTACGCGTTACATACGTAACACCATTCATTATGGCTCTCGTATTCAGTGTTGTATGTAGGTAGGTAGGTACTTGTAGAATGGCATTGGCAAATCTGATCCAATGCCGTTTTACAAGATGTTAGCTGTAATCCCCGATCCCGTCAGTATTTCGAAAAACCTTTTATTATCGGATGCCTTCATCAATCTTTACTACTATTGTAAATGCCAAAGTAACTCTGTCTGTCTGTAACACTTTCACTTGTAACCGCTGAACCGATTTTGATCAATTTTCGTTAATTTTTGTACGCTTCTTTTGATCCTGGATATTCCCGCGGGAACGGGACTTACGCGGGTGTAACCGCGGGGCTCATAGTAAGGAATACGCTTTCCTTTCAGCTACCCATATAATTCTTCCATATAATATAGCATAATCAAAACCGACATGGACTTGGCCTCGAACAATTCAAGACAAATAATTAGTCATAAACATGAAAAAATAATTCTTGCAATGACAAAATGCGAGTACCGCTTCATACCAGGCACAGTGGATAAAGTTAAACTTATAATTTATTCTGAAGGTCGGTACAATTTATGGTTATTAAGCCGATTGTGATGTCATCACGAGCTATCTAAGGCTTTTCTTGTTTATTTTAGGAATTAAATTGCTTTTCAGTTCAGTAATTGGATTTCTTGTTGAGTTTTACTTTTTCATTTAACAAAGTCGTCAGAATTTGTTATTTTGTTCTATTCTTTGAAATATAATTGTAACCTATAGAATATAAAGGTCCCTGGAGACCCGAGGGTCCCCTAAGGGTCCTTTAGATTACCTAGCGATGGTGGGTAATAGAATTCGAATTTTGAGTCAACTATATCAAACGTTTTCTAAAGGTGTGTCAGTAAATTTCCGAACAGTTTAACGGTGAAACGTATGAAACTCGGCCGTCTGGGCCGACATACAAAAGCTTTATTATCAGGCAGCCATTATTCTAGTCTTTACAAGGGACCTGTCCAGTTCTATGATAAACCCTTTATCTACAAGGTATATTGACCTGTTATTGTTTGATATGATTGATCGGTTCGATCGGAACCACCGACACAAGTGTTCCATGTTCCAACACAAACTTTAAACTTAAAAATGTCATGAGTTTTTTAAAATGGTAAAATACTTATGTAGGTCCTTTCCAAAAGATACTGTTCACAGAATTACTGATGTACCGAAAAAAAAAACAGTGATCCGTCTAACTAATTCGAAGAAAATCATCGTAATTCTTGAAAGTTTTATCAGCGGAGTCTTCACCTTCGTGGTGTTCAATACAGTAAACAATAGCATCATTAATTATTCACTACAGGTAGTTAATAACTGTTTTAACTGTGTGCTTGTCGTTACTCGTATTAGAGGAATTGACCATTGTTCTTTAATTGAAATGGCAATACGCGATTGAAATGCAATACCGAGATATCTATAAAGTGTTCTTTAATTGATCAAATTCACTCGCAGCGAGGTGAATTTTTGAAGACGTAAAATATTTGTATTAGAAATGCCTTGAGCAATAAAAAAATAAATTACGAAATATAGTTACACTTCACCGGGTCTCATAATTACGGGGTCTTATTATTATTTATCTTGTTACCTCGACGTTTCAACCATGTTTTTTAAAAGTTTAATTTCTTGTTTTCAGGAAACGGTGTGGTGATCCACTTGCCCGGTCTTTTCGAGGAGTTGAAGAAGAACGAGTCCAAAGGCATGAAGGACTGGCAGGACCGGCTCATCATCTCGGACAGGGCGCACCTCGTCTTCGACCTGCATCAACAGGTTATTTCTTTTATGACCTGGGGAAATAACATCATGACGGGACTCCCCTGGTATTATTGCTTATTGTAAACAATTTGAAAACTTCCGCTAAGTTCTTTGAAAGCCTAGTGCCTATGAGAATTGTTACTAGGAACATGGGATTTTATCTTTTTGACACATTGTTAAACATCCGCTGCAAATTCTCTGAAACTGGTAGCGATTGCGATGAACTTTGGAATATAGGTAGCTGGAGACCTGGGATAACACATAGGCTACTGTTTATCCCGATATTCCCGCGGGAACGGGAACGCGTGGCGCAGCTAGTATTTTATTTAAAGCATATGCTCATTCGCTTGTTTAGCTTGTCAGCAGTCAGGTAAAACATTTTATCGATATAGATGAGGGGCCAGGGGTGGTTTTATCGATAGAGATGAGGGGTCAGGGGTGGTTTTATCGCTCTTCCCATTTAAACTACTGTGATTTTTGAGACTTGCATTAGATACCACTTCAGTTTTTTATGAATTTTAAAATGTATAGATGACTAAATTTGAAATTCAACAATGCTTTCCAAAAATTTACATCCAACAAGACGTGAAAGAACAAAGACGCGTAAATAAATTCGAAATATCTATGATGAATGAATGAATAGATTATTTATTGTACACATCATAATACCTATACAAAGAAAAAGCCTTATCTTTTAAAACGAACTCTTCCAGGCAACCTTAAGATGGCAGGGATTAGACAAACTTTATTCTACTTACCAAAAATTTACAAAACACATTAAAGGAACTAAAAATACAACTAATTATATAAGAACGGTGCAGGGAGCCGCGTTAGCCTTAAAGCGATCTCTTCCAGGCAACTTTCACATGGAAACGATCAATAAAAAGAACGTTCTTCACAGGTGGACGGTCTACAAGAAGCGGAGAAGGGTAAGAACTCCCTCGGGACCACAAAGAAGGGCATTGGACCGACTTACTCGTCGAAAGCGACGCGCAACGGTGTTCGGATTGGAGACTTGCTGGGTGACTTCGCTCTCTTTGAGGACAAGTGAGTTTAACTTTAGGATTATAAATAACTACTCCAACCTAACTCCCTATTACTAATAAGACTATACAGGGTGCAAAGAAGATACCCTTTTAAGCCGAAAGGGGGTTCCAGACGTCTAGGCGAACTACTTTTGTTCTATGACTTTTAGAAATTCGAATACTTTATTTGAAAAATTTGAAGTTATGTTTCACTGAAAAAACCGCTGGTTTTGAAAATAAAGGCAATTTAAGTTTTGATGGTAGTAGAGCAAACTAAATAAAAGGACAACTTAAGATCAATGACCTATAATTACTCTAAAAAGCAGCTGATTTTCAAGTAAACTTTAACCTTAAAAAATTTCGAAAACTGCTTCGAATTTTCAAAAGTTGTAGAACAAAAGTAGTTCGCCTAGACGTCTAGAACAATCTCCTTTCGGCTTAAAAGGGTATCCTCGTTTCACCTGGTCAGAGTAGTTATTCCGCTTTGTGTTTCTGTCTGTCAACTTTGAAAATACTTGTCACGGAAAAAGACAGCATGTTCTCACTACTCCGACCTTACTCCACGTTTCTAAAGTATAAGTACCATATAATGCACCTGGAACCTAGTAGTACCCGTTACGTTGTTATATCGTCGAACTGTCTGTTTCATTTTATGGTTGGAATAAAAAGAAATGCCTAGTGGGAGGTGGACTTGCTCACAAAAGTTTCCTTACCATAATAAACACATTTGTTATATGGAAACCCCTCTAATATTTATTTTATTTTATTCTGTTTTAGAATTTGTTGTTCTGGCGGTTATAGAAATATATCATCTGTAACAATTTCAACAGTCTAGCTATCACGGTTCATGAGATACAGTCAGAGCCCTTAGTATGAGTTTCGATAGTTAATCGTCTCGATGAAACTGGCAGTTTACTTCCATATACTATTGTAGTTCATAGTAGTTACCGCTAGGGGCGCTGATGGAAAACGTATTTATTTATTTATTTAGTTAGGTGCCGTCTTTACCCTTTGGGTACGGAAAATAATCGGTCCAATACCCTAAAAACTAATTTATATTCTTGGTGAAAAAAGGGGCTTAAAATTGCGTTTAAAAGTATTTTTGTTATACGTTAAACCACGTAGTAAACCTAGTCTCAGTAAATAGGGTCTCGTTTTTCCCTTCAGGTACGATACCCTAAAATGCGTTTCGGTGCGTGTTAATAAAGGGATTAATAATAATTGTACCTACTATCTATAAATTCAAATTCAAAATTATTGGCGACCGTCGCATGCGATCGGCATCCTGTGTACCTACGAACGATTATTGCATGTTACCCACATCTAACCTGTATTTTAGTAGTGAATAATAACAATAAGTTATTAATATAATTACTGTAGACTTACGCAAGCAGTCACGAAATTTCGTACTTACTTAAACACCAGACAAATTTTAGTGATTTATGGTGTTATGAATGTTTTTTATAAGTTTCAGATCATTGATTAAATAAATTAAGAAAACAAAAAACATAATCACATAATCGTTTGAAAGTGTAACCAAATTAACGTAAACTACCGTGTCTTTGGAACGCGACCTCCAATGAGAAGAAAAAACAAAAAGTTTACGGGGTTTTTTTTTTCAACCGTCAGATACCGCACCCTAGCAGCGAACTACAAGCGGATGTTCCCGTCTCTCGAGCTGGACATGGAGGCGGAAGTGGCACGCTACAGAGAGTACGCGGACCGCATCCGGCCACTAGTGCGGGACACCGTGTCCTATCTCAACAAGGAGATCAGGGCGGGGAAGCGGGTCTTGGTCGAGGGAGCCAACGCCGCCATGTTGGATATCGATTTTGGTAACTTTTTTTTTTAATTTTGACTAGGCATGGCATAAATAACACGTCACTCTGTATTTCACAGTGTGAAAAAGAAACACAAATAGCAGATGCTAAAAAAACACAAATAGCAGATGCTAAAAAAAAACATGGATTGCTAGTGCTTTGTTTAGAAACTCAACGAGTCACACTATATTTCATAGTGTGAATAAAAAACGCAAATAGCAGATGCTAAAAAAAACTCAAATAGCAAATGCTAACATATAGATTGCTAGTGCTTTGTTTAGAAACTGAACAGGCCACTCTATATTTAACAGTGTGAAAAAAAATTGCAAATAGCAGATTCTAAAAAAACATATTTAAAAAAATCAAGTCAAATATTTACTTATTAACTATGACACCTATTAGACATTTCTCAAATTACATATTATTATATGGACTGCTATTGCTAGTGCTATGTTTAGAAATTGAACGGGTCACTCTATGTTTCATAGTGTGAAAAAGAAACGCAAATACCATCTTGAAAAGTTAAGTTAATGACTAATGCTAACTGATAATTTTCAAGAGTCCCAAGTCTGTTAAAGTTACAAGATGCTGATTCTAGATGAAAATTGCTAAAAGGAGTTGTCACTTATGAAAGTGAAAAATAGCATTAAGTCTGGTCCTATACGAGCTAAACTAAAAATCCCTGTCGGATTCATTGAAAATTGTTGATTATTTTCTGACGCAATGTTTTAGAATATTTTCGTTTGTAAATGACGCCCTAAACTTACGTACTTACATCCACGTCACGTTCCTCTTCCGCTTTTATACAATTTGTAACGGGTAAGTCCTTTTAATCCGAAAGGGGGTTGTTCTAGACGGCTAGGCGAACAAAATTTGTTCTACGACTTTTGAAAATTCAAACTTTTTTTTGAAAATTTTGAGATTATGTTTCACTAAAGAAACAGCTGCTTTTGAAAATAAAGATAATTTAAGTTTTTATTGTAAACCATCAAACTAAATAAAAGGACAACATAAGGTCAATGACCTCAAATTCTCAGAAACAGCTGATTTTCAAGTAAACTATACACCTAATTTTTTCAAAAAGTACTTCGAATTTCCAAAAGTTGTTCGCCTAGACGTCTAGAACAACCCCCTTTATGATTAAAAGGACTTGCCCGTTACACCTTGTATAATGTAAGAAAGACGTTGGGTTCAGTGTGACCCGGCCTTTAACACTTTTAACTGTTTGTTTAGGTACATACCCGTACGTGACGTCATCAAACTGCAGTATCGGCGGGGTGTGCACCGGGCTCGGGCTGCCTCCGAACGTGATCGGCAACGTGATGGGCGTGGTCAAGGCGTACACCACGCGCGTGGGAGACGGACCCTTCCCTACAGAGCTGCACGATGTATGTATAATAATAATAATAAAAAATATTTATTCAATAAACTTTTGTTACATAATAGACTATAGGACTTAAACATTACTGGTAAGACTATAAATAATACATATACCTGAACTAGGTGAAACCTGTGTTTCAGGTGAAGTTGGTCATTGTTATTATAAATTAAATCACTTACAAACAAAATACGAATTTGATTTTACTACAATAAATGATAGTGCATAAAATAGTAGGTACAACAAACGGGTAGGTATAAACAAACGTCACGTGTGACGTCACTGACGTAAACATTGTGTCAACTTTTGAGGTTTGACGGCAACTGACGTTCTTCATTCATCCAACTTTATAGGCCCACAGCAACGCTCACAGCTTGCTGCAACGCAGAAGGTAGTGGGTTCGATTTCCGCCGCCTGGGGACAAGCTTTCCATCAGGTGAAGTGAAATGAGGTCAAATACAAGCCTCATCATCATCATCTCAGCCCTTATCCGTCCACTGCTGAACAAATACCTTTCCCAAGCTTGGAAAATTGTGTACGTAAAGGCGTACTATGATACGTCGTCATACTTTAATGAAAAAAAACCGTGGACATAAATTTATTGATTGCTCCTGTTCGAATTATAGATAATATCTGTATTATGACGATTGTAATTTAACACATGATCACAAAAAAAACCCCCATGAGTTTCTTGTGGCTTCATCTCATCGGAGGGCGCGTTCCGAAGCCACACTAAAATCAATACACCTAAGACGTAGCCAAATGATCATGTGCATTTAATGTTGTACAAGAATCTAAAGGAAATAAACTATTTTGACTATTTTGCGATAAAACCTTTAAAAAAACGCGACATGCAATGTTCCAGGCAACGGGCAAGCTGCTTCAAGAGCGAGGTCACGAAGTGGGAGTGACCACGAAGCGCGTGCGGCGCTGCGGGTGGCTCGATCTAGTCGTCGTGCGGTACACGGCCATGGTCAACGGGTACACCGAGTGAGTCTTCTTCTTTAAAATGGCTTTTCCATTCGGACATTTGCCAGTGTCAAGTATTATCAATATTTGCAAGTTATTTGCATTGAACGACACAGTCAAGTTGTCATAGTTAAAGTCAAGTCGAGGGAATCATTGTAAAAAGGGGGTCATTTTTTACAATGTTTGTTCACGGAGCTTTGGAGAGAACACTGAGCTAAAGTCTATGTTTTAACCGATTTTCACTTTTATTTTCACTTGTACACCTTCACGAAACTAAATTGATTAATATGCCCCCGAAATTAAACAATTTACACGCATTTGTACTAAGTTTCACAATAATGAAAATTTAGCAACACATCTCCTAACCGCGTTCCCGCCAAAAACTCACCGAGTGAGTCATACATACAGCTTCTGTAATATACACTAGCTGCGCCCCGCGGTTTCACCCGCAGAAGTGAATGTATTATCACGGGCGTGGCGGCCGAGCGGTTTTCGAGCGGTTGCAATTTTTCCTTCATTACTCGAGTTCTACTAATTGGATTTCGATGCAAAGTATACCACGACGTTCCTCGAATATAGAACTATCCTATATTAAAAAAACCGACTTAAAAAAAGAACCAAAAATATTTTAAACATTTAAAAACCACCAAAAAAAAAAAGAATTGATAAAAAATACCAAAATAACCTCTACATACAGCGCCACCGACTAATTAATCTGTTTTATCATCTGACGTCGGGCAGCCAAACGAAGTACAATATGGAACCATACAGCCAGTAAAACTGCCCGACTTCAGATGATAAAACAGATTAATTAGTCGGTGGCGCTGTATGTAGAGGTTATTTTGGTATTTTTTATCAATTCTTTTTTTTTTGGTGGTTTTTAAATGTTTAAAATATTTTTGGTTCTTTTTTTAAGTCGGTTTTTTAATTTTTAAATTATTTTTTTATTTCACCCTTTTTAGTACCTACCTACCTACTTTCGACTGCCAAATAAATTAACAATACCTATTGTTACCGTAATTTTAATTATTGAGGAGTTTGCTGATGAGAAGGTGGTTTTAGGTGGCCCATCAATCTGTACTTAGTTCTTTAGGGGTCTATTCTTTTTGGAAGAAGTCCAAAAACGAGTAATTTATTACATTCTAGGAAGCTATCCTGTCCATCATTCCGAAGATACTCATCAGATCCTGACCAAATTTTTATGGGACCACCACGGGGCTTCCACTTTTCCATTAAAAAAAGAACCATCTCAATCGGTCAAGCCACCTTCGAGTAATCGGTGAACAAGTGAATTGAATACAGGTTTTTGAGGAGCATTCCCGGTCCTTACTTCGAAGATCCTCATCAGATCCTCACCAAATTTTTATGGGACCACCTCGGGGCTTCCACCTTTCTATTAAAAAAAGAACCATCTTAATCGGTCAAGCCACCTTCGAGTAATCGGTGAACAAGTGAATTGAATACAGGTTTTTGAGGAGCATTCCCGGTCCTCACTTCGAAGATCCTCATCAGATCCTCACCAAATTTTTATGGGACCACCTCGGGGCTTCCACCTTTCCATTAAAAAAAGAACCATCTTAATCGGTCAAGCCACCTTCGAGTAATCGGTGAACAAACATTAAAAAAAAAAAAAATATATATATATATACGCGACGAATTGAGAACCTCCTCCTTTTTTGAAGTCGGTTAAAACCAGATTTCAATCGGATAAGTAGTTTTTAATTGTATAAGGAACAAACTTAGAAACTGACAGACATGATTTTTTTTAATTATAAAATTTTGTGCTACTACTTTTCCTAAGTTCCCTAAACAACTTTTTTAAAATTTTCTTCCAAGAACAAACTTTTTGTCCTCTCTTCCTTTATTACGAGTATAATATAAGTACCTATAGTCTAGCTGCGCCCCACGGATCACCCGCGTAAGTCACAATCCCGTAGGAATATCAGGATGTGTTTTACATATAAACCTTGCTATTGAATCAATCTAAAAAACCGCATCAAAATCCGTTGCAAAATTATAAAGATCTAAGCATTCTATACTAACATCCATTAAGCGAGAAGCGACTTTGTTTTATAATGAATAGCAGCGCCCTGCGGTTACACCCGCGTAAGTCCCGTTCCCGCGGGATTATCGGAAAAAAAAGTAGCCTGTGTTATTCCCGTTATCCAGCTACCTATATTCCAAGTTTCATGGCAATCTGTTTAGTAGTTTTTGCGTGAAAGAGTAACAAAGTCACATACATACAAACTTTTGCGTTTATAATATTACTAGCTGCGCCCTGCGGATTGAATTATAAACTTCCGCGTTTATAATATTAGTAAGATGTAAGATGTAAAATGATAGTGGCATATACCTACCTCATGTACTGAACTCTAAAATATAGCTTTGTGACGGACGGCCACTAGATGGCGTTACTAGTATGAAGTCCTGAATCGCACAATCAACTTGCTTACCGATGTGACAAGCAAAACCACCTGCCCGGTGGAAGATAGTACACACTATATCGTACCTCCAAAGCTTTAAAATACCAACTTAATTTAATAAGACAAAACTTATAGACTTTTTCTTTTAAGAACCATTTTAATATTAACTTGAATATTATTTTACAGTCTCTGTCTAACAAAATTAGACATTTTGGACACGCTGAAAGAAATCAAAATAGGCGTGGCCTACAAACTGGACGGGGTGAAAATTGACTACTTCCCTTCATCCATGGCGGAGCTGAGTAAAGTCGAGGTTTGTTTTTAACCAAAATTTGTTTAAAAAAAATGCAGCTATGCAAGATAAAAGTATTTTAATGAAAAAGTTCATTAACAAAACTAACACGATATGGCCGATACTGAGCGGGATTCGAACCACACATCTTCCGAAATGCCGCTCACATTAGCCTAGTTACATCTGCTGATCTTGAATAGTCGTGCAACGTTAAGCAACGCTTGTCGCGGTTAATCCTTGGATGGGTGACCGAAGATTTGTTTGCCAAAATCATTTTCGCATGACAAGATTTGAATCTATGCCCTCTCGCAATCCAGGAGAGTGTTCTAACCACTCACTCCCTTACTTATAAAATATTATTTACACATGACTAAATTGAAGTTATGTATATTATATTGACGGCCTCTGTAGCGCAGCGGGCGAAGCTCGGATTGCAACGCAGAAGGTTGCGGGTTCGATTCCCGCCGGGAACAAATATTTCTGTTGACCACAAATGTTTGTTTCGGGGTCAGGGTGTTTTGTTTTCTATGCATAATATGTATGTATTTACAAAAAGAAACTATAATAATGTAGTATGTCCGTTGTCCAGTACCCATTGTACAAGCCTAGTGCTTAGTTTGGGGCTGGATAGCGCTGTGTGTAATGTCGGGCAACATGAAAAAAAAAATGGGACGTTTGTCTCTGTCTGTCAACTTTAAAACCTCATGTGTCAGTAAAAGACAAACGATGCATAGTTATGCAGCGCATTATTAGCGTTTATCAGAAAGGCGTCAGTGGTTAGAGTAAACAACTCCCGGGAATCACGTGTCATGGTGTAATTCTCGACCATATTCTCCCGGCTAATTGTTTACCAACTGAGGCTTGGTTTCAGCGCCATCTACCAGTTAAGTTTTACAACTATTGACTGGCTCGGGTGATCAACTTTACTGTTGACACTCCCAACGAAAATATTTCTAAGTTTGACATTTATAGTATTAGAAATATTTTTCTTGGTCCCCTCGAGACCAAGATTATTTTAACATGATCGAAACGTTGAGGTAAGAAAATAAATAATAGTATGCGATTAAGGCTCGTTCATATTCATCTTCAAAAATTCAATTCATTCAATTCATTCAATTTTAGAATATGAATTAATTTCTTTTAAGAATATTTCTAGTAGATATGGCTTAAGCAATAAAATATATCGGTTATATTTCCAGGTTGAATATGTAAAAGTGCCGGGGTGGGCTCGCAGCATAGAGAACATAAGGAAATACGAGGATCTACCGTCTGAGGCGAAGAGTTACGTGACGTTCATTGAAAAATACCTCGACCTACCAGGTACGATCTAATATTGCATTTTACAACTAGTTTCCATTATAATCCTATCATATTTATATAGGTTTGCAAGTATGTATGTGAATTTGTTACCCTTGCACGCAAAAAAAACTGAACCGATTGTGATGAAACGGCAAATATATTTATTTATTTTATTTGTTTATTAGTATAGTATTTATAAATATACAAGATGTAACGGGTAAGTCCTTTTAATCCGAAAGGGGGTTGTTCTAGACGTCTAGGCGAACAACTTTTGTTCTAAGACTTTTGGAAATTCGAAGTACTTTTCTAAAATTTTAAGTGTAAAGCTTACTTAAAGATCAGCTGTTTCTTAGAGTTCGAGGTCATTGACCTTATGTTGTCATTTCATTTAGTTTGGTCTACTACAATCGAACCTTCAATTACCCTTATTTTCAAAAACAGCTGTTTTTTCAGTAAAACATAATCTCAAAATTTTCCAAAAAAAGTTCGAATTTTCAAAAGTCGTAGAACAAAAGGTGTTCGCCTAGACGTCTAGAACAACCCCCTTTCGGATTAAAAGGATTACCCGTTACATCTTATATGGTAAATTATGAATGGTAGTATTTTAATTATTTATTATATCTACACAACGTGACCTACCAGTACAACTAAATAGTCCCTTTTCCATGCCAATAAGGTTGCCTGGAAGAAATCTCTTTAAGCGATAAGGCCGCCTATTTGTTCAACATTTATTAAGTTTTAAATTTTAATTGTAAATGTGTTGTTTTGTAATATTTTTGTGATTGATCAAATAAAGTATTATCTATCTATTTACTGCGCGTCGTCGCCTTCAAATACATGCAAAACAACAACAAAGCAACAACACTGGTTCTCGCCGCGCAGGCTTTTACTTTGCCCAGTGTGACTTGATAATAAATAATTGTGCTTGTATTTGATATTGTATCGAGAATAAATTCATAATTTGGTTTCGTATGCACATATTGCAAACTCACAATCTTTATATATCTTATACATAAAAATGAATGCCTATTTTGCGTTGTCACGGCATCACGCCTGAACGGCTGGACCGATTTCGATAATTCTTTTTGCGTTGTATTTGTCACAATCAGGAGAAATCTTATAATAAATAAATAAATGAATTTTGGATAAAGACTTACGCGGGTGAAACCGCGAGGCGCAGCTAGTGGACAATAATTATTATCAATGTAAATTATAACACCCCATTACATGTGATTTACGGAATAAATGATTTGATTTGATTTGATTGTGTATCCTAAAGCGACGTCGAGTTGAACCAGACGGAGCTTGCGAGGTCGAGCTCCAGGCTGGATCTCGTGAACCGTGATAGCTAGATAATTATTTTTTTTATCGCGTTCAGAGTTCTTATTCTTTCTTCCATCAGTATAATTTGGATGTATTTATTTTGCAGTGAAATTCATCGGCGTAGGCCCTGGCCGGGACAGTATCGTCAGCGTACAACATTAGCACCTCGCCACGTCGCCACGGCACACTAACACTATATTTATTGATACATACGCTAACATTAGGTACGCTAATCTTTACTAGAATTATTTACTCGCTGCGCTCGACTCGGTCGCTAAACATCGGCGCAAAAGTTTGACCTCTATTGAAATAAAACTCATTTTACGGTAGACCATGAAAAGGGGTCTGTAATAGGCTCCAAAACGTCGCTAATCGGATCGGCAACAATACTGATAAAAAGAACCACGCGATTAAACTGGAAAATGAGTTAAATTTCAATTGAATATCGCGAAAACGGAATAAAAACTTATAAAAAAAAAGTTTTAACTAATTTATTTATCGACTGCGAGTTGTTAATTCTACTTAAGGGGACGACAGTTCGTTTTATTTTCGTTATTCTGTTGAGAATGGTAATTATTAGTGAATATAGCAAATTTAAGGATAAATCGAGACGCTTCGTCTTGAACGTAACTAATTACTTAACCAATCTCAACGGTGCAAGGAAAAAAAAACTCGTGGAATATCCCCTTATATAACAGAGGGCTGATGATGTGTTTGTCGAATTGCTTACATTGAAAAAATCTTAAAGCCATAACCTTGTAGACAAGATACCTATTTAATTGTGAGATAATTGGTCACCTAAAATTCTTCAATGGCGGTTTGGTAGTGGTATAAATCTATAGCACTTTAAGCTACACTTCTCATCAAATAAATCGAAACAGTACTACAATAACTATTGGATGGGATGAGTTATAGTTATATTATTTCCTCTTGTATAGCATGAGAGCAGTCATTAGAGCCCGGGGTGGCAATACGAGATATTCAATAAACATTTTTTTTAAATATATTTTTACTTTACTTCTAACATTTCTCAAATTTTTCTTTAAGGGTAAAATCGTACCTGTTCGACTAAACACGATAGCAAAAGAAATTAAATTTTAATTTAAACCATTAATCTTCGTTAAACGTTACTTTAAAATATCCGCAACAAACTGGCATTATTATAGTTTAATTTGTTTAATATAAGAATAAGTTAAACTCTTTCAAACTTTTTATTATGAGGTGTTTCGATTTTTTTGATGGGAGCAGTGTTAACGATAAATGTTATTGGTTTCAAATACCATATCGCCATTTAATCGCTTTAGGTTGTAAGAACATATAACTAAATGACATTAAAATGTATATTTAGACAGGAGACGGGTTTTCGATAGATTTATCTATAGTTATTGATATTTTAAAGAGGTAATATGTATGTTTTATGTTAGAGGTAACACTAAACCCTATTCATTACAGACCAACAAATAAATCTTTTCTCTTTTTAAAATTAGTATAGATATGCATATACAAGATGTAACGGGCAAGCCCTTTTAAGCCGAAAGGGGGTTGTTCTATACGTCTAGGCGAACCACTTTTGTTCTACGAGTTTTGAAAATTCCAAGTACTTTTCGAAAATTTTAAGTGTAAAGTTTACTTGAAAATCAGCTGTTTCTTAGAGTTCGAGGTCACTGACCTTATGTTGTCCTTTCATTTAGTTTAGTCTACTACAATCAAACCTTCAGTTACCTTTATTTTCAAAAGCAGCTGTTTTTTCAGTGAAACAAAACCTCAAAATTTTCAAAAAAAAGTTCGAATTTTCAAAAGTCGTAGAACAAAAGTTGTTCGCCTAGACGTCTAGAACAACCGCCTTTCGGCTTAAAAGGGCTTGCCCGTTACATCTTGTATAAACTTTTTAAATTCACACGATTTGTTAACATAGTTACATTTTACCGTTTTTATTTTTGACATTTTAATTTTAGTTTTCGTGTGATGTGACGCGCGCCTTAAACTGTTTACGAACTAGTGTAACGGAAAATGTGGGTAGTTCAGTTACTCACTAAACAGCAACGGTTATAAATAGAGGACGACACCCGCCGCAGCTCCAGTCCCCTCGCGTCCAAGATCATTGTAACATGGTCGAAACGTCGAGGTAGGGAATTAAAACATAATACGCGATTTAATCCGGTAAAATGTAACTGTGATATATACAAGGTGTAACGGGTATGTCCTTTTAAGCCGAAAGGGGGTTATTGCAGACGTCTAGTCGAAAAACTTGTGTTCTACGACTTTTGGAAATTCGAAGTACTTCGAAGATTTTAAGTGTAAAGTTTACTTGAAAATTAGCTGTTTCTTAGAGTTCGAGGTCATTGACCTTATGTTGTCCTTCCATTTAGTTTGGTCTACTGCAATCAAAACTACAATTACCATTATTTAAAAAAAAACGAATTTTCAAAAGTCGTAGAACAAAAGTTGTTCGCCTAGACGTCTAGAACAACCCCCTTTCGGCTTAAAAGGACATACCTGTTACACCTTGTATAGATGCTGGAGGCATATAATTTTACTATTTTTTTAAGGCGGCTATTATTCGACAAACAGATGAACAGACTCGCGTATCAGTTTAGTGAAGATTTAACTAATCATAACATTGTACTTACTGGATCTCGCAATCGAATATTTGTTAATAAATTAGTGAATTATACTTCGAGATCCGATCGCATTTTCTACCTGTAGACAGATATTATTGAGTGTAACAACTTTACGATAGAAATCAGTATTTTGAGAAAATTTGTTGCACAGTTTCTTTATACTGTATTGGTATTTTTTTTCTCAGTATAATTGATTGCTGGGGTACTGTTATCAATTATTATATTTTATGAGAACTCATAACTTCACTGACATGTTATTTAATTTAGTATTTCTAATGTACTTAAAAGTTTTTCGGACGTGTAAGTTCTTATCTAAGGCCTATACAGATCTGTTTGTTATTTGCTACTGCTTGCTATTAGAGAAAACCGAAGCGTTATGTCTAAAACCCTCGTGTTCTAATAACTTTCACATTATTAAGCGTTCGGTCGTGTGTATTACATCGGTAACCAATTTTTCGTCAAGTCAAAGTCAAAATTGTTTATTTCCTTTATATTCTTGTACAACATTAAATGTACATGATCATTTGGCTACGTCTTAGGTGTATTGATTTTAGCGTGGCTTCGGAACGCGCCCTCCGATGAGAAGAAGCCACAAGAAACTCATTGGGCTCCGTGCTTCGGTACGTTAAGCAGTTATCACCGGTTGTTATCTCTTTCTTTCTCGAATAGTGGTATGGCTCACCTAGTGTTAAAGTTTTAAGGTGGCCTATGGGCCTCTAACTTGACCTAACGATCTAACGATAGCAGTGGTTAGGTCAAGTCAGAGGCCTTAAGGCGACCTGACAACACTAATCTAACGCGAGGTTAGACACGCCAATCATACTAATATTATAAACACGAAAGTTTGTATATGTATGTATGTCAGTTTGTTACTCTGTCACGCAAAAACCACTGAACCGATTGCGATGAAACTTGGAATATAGATAATTGGATACCAGGAAACTTTTTATCCCGATATTCCTGCGGGAACGGGACTTACGCGGGTTTAACCGCGGGGTGCAGCTAGTAAAGGACTTTTCCTTTCGTCTTAACGAAGACCTCAGTAGCTGATAACGCTCAGTTCTGATAGGCCTTCATTTGGTCGACTACTGCATTTATTTGTGGACCATACATTTGACGATATTATTATGATTTCTCGTAAGTTACGTACGAATTTTAGAAGACATATTAAGCACAAACTTAGTTCGATCAATAAACACCTTTTTAGTGTAATGAATTGAGGGCTTGTTTTACACAGCGGCGAGAAAACGCTCCTTGCACTATACAGTTTGAAACGAAAGTGACTCCTAACCCTAAATTAATTAACCCTGTGTTTACCTAATCTCCTTGATTAAATACAAAAGGTACTTTTTATTTTTGAAGGATTTCAAGCCTCGATTCTATGATGCAAATGTTATACGCAACTTTTAAGCTAATTTCAACGTATGACGTTACATTTCCATTCGAATTGACTATAGGACTAGCCTTATAGAATCGCGGGCAAATGTTGTACGCAACTTTTAAGCAAAAATTACTTCATACGTTGAACTAATTTCAACGTATGATGTGACATTTCCATTCAAATTGCCAAGAGAACTAGCCTTATAGATTCGCGGGTTTGACGTTCCACGTTTACCTGAGTCCGCCTTTGTGTGAAATAAGCCTTTGAAGTTATTGATTTTATTGTTTTTAACTAACATATTAGTTCGTTTTGACTATTGTTGTTTGTACGGTGTACCCCATTCCAAAGATAGGTACGTTTTAATTCGATATCGTATCGCTTTTTACAACATTGTGAGGTGTGTTATTGTGATATAACTTTATTATTAATGTAAATATTTCAATACAGTTACTTTTATTATGCCAATAAAATTAATGGTTTATTCTTTTATTTTGTTGTTTTATTGTTCTTAATATCTTACTAATATTATAAACGCGAAAGTTTGTATGTATGTATGTATGTGAGGTTGTTACTCTTTCACACAAAACCTACTGAACCGATTGCGATGAAACTTAGAATATAGGTAGCTGGGTACCTGGATTAACACATAGGCTACTTTTTATCCCGATATTCCCGCGGGAACGGGACTTAGCGGGTGAAACCGCGGGGCGCAGTTAAATATAATGGTCATAAGTTAGGTGTTGAAAGGTCTTATATTAGTTCGCAGTCTACTCGTTTCGAAAATTACACTTCTAAGCACTAAAATGATGGAGGTAAAAGTTTATGATGTGTAAGTCAGTAAACGAGTGTGTGCATTGTTTTTTCTACTCTCTCTCCCAAAAACTACTGAACCGATTGCGAAAAAACTTGGTATGCAAATAGCAGGAGATCTGAAGGGTTAAAACACATTTACTCTACGTCTTCTACGCCAAATCTCTAAAAAAGCATCATTTGACATTGACAACAAACTCAGTGTTACCCTAATCTGTATGTGATATTTTCTCTTATGGCAACATCGCTTCCGGTGCAGAAAACAATCGATATTTTCGCGCCGAATCAAAGCACTACAAAATGTAGTGGGAACAAAAAATAGAGTAGGTACCGGAACATTACAAAATAAACAAATGGAACACCAGTCGGACATGGGAGCTTACGGAGAAAATCCAAACGTGCAGAATAGCGGAAATTACATAACAATAATCCCAGTTGACTATTCTAGGCGAGGATATCCTATTCAAGCGGAATATCAATACAAGTGAGATTATAATAATTTCGGATTCTTTGGACCAAATTACAATTATTTTGTACTAAACTACCTATTCATAAATGTTTGTTATACCTTGTTTACCTAAAATACGTCGTATCTATAATTAAAATCTGTAAATTCTTGTGCTTCTGCCTACTAACTTACTAATATTTCGAACGTGAAACTTTGTTACTTTTTCACGCAAAAACGACTAAACCGATTGCGATGAGACCTGGAATAACACATAGACTAGGGTGCAGAAATACAGGTAGATTTTATCATCGGGACTTACGCAGATGAAACCGCAAGGCGCTGCTAGTCACGCATAAGTGACCTAAAATCATTTTTATAGGAGTCGAAGTAATGATGGGATATTTGTTGCTCATCATCAATGGCTGAACAGCCTTTTATGGGCCCGAGCCTCCTTCAACGCCTTTTTCCATCTCTCTCTCTTTCAATTTGTGAAGCCGAGGGTTTTTATATCTTCGTTGACTCAATCCATCATCAGCTCGGCGAGTCTCCCGATCCTGCGTTTTCCATCTGGATTGGACTCAAGCAGACGTTTAGGTACCCTGTCTGGAGCCATTCGGTGTACATGGCCCAGCCAAGACAATCTATTAGTTTTTATGACTTGAATGATGTTTGGGTCCTTGTACAGATCGTAGATTTCGTGGTTGTAGTACCTACAGTAGGTATTCGCCATGCGCCATCCTCACAAACAGGGCCAAAAAACATTATTTTTGTTGTTTGTCCAGTTATTATTAAGACAGGAATTGTAGGAAGGTACCTATTTAATTTACCCAACATTTTACCACAGTGAATTCAGGTCTCGAGAAGAGTACTACAGCGTACAAAGCCAGAAGCTACAAGCAGAAGTGAACGCGCACCTGTATTCGGTTTCGCAGCGACTACCGCATCTGTCATACAGTCCAATCGGCAGACACAATGAGTGGGACAAACACGACCCACATAAACCTTTACAACCGGACTCTAAGGAGAGTAACAGCTCGGATTCATTGGAAAAGAGTGTTATGGGTAAGTGTAAGGGACTTGGCGGCCAGGGCGATCACGAGAGCGGTACCGAGTTCCAAACATTTTGTCCCACACCGCCTTGGCCGCTTTGTGTAGCCTTTTATGGGCATATACACAGATAGATAGGTACTAAAAGCTGGCGCACCAGGAGACCAACGCCTTTTTCCAATTTGCATCCGTGGCCAAATTCGAAAGAAATTGGAAAAAGGCGTTAGGACGGATCCCCAGGATGCAGGTTCAAGTATAGTCATCCAAGTGCAGGAAACACTTTAAAAAATAAAATATCAAAAAAAGGAAGAGAGGACAAAAAGTCTGTACGTTTTGTCTCTGGAATCAATAAAAAAAAAGTGGTCTAGGGGACTTGGATAAGTAGTAAAACAAAATTATATAATTTTTAAAATGTATGTCTGTCTGTTTGTCTGTTCCTTATACAATTAAAAACTACTAATCCGACTGAAATTTGGTTTCCAATATTGGATAGTTCTATTTTCGAGGAACGTCGTGGTATACTTTGCATCGAAATCCAATTAGTAGATCCCGAGTAATGAAAGAAAAAGTGCAACCGCTCCAGAACCGCTTGGCCGCCCGCGCCCGTGATAACGCGTTTTTCACTTTTGCGGATGAAACCGCGGGGTGCAGCTAGTTTTTAATGAACATCGAAAACTTTTCAGGTTCAAATCTGAGCAGTTGCTCTAACCAGACGGCTTCAAGCAGTCTGGTGGCGAGCTCGTTCAGCACCGCGGAACCGATCACGAGCGGCGGTTCCTCTTCCAGTGCCATTTCACCTCCATTGCCTGGTAAGAATACAAGCTATAAATATAAGCCGACCATGAATAGAATTGGAAAAATAGAGAAGAAGACATATATTGAGAAAAAACATAAGAAAACACATAAGAGTAAAAACGAAAGACACAAAAAACAATATCATGTACGAAACACAAACAAAACATAAAAACGAATATATTCATTTACAGATGTTGTATTTCATATTTTCATGGTCATAAATTCTTCCTAAATGAAAAAAAATTACAAATTCTTCAGGTTCCTCCGGAAGCACGGCATCATCATCGACCGTATCTTCAAACCCCGTAACCTGCGTCTACCTAATGTCCCGAACAGCCATTATGGTGGAAATGAGTTCGGAAGAAGTTCCCTCATGCGTGACTGCATCCAGGTTCCTGAACGCAGTCTTAGCGACTGAGGAGCTGGGCTTGACTCAGCCAACGACCAGGAGTCTCGCTGCCAATGTGTTTGCTTTGTGGATGTGCAGTCCTTTGTTAGGTAAGTCATTATCTACTTCTAGTGGTGTATATGAGCTCAAATATGATGTACCCTCTCTATATTCTTCGTGGATTACTTTGACTTCATCCATTTAGATTAGATTATGCCTCAGAAGCTTTACTAAAGATTGCTTTAGTAATTGTTCTGAGGACTAAGAAACCCCAAAATCATCCTGACAATTTAAAATAAATAAATATTGGACGACATTACATACAGTGTTAGCCCTGAACTAAGCACTAGGCTTGTACTATGGGTGACTAGACAACGGATTAAATAGAAATAAATACTACATATTATACTTTTTCTAATATGTTTGCCTTAAGGATGTTCTATAGTTTTTTTTTATATGAGACAGGCTTGTGACTTCATCTGATGGAAAGCGACGATGTAGCAATATGTTTTTCTAGAAGAAACCTATTTTATCAGTTTAGATGTAAGACTGTTTTGAGAGAATATCTCCACGTGACTCCACTTGGTGTACTTTTATAGTCACTAGTCACAGCCTTAATTGTGAAAAAATGTTTTGAATAAATGTCCGTTTGTCCTATTTAGCAGCCAATTCTTGGATGCAATGTAAACCGCTTAATCCAACTCACAGAGCAGATATAGATTAGAGCTGATGTTGTATTAAGATTTCTTTATAAAACAATGTGTGACAAATCGCGGTGAGTGTGAGGTTTAAGATCCGTCCACTTTTTTATTTTTCATCTACAGGTCAATAGAAAACTGCTTGCTTTGGCCTATGTTGACTTTGGTACGTAGTAAAATCAAAAGCAGGTAGTCAAACTCCCGAGTTTAACTACCCCAAACTCTAGTAAGTAGACCCTTACGTCTAAACGACACGAGGCCAACCTGATAAAGGCATGTTTTCTTTGTATATTATGGTCCGTGATCCAACCAAACACAGCCAAAAACCAGAAAAAGAAGTCAGTTTCGCTAAACCATTGATGTATTTTCTCCAGAAATCCAGTTAAAGCCCCATCACTGTCCGTGGCGATTATGGGGCAGTTGGCAGACTTTACTAGCACGTTATGGACACGGATCAGAGTCTCGCAAGTCCAAAGACCAGCCTGTCTTACGGTTGCAAAGAAACGTTTTCTTTCCTAAACATCTTGAAGAGGGGATCAAGTAAGTGATATAAATTGTATTGTTTTAATCCTGTGGGACGTTTGTATATGAATGATGATTATAACTGTGATAATCTTATATGCTACTAATGGTATATAAACGTGAAAATTTGGTCTCGCAAAACCTCGTAAATAGCTGAAGACCTGGAAATAAGACACATAGTTTTTATCCCGATTTTCCACAGGATCAGGACTTCATAGAGGAGATCACTGGAAAAGCCTTTGATCTCCTGAAGTCTCAGATTCTAATCTCGCCGGCAGCATAATTTAGGACAGCATCCAAAATTAAAACCCAATAATATTTTTTCTCTCATTCAGAGACTCCCGTATCCAAGAGCTGCTTTACGAAGAAGCTCGTTACAACGTGGTCACAGGGCGATACCCCCTGGAGAGCGTGCAAGCCGTGATGCTGGGAGGTCTGCAGGCCAGGATACAGCTCGGACCTTACGACCCTCATCGACATACTGCTAAATTCTTTAGGCAAGTTAAAAAGTGTTCAAGCGGCTCGGTGTCCACTTCTTATAGAGTATGATGTTAGCTACACCTTGTTAGGGTAATGAATGAGTAATAATGAATAAAAAAAAAAACATTTATTTTTATGTTTTTTGTCTAAACTCTTTTCAGCCTTTATATGTGCTATCTCTTATTAGTTCAAGAAATCCTCCCCCGGACCGATCTAAATAATTAACCTATTAAAAAGAACTCTAAGTTGCATCAGCTAAATTTTTTTTTGCTCGAAACAGAGGATGCAACTTGACGGAAGCAGCGACCTTGACTGATCCTGGATATAACTTGACAGGATCAGTGGCTAAATTTACCTGACTCCGGTATCCACAGAAACCAACCGTATCAAAGAGACAACACGTTTTAGGGAAAACCAAGACAAATACCCCAGCCCCGAGCCCCGAGCCACCCCTCTAGGCGTGGCTGATGAAAACAAACCCTAACTAAACAGTACCACGTTACAGGGAGAACCAAGACAAATACCTCCCTCAACACGCGCGGTCGGGTCGCTGGGCACAGCTGCTCCCAGCTGGTCGGAAGGGCAGCCCCGAGGCGCGACTGCTGGAGCAGGCCCAGCGCCCGCCCGCTGCACCGCCGCGGAAGCTGAGGCACAAGTACTTGCAGCATGTTCGGACGCTGCCTACTTACGGGTGAGGGAATTTATAATGTCGCTAGTTAGTTTTAAAGAAACTTTCCCTAATTTTGCACCCAACAGGACTTGAACTAGCATCTTGAGTCAATCAATTTGGCCACAGGTGCTCGTTCTGTCGAGATGAAATACGGACTGTATCTCTTTGTTTATGAGACTAACACCCGAATACAGAAACGATACTCAATTATTTAACGGCCTTTTAAACAGCTAAGCAGCTCTTAAACTCAAAATTCGTATACTGAAACGATACTCAAGCGTCACAAATAAGCAAGACTTATAATTACGAACTTCTCAAATTACTCGTACTTAAATGCCAAATTCGAATACTGGAACGTCGCTCAACGCAAATGGACTCTCAATTAGCTGTCAAATCGACGTGAGTAGCTGTTAGATCTGAGAGTGCTTTCGACCTGTCTTAAAATTTGTACAAAATGTCTTTATCCACATTATCCTCACTTTCGGATCATTTCATTTGAAAAATATAATGAAATTGAATTCCGTGCGCGGTTTCGCATATCCAAGGAGAAAGTTTTATATCTGGATTCAATTATTGGCAGTGCTTTGCAAACAGTAACCAAACGAAACAGTCCAATTCAATCAGTGGACCAACTGCTCATCACCCTTTCCACTTATTGACAGTGCCTACAAGAAAGGTGGAGGCGTGACGCTTTGTACGTGAAATTGGAACGTTTACCAGATGAGGATGGCGACCAACCGTACCCCTCGTGGTCTTATAATAAAAAGGGCAAGGGGGAACAAGCTCATGCAATTCCTGCGAGCACTCCCCGAAGTGAATTCTATAGAAGACCGAACGGCTAGCGACCTCGCGACGATGTCCCAAACTCGAAAGGCGCGACTCGACAAGTGTCAAGAGCATCAAGTTGGTATTTAGCTGTTCCATCCCAAAGGTGACAACAGTACTCCATGCACGACCGGACCTGTGCTTGGTACAGATTCAGAAGCTGTTCTGGTGTGAAGTACTGCCTAACCTTGCCAAGGATTCCTAACTTATTTGAAGCCAACTGGGCTCTCGACTCAACAAAAGGCCCAAAGTCTGCTGTGAGGGTAACACCAAGTAATTCCAACCTGTCAGTCAATGGTATCGACCCATCCCGGAAAGAAGGAGAGAGAAAGAAGTTATAAGACAGGAACACTAATAAATTCTGACACTTCATTTGGGAATTTTATTTACCTTCATAAATTTATTTGGATAGAAACCGAAAAAATAATGAAACAATAGCATATTTTATAGGATAACTTTGCTAATGATATACAGGGGTATGGGTGGAAGAGACCTATGTGTCAGATATGCTGATTCAACTTAATATAATATATTATTTAATATTAATGTTTTGTAAGTGAATCTGCAATAAAGGCTTAACAATAATAATATAAAAATAAAAACAATTAATAAGCAAAAATCTAGGTATTTATTTTTTAATAATTCCACCTCTAGTTCTGCTTTTCAAGTAAACACTTCCTCTCCAATCTGTGCCTTTCAAGCGTACATTTCCTCTCCAATCTCGCATTATTCAATTTCAAATTGAAATATTTTGCTTTTGTTGTCATTGCATCTGGGAAAAAAAGCTACAATTACTTTTATTTTAGCATAATGATTTAAGCTATGTTCCCGGTTGCATCCCTCTTGGGATGTTGGGATCTGCAGCACCTATAATCCTAATAGGAAAACTTGTGAACGGAGTTGACGGACATTCAAAGACAGAATGTTCATGGTTTTTATAGTTGAGGTAACATCTTACTTCTTTATCAATTCTAATAACATTTCTTTGTCGTTGTTCGTGTAATTACTTCCTCTTTTCTTCTTCTCTTCCATTTTTTCACTAGACAATTATTAACTATAAAATTAAAGAAGAATTAATTATCCAAAGAAAATTTTCTCCTATCTGATTGACGCGCGTGATTCATGTGTCACTGTCAAATAAGTTAAAACGTTTCGTTCTACACTAAATACGATTAGCGCGCTGGTTATATTTAAATAACAAACGACTTATTTTTTTACTTGAAAATGTAATAACTTTGAAACTAAAAAAGCATCGAAATACAATTAAAATTGTAAAAAAACTTAAACTCAACTGTTCTGTCGGATAATTAAACTAAATGTTTATCTAAAAAAAAATTACTCATCCAAATAATCCTGCGTGGAACGAATTCACAACGTAAAGGAATAAAATAAAATGTGTTAGTTTATTGAGAACAAGCTTTTTAGATCAATATTGCCATAACGTAAAAATTTAACAGATACTTAGCTAATCATTGTCTCAAGTCGACGAAGTCTCGTTTGAGAATACCACTTAAATTGTGAGAGATGCTTAAATTTAGGAAGCATTCAATTGAGTGACTGATGTAAGTATCGTTTCTGTATTCGGGTGTAACACCCGAATAAGACTTCGGCGACTTGAGACAATGATTAGCTAAGTATCTGTTAAATTTTTACGTTATGGCAATATTGATCTAAAAAGCTTGTTCTCAATAAACTAACACATTTTATTTTATTACTTTACGTTGTGAATTCGTTCCACGCAGGATTATTTGGATGAGTAAATTTTTTTTAGATAAACATTTAGTTTAATTATCCGACAGAACAGTTGAGTTTAAGTTTTTTTACAATTTTAATTGTATTTCGATGCTTGTTTAGTTTCAAAGTTGTTACATTTTCAAGTAAAAAAATAAGTCGTTTGTTATTTAAACATAACCAGCGCGCTAATTGTATTTAGTGTAGAACGAAACGTTTTAACTTATTTGACAGTTGACAGTGACACATGAATCACGCGCGTCAATCAGTGAGTGAGGAGAAAATTTTCTTTGGATAATTAATTATTCTTTAATTTTATAGTTAATAATTGTCTAGTGAAAAAATGGAAGAGAAGAAGAAAAGAGGAAGTAATTACACGAACAACGACAAAGAAATGTTATTAGAATTGATAAAGAAGTAAGATGTTACCTCAACTATAAAAACCATGAACATTCTGTCTGAGAATGCCCGTCAACTCCGTTCACAAGTTTTCCTATTAGTGCTGCAGATCCCAACATCCCAAGAGGGATGCAACCGGGAACATAGCCTAAATCACTATGCTAAAATAAAAGTAATTGTAGCTTTTTTTCCCAGATGCAATGACAACAAAAGCAAAATATTTCAATTTGAAATTGAATAATGCGAGATTGGAGAGGAAATGTATGCTTGAAAGGCACAGATTGGAGAGGAAGTGTTTACTTGAAAAGCACAGACTAGAGGTGGAATTATTAAAAATTAAAATTAATCATTTAAAAATAAATACCTAGAATTTGCTCATTATTTGTTTTTATTTTTATATTATTAGTTAAGCCTTTATTGCAGATTCACTTACAAAACAATAATATTAAATAATATATTATATTAAGTTGAATCAGCATATCTGACACAGGTCTCTTCCACCCATACCCCTGTATATCATTAGCAAAGTTATCCTATAAAATATGCTATTGTTTCATTATTTTTTCGGTTTCTATCTAAATAAATTTATGAAGGTAAGTAAATAAAATTCCCAAATGAAGTGTCAGAATTTATTAGTGTTTCCTGTCTTATGACTTGTCGAAATGGTTAGTTGGTGTGGAATTATACTACTACTAAATAATATAATAGAGTATAAATATTGAACTGAGGTATGTTAAATCAAATTCAGTTTATGAACTTACAATATAATAATAAACAAGGCATAATACCTCTAGTACATACAAACTAGTCTTATTACAGTAGTTGAGTCCTTAATTTAAGATTAATTATGTAATTAGCATATATATTGTGTATATATAGGCGTGTCTCTTTTCGGCAAAACGGACTCTATTCCAGCTGTTTCCTTCTTTCCGGGATGGGTCGATACCATTGACTGACAGGTTGGAATTACTTGGTGTTACCCTCACAGCAGCACAACTTTGGGCCTTTTGTTGAGTCGAGAGCCCAGTTGGCTTCAAATAAGTTAGGAATCCTTGGCAAGGTTAGGCAGTACTTCACACCAGGACAGCTTCTGAATCTGTACCAAGCACAGGTCCGGTCGTGCATGGAGTACTGTTGGCACCTTTGGGATGGAACAGCTAAATACCAACTTGATGCTCTTGACACTTGTCGAGTCGCGCCTTTCGAGTTTGGGACATCGTCGCGAGGTCGCTAGCCTTTCGGTCTTCTATCGAATTCACTTCGGGGAGTGCTCGCAGGAATTGCATGAGCTTGTTCTCCCTTGCCCTTTTTATTATAAGACCACGAGGAGTACGGTCGGTCGCCATCCTCATCTGGTAAATGTTCCAATTTCGCGTACAAAGCGTCACGCCTTCACCTTTCTTGAACGCACTGCCAATAAGTGTAAAGGGTGATGAGCAGTTGGTCCACTGATTGAATTGGACTTTTTCGTTTGGTTACTGGTTGCAAAGCACTGCCAATCATTGAATCCAGATATAAAACTGTCTCCTTGGATATGCGAAACCGCGCACGGAATTTAATATCATTATATTTTTCAAAAAAATGATCCAAAAGTGAGGATAATGAGGATAAAGACATTTTGTACAAATTTTAAGACCGGTCGAAAGCACTCTCAGATCTAACAGCTACTCACGTCGATTTGACAGCTAATTGAGAGTCCATTTGCGTTGAGCGACGTTCCAGTATTCGAATTTGGCATTTAAGTACGAGTAATTTGAGAAGTTCGTAATTATAAGTCTTGCTTATTTGTGACGCTTGAGTATCGTTTCAGTATACGAATTTTGAGTTTAAGAGCTGCTTAACTGTTTAAAAGGCCGTTAAATAATTGAGTATCGTTTCTGTATTCGGGTGTAAGGCACGCATTTCTATAAAAATAGTCATCTTAGTGTAGGAAGCAAGTTAAAATTAAATCGATGTAATTGGTTTTTAATTCTTTTTCTTCTTTTAGTATACCTAGTGGTGTGGTTCACCTAGTGATAGAGTTTTCAGGTCATCCCATGGTCGCCAATTTGACCTAACCATTGCTACAACCGTGACCACCTGCTGAAAGTGCTTTCCAAATTAAGGAACAGCTCGAGAAAATATTTACAAGCCACACACATTACCGTTACCGAGCACCCATCCAAGTAACTATCGCGCAAGGCCAATGAGCTGCTCCAATATAGGGTATAAAAATTTGTGACCAGAGATCATGAATTATTAAGATCTACCTAAAGATTTTGGGGGTAGGTTCTTAAAACAAATGAAATAAGCAACTGACAATATAAATACTCGATTATGCTCGATCGTAAACTACACAAAAAAGAAATTAGATACACCCGGCTCGAAAGACCAAAAACTCATCTTACGTCTTTTATTGATTATTGCGCCGAAAGCCATATGAGTCTTGTTTCAAAATTTCTTCATACTAACTTAATTGCTTCATTTCTTAGGGCCGCATTCTTCCAAGGTCAAATCGAGCAACCAGTTCGAAGCCTCACCAGCTTACTTACCCACGAAGACATCCCAGTTCTAGTGGCAGTAAATTCTAACGGCGTTTACGTCATAGATGACACAGAAAGCACTGTTCTATTGGGACTTCTTTACGAAGAGCTATCCTGGGACATTGGTCTTCCATCGGACGACAACGAAGACTGCCTCCCTTGCCTTTTCCTACAGTTTATGGTAGTGGAAAATGGCCTGCGAGTGTCGAAGATTCTGCAGGTTTTCTCCAAACAAGCAATAATGATGGACACTTTGATTGAGCATTTCGCTGGGGAGTACAGGAAAAGGCTTGGGCAAGAAACTCCGAGTGATCATGCCAATTATGATTATCATTCGGGTAAGTCATCAGTTTTATACGCTCCCAATTCTAATGAGAGCTCCCATTATGATAGCTTCCAAGTCAGTCTTAAATTAATGCAGACACTATATTAGTCGTGGTTTAAGCAATGGCAAACCAAATTGGGTTTGCCATTGCGTAAACCAATTTGGGCCCAATGCTATAAAATTTTGACTTATCTAGCGATTGGATTCAGAGATTCACTGGATGGACCGCTGGACTAAGTAACGGCCTTTGTAAACCATGTATGTACCATGCCTATCAATCCAGTGGCTGTCTGACAACAGTGGGAAATAACAGGCACTATGCAGTACATTGCTGCTTCGAGGTAATTACCGGTAATAACCACGTTACATCAAAGCAGCAATGTACTGCATAGTGCCGTTATTTTCCACGGTTGTCAGACTTCCACTAGATTGATAATCTGGGGGCCGATCCGGTCCGAAAGACCATTCAATATAACTATAGTTCGAGGGAATAGTTAAACTGCTCACGATATTGAAACTTGTCTTTCACGTTTTTAAACTACCCGCGTTGCTGTTTCCCCAAAATTACGACCTTGGAGTCTTCTTAGACTATCTTCTAGACAAGCATGCAACATCAGCGACTTCGGCGTAAGTCTACCTGTCTAGCGTAAGAAATTTATTTAATTTATCTTTTATCTCTTAGATTCAGGCAGCATATCCTTGCCACCACTAACCCGGCCAGACTCCCCACAAAGGCGTTTAGCCAACAAGTTCAGTCGTTTAGCGCTGGCAACCCACGACGGGAGAGGCAACCTGCTTGGTGGAGCCGGGGACTGGAACACGAGCCTCACGCATCCGCAACCTTCCTGGATACTGCCAAAACACTGAGAGAGACAATGTCTGAATTTGTTGGCTACATGTCGTAAAGTCAACAAATTAAGTCGTTTAGAGGCAACCCACGACGGGAGAGGCGAGGTGACCTGCGAGGTAGAGCCGGGGATTGGAACACGATCCTCACGCATCCGCAACTTTCCTGGATACTCCCTAAACACTGAGAGACACAATGGGCCCTCCCTACCCAACTAGCAAAATATTGTCTTAGAAATATCCCAAGACCAAAATTTTTAGTCACTTATAAGGCACTTACAGACATCTGTAAGTGTCGATTTGGGCGCAATTTATAAGGGAAAACACCCTTATTGATGTCTTACAGTTGTTTTTATTAAGATTATTCCATCTTACAGCTATTTTGCTAATTCCACAATAAGAACTTTTTATACTTAGATGAGCCTTAAATTAGAATGTCGTAAGGGCAATCACTCTTCGAAAGTTCGTACTAAAGCCATCGTAAGAGTGATTTGACTTCGTATCACTCTCGGTAAGTTAATTGTGAGTGTATTTTCTAAACGGTAATTATGCTGTGTTGATGCCACAGATTATATTGAATTTTAAAAACTTAAGTTTTTACTTAATAATAAACTTTCATCGCCATTTTTATAATAATTGTAAATATATCGAGCATGCTTTTAATTAATTATGTCTTTGATGTTGCAAGTAATGAGCTTGCGAAGAAATTTTTTTCGAGTAGTTTTCGAAAATAATTGTTTTAATTTTCATGGGCTCTTTTCATAATATATTTAGAGAAATAAAAATTAATAAAATTTGTTTCAAAATTTAATTGTATAGAAAAAATAAATATGGCCGACCATTTATAAGACTTATTGTTCTTCTCTAAGATAAGCTTAAGGCTAAAAGATCTTTTGTAATACTTAATAAGTCACTTCAAAGAATGTCGGGCTTACACAACACTTGGATGAGACAAATTATTGTGGCCATTTTAATTATTTTAAGGTTCTGCTGTAAGCTATCACAAATACAAAGTGGTAGGTATCTAAGTACTTAATTTCAATATTATGATTGCAAAGGTGGTTCATGTCATGTATTGTTTTAATTTTTTTGTTTGTTTAATGTCGTTTTAATAGTGAATACCGCCAAGCTGAGTCAAGATTATCATAATGGTTGTCGTAATGGGTGTTGACTGTATTAGGAACATTTGGTTTTAAATGCTTAACAACGTGAAATGGTCCTGGATAATAACTCATTTGATATTTTCAGAAAAATGTGTCGCTTGTGCTTATGGTTCTAATATTTTCAATATCAACGTGCCTTGAAAACCTTTACCTATTACTAAAACTATTGCATGACGAATAAGTAATTAATAAATAGGTAGGTGAAGCTAGACATTATCCGTTCTAACCGAATCATCTTCCCTACTATCATCTTCTGCTTCGTGACTTGAACTATCAACTATTCATTTCTATATTGTACGGAACCATCACAATCATTACCAGCTCTAACTTCAAGTGGTTCCGCTAAGACTTGTACTTGTGCAGCAGATTATTACTTATGAAAGAATTTACAAGACAATTGTCAGTGAGGATATTCTCATAGAACCCTTATGAAAGAATTTACAAGAGACTAGCTAGATAAATAGTTCTCAAGCAACGCAAAATAAAGACAAAATGACCTTAAACAATTCTATTTACATACCTTAGTTCTTAAATACGACTCTGCTAAGACAAAATTGAATTTACTGATTGTTGCCCTTATAATTGTCTTAACCAAAGATTTAGTAAGAACAAAAGTATTATGGGGCACTCAGTGCCATCTTTAGTAAGAACAAATTCTCTTCTGAAATGCCTAATTAAGTGTGCATTAATCCTGAAGAGCAATGAGTCTTATTTAAGGTAATTGTAAAACCTTTATTCTGATATATATCTTTGAATTAATTCTTATATACATCTATAAACGTGGGTATAATGTGCGAATGGTCTGTAAGTGCAAAATGTTTTAATCTATGCATTAATAAGATTTGATCTTTTAGTCAAGATACGTATTAGTATTTTATAATACTATAACACTTAAAAGGATTCGTTTCCAAGACAAATTTGCTAGTTGGGTACCATGATGTCTTATAAGTCGTCGCGAAGTCGTCGAGTTGTCGTTCAGCTAAAAAAATGTATTAAAAACACATTAAATAATTTAAAAAAAAGTAAAACATGATTCAAAAGAAAATTTTTTTTTAAATTGTCTGTGGTTTTTAAAAGTAATCGGGGTTTTTTTTAATTTTCTTTATTTTTTAACGACAAAAGGACGACATAACAACGACAGACGATCATGGTAGCGCGGATTGTCTGAATTTGTTGGCTACATGACATGTAGCCAACAAATTGAGTCGTTTAGCGCTGGCAACCCACGACGGGAGATGCAACCTGCCTCGTATTTAAACTTTTTACTGAGGATGTTCCAGAAAGAATTAAACTAATCTTACTAACATTATAAACGTTTGTATGAATGTGAATTTGTTACTATTTCACGCAAAAACTACAAAACCGATTGCGATGAAACTTGGAATATAGGTAGCTGGATACCGGGAATAACACATAGACTACCTTTTATTCCGATATTCCCGCGGGAACGGGACTTACACGGGTGACACTACGAGGCGCTGATAGTATTAATATAAGCTGAAAGATATTGGGTGCTTACTCTATTTAACATTTAAGGGTTGATTTTTCAATCTACTGGTAGAAGATAATATCTGTCGTATCAAATCGAACTCAACCAAATTTGAAGCCGTCAAAAGTACATCACATTTTTTTTTAAATTATTTTAAAAAAATGTGATGTACCTACTGCGAAATGGTGGTGTTATGTTTTACTGAACAGATATATTCGTCTAAAGTTGTAAAAAAACAACCCTAAAAGTTATCAATAGGTAGGTTATCAATAAGTTGGTTGAGAAATGTGGAATCTCATATTTAAACAAAATTTTCTAGGCAAATAAATTTTTATTTAAATAAATTTAGCGAGTTTGTTTTATTTAACAACAACCTACATCAGTAACTCGATTAAAATTTAAATAACATTGTGTATACAAATAATTTTATATAGGTAATTAAGTAAGTATAATGAATAACAAACAAGAATAGATAAATTTAAAAGACTTCATTTAACAATATCCAACCACCTTTTTTAAATACATTAGATACTAAACTTACTAAATTGAATTAAAGTAACATTTTGTACTAAATTCAAATGTCAAAACAATAACATTTAAAATAATTCTTTTTCTCCATTTCAAATCAACAATCGTAAATAACCATCAAGTACGTACCTAGGTAATGTTATTTTTTTAATAATCGGATACCTATTTAACTTTATAATAATGTCGCATACGGTTATACTCCTTCAGTAATGGATGCTTGTCTAAATAATCCAAAAGCGCCCTGAATCTTGGTCCGGATAAGTCCTTGTGGCGTGTCAGTCGCACTTCTAGCGTGTGCACTTTGAATGATAATTCGGCACTGGAAAGTGTAATTGATGATTTATATTAGACCGTCACGAGCCCCGGCCGGGTCCGAGCTTCGTTGTCCATTGCTGGGCCGTCACTCGGTTGCAACACACCGATCGATCGCTCGCCGAGCAATGGACAACTAAGCTCGGACCCGTCACGGTCGGTATAATATAAATCATCCAACACTAACCTATTTATGTAAGTAAGATGATAAGTAGGTACGTATATTACAGCCAAAAACAGAAATGCCACTTAAAATGTGAGGGTTACTCAAATAATTTAGCGGCTTCTAAACTTAACATTAGTATGAGATTTTTTAAGTTTCAGAACTGCTTAATTGAAATAGAACTAAATTTTTGAGTACGGTTCTGTATTCGGTCGCTAAGCAAGGTTCTCGTTGGAATTTCCGAAATCGACCTGTGTTTGATTCAATAGTAAATAGTGGTTAACTCATTTTTTGGTGGGATATTAATATAATATAATATAGAAATATTGTGGCAAGGAGATAGATATATTTTCTAAAATTTCCCATGACATGATTCGAACCTGTGCCCCCTCGCAATCCAGGAGAGTGCTCTAACCACTGAGTTACACGGAATCACGTGTCATGTTGAAATTGTCTAAAATAATATTCTCCCTGCTAATTGTTTACCAACTGAGGCTTGGTTTCAGCGCCATCTACCAGTTTAGTTTTAAAACTATTGACTGGCTCAGGAGATCAACTTTACAGTTGACACTCCCAACGTGAGATGCGCTTTCATTCCAATTTATTAAATTCTTAATATAGGTAGGTATAGATGGAATACTTTTTTGTACTCACCAGAAACTTTGAAATAATAGACTATACTAAAGTTCTCACAGGATCGAAAATAACAGGAGACACCGGAGGTCCCACTATAATTTAAACAACAAAATTGATAATGAAAATTTACCTTAAAGCAAAGTAGGCGCTCTCCTTTTCAGGTGTCAAAATGAACTGATTCGCCAGGTACCACAATCTTTTACTCTTGTATTCGGCATTCAACTGAAAAAGGAGCAAATTTTTCATTAGTAGGTAGTAGTAGCTTCCACCCAACTTTATAAATTCAAATTATTTTTATTCTTTTAAATTTCATTACATATTTTTTAGAAACGTCATGTAAACTATCGTGTCTTCAGAACGCGACTTCCAATGAGAAGAAGACACAAGAAACTCATGGAGGTTTTGTTTGTTTATTTGAACCATTTCACCAACCCAACCCAGTAGGAGCAGCATAATATGCATCCTATAATTGCATAGTCCTTACTGACTTACTGGCCTATCAGGCGTTACATAACAATGACCTGCATGATAAAAATACTTAAATTAAAAACAGCATCAGCTTTCACTTCTATATAGTAGAACCTAAATCAGCACCAACTCTGGACCCAACTCGTTTAGTCAAACGGATTTGTAAAGAAGGGTTTCTTGTTGCTTACTAAACCCTAAAAATTAGGAAAAGATAAAGCGGGATTTACATTACGAAACATGTGGCATGCAATTTATAGTCATTTTCTCAAAAATAATGCGTAGACACAACGGTACTCTAATTATCTATTTCTTAAAATTGCTTCCAGTAACTGATACCAGTCTGCTTTTGTGAAATTGAGTCTATAATGCATGACACTAGTTTAGTAATTTATATTAGGCTTAATGCTTGTAGTATTACCGCATCAAATCTCTCTTGAACAAGGTTCTGCCTTGCTAACTGTTTGGCTTTGAAGTCGTTAATGCACTGTTCCCGGACTAAAGTGGCCTCTTTCATACTGAGCATAGTTCCCATGCCACGGCCTGGACCGAACATTCGCGCGAGGTATGGAGCCAGAGGGTCGATTTCGGCTTCTTTCTCACGCTCCTCTATTTCCGCCTTCTGGGCTTCCTGAAACAAATATTCATTTTGAAGCATAAATACTTGCACCCGGCGGGAATCGAACCCGCAACCATCTGCATTGCAGTCGGAACTTCGCCCCACGCCCTACGGAGGCCGTCGTATCACCAACCGTAAGGTCACAAGAGTATGATGCCATGGAAGATGTTGCTCAAGAAAATGTGGTCGAAATGGATTTTCCCAGTTTTTATCACTTTGGTTTTACTATTATCAGCATTGTTGCTGGAGGTCAAGGCTTTGAGAATCTCATAGGCCTAGCTGCACCGGCTGATCTTGAATGGTCGTGCGGGTTGAGCAACGCTTGACATGGTCAACACTTAGATGGGTGACCGAAAATGTGTGTCAAAAATCAATTCTCAAGTTCTTCCGTGCTTCAGAGGCATTTTAAGCAGTTGATTCCGATTGTTATCTCTGATAGTCGTTAGGTCAAATAAGAGGTCTTAGGGAGACCTGAAAACTGATACACTCACCTAGCTACAGAAAAATGGCTCACCTAGCCACTACACGAAAAGAAGAAGAAGTAGCATTGTTGCTACTTCCCTACATTTCGGAGCCTTTACAGCCTCCTTCCTCAGGTTAGGGTTCTCATGGTTGAGATGTCGTCCTTTACTTGTAATAAACTACTAGAGCAACGGCCCGAGACTTTTACCCCGTCTTACGCCCGACACTATTAGGACGACGGAATATAACCTTTAAGTTTTTTTATGTTCTGTTGCACTAACCTGTTCTTGCCATCCTTTCTGGGCTTCGTCGTTTCTCTCCGTATCAAACAGGTTGACGAACAGCCTCGGATCAGTCAACTCCTTGTATCTATCTCTCAAATAACTAGTGATATCGGTCTCTCTGTCTCGGATGTGTTTATTGGTTTTGTATTCTTCATCCATATTGTCGCAGAGGGCGTAGTAAACTTCGAGTGGACGAGGCACTTTTGCACAAGCATCGGCCTGTGGCAAGAAAATATTTAGCTGACTGTTGGTACTCTTACATTCTGACTTAGATTCTTCGAAGACTTAAGTTTCGCCTAAATAATGATTTAACCTTAAAGCAAAATTTTCTGTAGAGACTGACGGTTACGTTAATAACTTTCTGATAAAAAAATGGCCGTACTTAAATCAACGAAGTAAATATCTATTGCAATGTTTTAAAAATTCCAATTAACCAGGTATCGTTAATTTTTTCAGTTAATAATTCTATTAGAAGGTCGATTTAGAGAAGTTCTAAAAAAAAGTTCATGGGGTCAAGAAATATTCAAGAACTGTTCAGAACTTAAATAGCAAAACAAGAACTTTAGTAACTTAATATTGTATCTTCTACAACCAGAATATCTATTTTAAGTTTTGAAAAATCTTCACAAGTAAAAATTAATACACAACTAACGATACTAACGATATATCCCGACGTTTTATCCGGATAAAACAGAATCTTTCCCCCAGTCTCGGCCAAATTAGGCTTTATGAAATGTCTTGTATTATTCGAAACGAAGTTGTATGCATAATGGTACAACAACTGTATGGTCTCCTCTTGCATGTGGAAGATTTTCTGCCAGATATCATCCTTAGCTGGTTTACTATGATCTCGGCTGAATGTCTCTACGATGTCCTTGACTTGGCGTTTTGGTTCCGTCTTCGTAGCTTCCGTGTAGGTTATGTATCGTGATTCTAATCTGAAAAAGGATTTCGGGACTTACACACCTAATAATACCTCTTGCGCAGATTTATTAGTTTTTAACTCTAGGCTTAGGCCTATTGTATTTTGCGTGTTGTATATTTTCTTTCGAAGCATTAGGAAGGACACCCATACACCTATATATTATATTGTTGTAAATCATCACATATGATCTATAATGTAGTTACATACACCATCCATTCTTCCATCTTTCAATAAAGTCATACAGCCACTTTAAACATTTGATGCGCGACACGTGATATTCTTCAAGATCAGAAACAACGCACAACAACGCGCGACGTTGCAGCTGGCAAGCAACATGAGGCGCAGCTTGTTATGTGTTCCCATACACAATGTCATTTATTCTTCTATCTTTTAATACCATATCATTCATCCTTTGTTTCATAGTTATTTCTATGTCCAATCCAGTAGGTAAGTAGGCCTCCTCTTTCCTTTTAATGTAACCTGTATCTAATGGACTTTTTTGATATATTGAAGTGATTATGGGCACTCCATCAAGAAATATAAAGAACTAAGTCAGGAAGTACCTGTCAGATCTATCAGTATAATATTCTGCAAACGTCAGCGGAGTACAATCGATTTTAGCCAGGTGGTCATTTCGGGCGTAATAATTGAACTCTAGAGTTCTCACAGCTTCTACTGATGTGACTGGAGCATCCATCGAGTATGTGTGCTCTGAAAATAAACACGCCTTGATTCCTTTTTGAACGCATACACATCAACTACTTACTATACTATATAATTAATCTTTTCCGTTAGTCTACTTCGAGAATCTAGCATAGTAATGAGGAATTTTACATTCTTCTGCAATCGTAGCTTTATGATTTTTTTCTGAAAAGTGTCTTAACAAAATCCAACAAAAACACACTAACTTATCAAGTTGTCCTTTCGTCCAGTAAGGAAGGTTTCCTTAATTTCTCGCGTCACGTGGTCTATTCTTACTTGAACCATTTTATCGACTCTGTTCTTGTAATACTCATGACTGAAAAAGTCGAGAAATACATTTGGAAATTATTAATAAATAGTAATCTAACTCCACCTATGTCTGCCAAGGGTTTCGCTTCGTGATTCTTTATTCGCACCGGAGGGATTGGATTTAGTTGTCTGTCTATCGGTTTCTGAAAGTTTTCTTTCCATAACAGGTTTTAGTTTTACAACATTATCACATCTCAAAAATTCATAATACATTTATTATTCATGTAACAAAGTTCATGTAAAATGGAATAAATGTACACATTTTGAAACGTCAGAAAACTACCGTGACTTCTTAACGAGACCTCCAACGAGAAGAAGAAGAAAAAATTCATTGGTCTTTATTTGCAATGATCATTTGATTCACAATGTTAAATATTTAGAACTTAAGTTGAACTGGAGCTTTAATCTATACCATAATCCTTACTAACATTTAAACTACGAAACTAATTCTGTCTGTCTCTTAAAATTTTGTAAAAGGTCTAAATAGCCTGTTAAAAACTCACGTAACCAACGGCACATTGAGGGCATAATCATCAAATATCTTGACCCTCTTCACGATTCCATCTCGCTCGGAGTACGCAGAAAACTTCTCTAGGACCACCTTTTTATAGTGTATCGTTTTGTGGCAACCAGGGTATCTTTGATTGAAATCTAGACATTAAAAAAGTTTAATTCAAGGGATTATCATATAAATGGTTGTTGTTTTTTGTTTTTTATAATTGATAGGTAAACGTTTGACCACTATCTCACCTGATGAAAAGCGACGATGTACTCTAAGATGTTGCACGCTTACCTAGGATATACCTAGGTTTTTTTCTATATATTTTTGATAATTATATATCTTTCAGGTTCCACTTGCATAAGTCCCAACTTTCCTGGAATAAAAGTAAAGTTCATTTCAAGTTTCGTCGCAATCGATACAGCAGTTTTTCGCAAAGAAGTAACAAACACAAAAACTAACTTATCGGTATGATTATTGTTATTAAAATCATAGTTACCAGCAGCACTAATGTCAAGTTTTTCAGCCCAACTAGCGGGCATATCCAGGTGCTTCTCAGTGTCAACAGCTGTTCTTTTATCAGATGAGTCCACTCCTACTAATTGTCTTCTATGAACCGGTTCTCCAGGTAGCAAATGTTCCCAGCAGGATATATTAGTGAGGTCATAGCTGATGGTGGCTAGACCTTTGCGTGGACCTTTGTCTTGAATTTCGTCTGTACCTTCGGCCGGAACATTATCTGCACCCTCGTCAGGACCTTTGTCTGCAACTTTCTCTGGAGCTTTATCTGTACCTTTGACTGAAATTTTATCTTGTCCTTCGCCTGGACCTTGGCCTTCTCCATTGATCACCGTTTGGAGATTTACCTGAAGAAATATTTACAACTTAAAATACCAATATCTAAGAAACTTACGAGTTCATTTAAAGGTCAAAGGTTGCCTGGAAGAAATCGCTTTTAGCGATAAGGTCGCCCATTTGTACAACTTTTTAGTTTTAAGCTTTCTGTGTCATTTGTCTTACTTATTAATTATAATGTAAACTGATTTTAATTGTTGTTGGTTGTGCAAATAAAGTGTTAAATCAATCTATCTATCTATAAAATGTGAAGGCTTTAAGACTGCAGTAATGCAAACATGAAAGCCAAAAATGTTTCATCAAGGAACCCATAACTTGTATTACTGCATGTTTGCGATCTGCGGCAAAAATGATCTAAAGCTTATTTATCTACTAAAAATTAAGAAATAGGTAGGTGTAAGTAAGTAATTGTGTGTGATATTAATTAACTACCTACTGCAATAAAACTGAAAAGTAAAAAACAAGAAGATACCTAAAGGTAAAGAAACCTTAAAAATCGTTCGACGCATCTAGGAGCCTTAAACAATTGTGGACGCAGTCGGGTGGGACTTCAACACAATTTGGTGTCATTATACTTTACCTTTAAAAGGAGTCCCACCCGACTGCATCCACAATTGTTTAAGGCTCCTAGATGCGTCGAACGATTTTTAAGGTTTCTTTACCTTTAGGTATCTTCTTGTTTTTTACTTTTCAGTTTTAACGGCAGTCGGGTTTTTTATTTTTTTAAATATCTTTTTTATTTAACTGGAGTATTTAAAAACTTTTTAGTTATTAGAGATTAGATACAATTACACCAGAGAAACTCATTAACTCTGGATGTGTATACTCCAGTAGCGAGGACTCGAAATCGGTTAAAGATAGGCTATATAAAAGCCTTCAATATTATAATAGCTATTCTTTTTGAGTTTTGCTGAGATGGCTGTGAAGTAGGCAGGTATTCATCTTAAAATATAATTACCAAATCCGAAAACTTCGTTGCGACTGGTGATACAAAGGCTGGCGGTTTCTTGTCCTAGCGGATTAGCCTTGCTATCCATTATCCATAGCGCGACATTTCAAATTTTTAGTTAATTACTTATTGTAAACATAGTAATTGTTATTTATGTTATCTCTGACAAACTGACAAATCAAACATTTAAAAGTTCAAAAGTTGAAACTCGGCGTCAAAGTCAAATCGAAAAGTTTTTAAGGAACGTTCCGTTGTCTTTGCTCGGTTTTTATGGTCAAGACAAATCTTGCTTTATAGCGTTTTAAATCTTTATTTTTATTTATTTATTATTTTAATGTACCCTATGTCACTCTCACGGTCATGACGAATCTAACGACGTATCGTTTATCTAAATCGGCCTAGCCGTTTAGGCCCTACGACGGCACAAAAATAGGTCACATACATACATACATACACTCATACATACATACATACATACATACATACACTCACGGCAAAAACATAACACTTCCTTTGGCAGTCGTGTAAAAAGGCTCATGAATTTGCTCAAATTGAGCAAATATGGTAGATACTCAAAGGACCTGCCAACAATGCCATGTGAGAAGCAATATTTAATATGTTCATTATCATTACATAGTATAACACAAAGTTGTTTCCTGCTATCTGTATATATGTATGCTCTTGCTTAGATCTTGAAAACTACGCAACGCATTTTGATGCGGTTTTTTTATTAAATAGAGTGATTCAATAGGAAGATTTATATGTACCTATAATGCATCCTTATATTCTTGCGGGATCGGGACTTATGCGGGCGCAGGGCGCATCTAGTTTAAATATAAATGTAAGTAATAAAAACTCACATAGTAATTTTCGTGGTTATAAATGCTTTCGATATGTTGGTATCTAGAAGCGTCCAGTTCGTATCTTAGTCCCTCGCTTGGTTCTATAAAGAACGGTACCTCGACGTCAACAAACCCTGGCAGGAGCAGCACCCATGCGTGGGTTCTCCATCCATCGATGTCATCGCGTGGAGGTTTTTCCGCTTCCTGAAGGAGTAAAGCGAAAAATTCAGGCTATTCAATAATTGCATCAATCAGAAGGTACCTATACGAAAAAGCAGTGCAGTTTTTAAGCAGAGCATATTGGTTCGACAAAAGTGCGGTTTTCTAAATTACACAGGTACAAAACATTATAAGTCATACGAAGGCTACTAAGAAGCTATTACAAATAAGGAATGACTTAATATTAGACGGTCACGAGCACGAGCTTCGTCGTCCATTGATCAGCGAGCAGTCGATCGGTCTGTTGCGACAGAGTGGTGGCCGAGCAATAGACAACGAAACTCAGACCCGGCCGGTGCTCGCGACGGTCTAATATAAATCAACCCCAAAGCATAAATAGTTATGCAACGTTTGTATCTAATATGAATAAGGGGTTAAGTTACAGCGATTTTAGCGAGTCTGGCGTTCTCAATCTTGTCTAATTCAGCCTGTTTCTTCGCCAGCTCTTTAAGTTCCTGTTCTCTGACGTACTTCGATGTGAGGTCTGGTAGAGGAACGAGGCGGTAACGAGGCTGCATTTCTGGCTCCGGTGGAACCTCGATTATCTATGGAAATAATAGGAGTTTGTTAGCAATAAGAAATAAATACGGGACAATATGGAAGTGGTGTGTCGGGCGAACCCCATCGGGAGCGACGCAGAAGATTTGTTTGTTTCAGAAGGTTTGATCCCCTCCCAGGTCTCTAGCTACCTATATTCCAATTTTCATGGCAATCGGTTCAGTAGTTTTTGCAAGAAAGAGTAACGAAATCCTTTAGTTGCAAACTTACGCGTTTATAATATTGGTATGATATATGTATGTCACAAAGAAAAAGTACTAATGTTTTACTATATTCGTTGTCTAGTTGCTTAATTAGAGGCCGGATTTAGGCGTTCAGCAATATTTATAGAATACTTGCCTTCCTCTCATCGGGTACATCAGGACAGACAGTGCGGTAACATATATTCATACAGGTGTCCCGCTCTGCACAGCCCACGACTACATACGCGTCGTACCCCACCCCAATAAGCCACGACACCAGTACAGTAGCTAGCTCGAATGGGTTGCCGCTTCGACGTATGATGGCCGTGTATGGAGACATTATGCGTTCCGGCTGGAAAAAAGGAAAAAACACATTTCGCTCACTTAGATAAACAGACTGTTATGTCAAAAACGTTGTTTTTTCAGGAGACCAATTTCAAACTTTCTTGGAAGCTTATCTCAGATTCTAATTAGGTATATTTGGTTGACCTTACGTTAACACTTATTATTATTTTATACTTATTACCTACTCGTTACAAGTCCCTGTTCATTAGAAAGACCTCAATTTTCTTAATAATACCGCATTTCTTATCCAAAATTCGAGATTTTTGAGATAATAGGTACCCTGTTCATCCAAATAAACGATTTGTAGATTTTATTTTTAAAAACACTAAAAACTTTAAAGATTTTTGTGCAAAGTGAGCAACAATCGTATTCATAAACGACGATGTGTCGACTTAGCTTTTGTCACATTTTGTCTGACGTTGTTTGTCACTCACAAGAGACAAAGCATTAAGGGCAATTAACGCATAGGGTCGTTTGTGAATACGATTGTAAATATCTACGTTTTTATATAAACAAAATAAGAACAAAGTCATGGTGTGTCCGTTTGTGTGCCTGTATCCGATAAACTCAAATCCAATTTTTAAACGATTTCCATCAATAAATAAACACGAATATATAATTATTTTTCCCGGGTCTTATTCGCGTATTATTATTTTTAAATTCTCTTACCTCGACGTTTCGATCATGTTACGTTAAAACGGGTTGGTTAAAACGTTAAGGTACCTAAGAGAATTTTAAAATAATAATACGCGAATAAGACCCGGGAAAAATAATTATGAGTTCAAATCGTGTGAGTTTAAAATGTTTACGAATATATAATAGGGGTTAAAGTATGAAATTGCCGTTTTATTGCAATAGGTTCTTTGAATTGACATAGAATCTTCATGGTTTGAGGTTTTCGAATGAAACTTTTTTCAAATGGTTTCTGTAATGTTCTTTTTTTAAAAAATGTGAAACATTTGAATATCGACTTTCAATTGTTTTTGTTATTCAATTTAGACAAGAAAGATGGATACTGCGAAAATTCGAGTGATTTTTGAATACGAGTTTCGACGCGGAACTAACACGGCAGAAACAGCCCGCAATATCAATGCTGCGTTTGGAGAGGGGTCTACTAATGAACGCACCGTGCGATTTTGGTTTAAACGCTTTCGTGATGGAAATTTCGACTTAAAGAACGAGCCACGAGGAAGACCGCCCACACAGGTGAATAACGATGAATTAAGAGAGATAGTGGAAGCCGATCCTAGTCAAACTACCCAGGAATTAGCGGCATGGTTTAACGTTACCTTACCCACTTTATTGACTCACTTGCGTCAAATCAATAAAATAAAAAAATACGAAAAATGGGTGCCTCATGATTTGACTGATCTGCAGAAAGAAACGCGTGTTGAAACTTGTGTTGCCTTGTTGAACCGATACAGAAATGAAGGAATATTGGATCGAATTGTAACATGTGATGAAAAGTGGATTCTTTATGATAACCGGAAAAGAAAAATGCAATGGCTGACCCCAGGTCAAATGCCACAACAGTGTCCTAAAGCAAAACTTACCAATAAAAAGGTAATGGTAACTGTTTGGTGGTCTCAGCATGGTGTTATTCACTATAGTTTTCTTCGATCTGGTCAAGCAATTACGGCAGATGTCTATTGTGCCGAACTCCGAACCATGTTGACAAAACTAGCAGTAAAACAGCCCCGACTCATGAATCGATCTTCACCATTATTGCTCCACGACAACGCGAGACCTCACACAGCACGAGAAACCATTTTGACCCTTCAGGAACCGCACTTAGAAACCATTCGTCATCCTCCGTATTCACCAGACCTTGCTCCAACGGACTACCATTTTTTCGTGATTTGGACAATTATCTACGTGACAAGAAGTTTTCTTCCCAGGAGGCAGTACAAAATGCTTTCACACAGTTTGTGCAGTCTAGATCGTCGGAGTTCTATCGCAAAGGCATTAATAACCTTCCCATTAGATGGCAGCAATGTATAGATAACTAGCTTTTGCCCGCGGCTTCGCTCGCGTTAAGAAGTATTTTCTTTCATTCCCTATTTTATCCCCTTGGCGGTAGAATATATCAAAATCCTTTCTTAGCGGATGCCTGCGTCATAACATCTACCTGCATGCCAAATTTCAGCCCGATCCGTTCAGTGGTTTGGACTGTGCGTTGATAGATCACTATGTCAGTCAGTCAGTCACCTTTGAGTTTAGCTTCTGCCCGCGGCTTCGCCCGCATTTAGGAAATAGAACTGTTTGTATATCAATAATTATGTCTATCGATTAAGATAATAAAAAGGTTAAAAATTTGATGGAAAATCAGCATAGGATCAGGATATGATTGGTATAGGATCAGCCTAGGTTCAACATTGGATCGGCATAGGATCATCCTAGGTTCAGCATAGAATCAGCCTAGGTTCAACATTGGATCGGCATAGGAGATCAGCCTAAGTTCAGCATACGATCAGCCTAGATTCAACATTGGATCGGCATAGGATCAGCCTAGGTTCAACATTGGATCGATATAGGATCAGCCTAGGTTTAACATTGGATCGGCATAGGATCAGCCTAGGTTCAACATTGGATCGGCGTAGGATCAGCCTAGGTTCAACATATGGTCGGCATAGGTTCTGCATATGATCAGCCTAGGTTCAACATAAGGTCGGCATAGGATCAGCCTAGGTTCAGCATAGAATCGGCATAGGAACAGCATAGATTCAGCCGAGGTTCAACATAGGATCGACATAGGATCAGCATAGGTTCGGCATAGGATCAGCATAGGATGAGCCTAGGTTTAGCATAGGATCAGCACAGGATCGGCAAAGGATCAGCATAGGATCAGCCTAGGTTCAGCATAGGATCAGCCTAGGTTCAGCATAGGATCAGCATAGGATCAGCCTAGGTTCAACATTGAATCGGCATAGGATCAGCCTAGGTTCAGCAAAGGTTCAGCATAGGATCTGCCTAGGTTCAGCATAGGATCAGCCTAGGTTCAACATTGAATCGGCATAGGTTTAGCATAGGATCTGCCTAGGTTCAATATTGGATCGGCATAGGATCAGTATAGGATCAGCCTAGGTTCAACATAAGATCGGCATAGGATCCGCATAGGTTCAGCATAGGATCGGCATAAGATCAGCATAGCTTGAGCATAGGATCAGCATAGGTTCAACATAGAATCAGCATAGGTTAAACATAGGATCAGCATAGCTTGAGCATAGGATCAGCATAGGTTCAACATAGAATCAGCATAGGTTAAACATAGGATCAGCATAGGTTCAGGGTTGTATTTACAAAACTGTAGGTTTTGTAAATACAATAAATATACCTATATGTACCGATTCTCTTGAATAAAAAGTTTAAACTAAAATTGGTCCTCCTCCCCTTTTCGGGGGGCGGTTAGATTCCCCTGAACCGGAAACTGGGAGCCGGAACCACACTCGGAACTGAAACCGACACGGGAAACAGATAAATACGCGAAAACAAATTCGGAAAAAAAATATGCCATAGATACTTTCATCCCCAATTTAACACCCTTAGGGGATGAGTTTAAAAAAAACAGATGCTTCACCTACGACTCCATAGCAATTTCTGTGTTAAATTTCAAGTTTGGAGGTCAAGCGGTGAGCCAATTTTTTATAGAGATTTTCTTCCCCAATTTAACACCCTTAGGGGATGAATTTCTAAAAAAAACTTTTTAGTGCTTAACCTACGTCCCTACAGCAATATTCGTATTAAATTTTAAGATTGTAGGTGAAGCGGTAAACCAATTCCCATACAAACTTTCATCCCCAAATTAACACCCTTAGGGACTGAATTTAAAAAAAAAACTTTTTAGTGCTTCATCTACGACCCCACAGAAATCTATGTGTTAAATTTCAAGTTTGTAGGTCAAGCGACTTGGAAGTTGCATACAAACGTTTATCCCCCCTTTCCCCCCTTTAGGGGTGGAATTTCGGAAAATCCTCTCTTATCTGACGCCTTCATTACATAACGGACACACCCTCCAAATTTCAGCTCTCTACTACCAGCGGTTTAGGCTGTGCGTTGATCCCTCAGTCACTCAGGACAAAGAGTTTTATATATAGATAGATAGATAGATATAGAAGATAATGGCAACTATTTTGATTAAATAAATTTGTTAAAAATTTAAAAAATAAACAATTAAGATTTTCAGTACAATCGGCAATTTCATACTTTAACCCCTAATATTTTCAAAGGCACGAATTCTTCTAGAACTAAAAATTGTCTCAGATCGCAGTGTCGAGCGCAATACCATTGACAAGTTTTATTTGGTGATGGCGATACAAAGTGGCGCCGGGTCAGTACCAATATAAAATGAATAGAAAATAACGACTTTCAGGCTTCAGGTAGAATATACCATCCCGTCGGAAATTATGGTTCACTTTTCGAACTCTTATCTCACTCGTCGTACTCATGGAAACACTTATAGTACAACGTTAAATGGTGAAACCATACACGGCGACTTACCTTCTAATGCTGCCCTACTCAACAAGATGGCGCTTTACTTTAAAAGCTTTCATTATGAAAAGCGCTGTATATAACTTTTTCAGTCAAAACTAATCCTATCTTTTTCTATCCTATTCAAATTATAAAGCTGAAAGTTTGTGTGTGTTACTCAATCACGCTAAAACTACTGAACCGATTGTAATGAAACTTGGAATATACTTAGGTAGCTAGCTGGGGACCTGGAATAACACATAGGCTATTTTTTACTTTCGTATTAAAGGACATTTAAGCACAACGCCCTATTAGCAGAATGTCCTAAAAGCAAAACGACATGGTAGCTGAACTTTTTATAAGGCCCATTTGCTACTAGGTCATGTTGCTAATATGCCGTTTTCCTTTAGGATATTCTGCTAATAGGGTGTTGTGCGTAAAAATCTACTAGTTAACTGGAACAGACCGTATTTGAAAGAATAAATTCTTTTAATTATGCCCCACATTTTACGTACATAGCGTTGTAAACAAAGCGGCGACAAGAATCAAATACATTTTATTAGTTTTGTCCAAAATTTTAATTTTCGTAAATACAAACTCCAAACAAATATAATCGTACCAACATTAGAAGACTACCCTTAAACAAAACTAGGAATCCCTTATCAAAATACAGATCTATACAACAGATTCATAATAATCTATTGTTGTACGGTTAGCAACAAGAAGCGGGGCGGGAGGTTCGTACACTCCCCGACAAATTGAATCCAAACTCTTGGTGAAAACACTCCGTGTAACTTTTGCTACCACCTTTCACTTTTCCGGGAAACTTTCAACACTTTCACCATCAAGTTTTCTTACAATTTTATAGTTTTATTACCTACTCCCGAATTAAAAGAGCCTGTTTATCTATCTATCTGTGTCATTGCAGCTGACGAACGGATAAAGCGATTTTGATATTACATAGTTTTATTTGGTGGTCCGTGACTTTCGTTTATTTGATTTAGGGCTAATTTTTCAATTCTAGATAGAGATATCTGACAAATAAAATGTAAAACCACCGAATAAAAAACGTCACTATGATATTATAAAGAAACACAATTTGCTTTTAAATTTCGTTGGGTTCGAACTTATTCAACAGATATCTTTCTAAGGAATAAAATATCGGCTCTGACTGGAGCGAAAGCGCCTATCATCGGCCCCTATTTTAAAACTTTAGGTAATCTTTAGTTTAATTTACGTTTAATTAATGTAACAATTGTCTAATTTGTTTCTCTGGTTTTGTGTATTTTTTTGTTACATCAAAGCATCATCTATTCTAAACTTAGTTTAGCTGGGCACCGCAAATTTTTGTTTATGTCTATTTGAAAGCTAAGGGATACCGTTACTAGGGAATGTTTTCCCTCTTTTAAGAATGGGTCAGCTGACCAAAGTTAGCGAAAATGAGAAAAAGTTTTGCTTAGCTTAAATTACCCTTAGGTAGATACTGTATCTACAGTGTAAAAATCAGCCATTGCCGTCATCTCATCGTGTCATAATTGAATTAAATAAAGCTACTTTTCTGTAATAACTAATCTAAAACAAGAAGGACAACTTCCATGGCAGCCATATTATACCATTGGTTAAAATGAACGAAAGCTTAGTTTATAATTTACAAATTATTAAATTATCTAAGTAGATTTTGCCAGATAGGTAGGTACATATTTGTATTTGATATGAATCACTATAACTTTAATTTATCTATACAAATATCGATTAATTGAATTAGGTTCACATACGTAGGTATCTACGTACAACCATATAGGTATGTATATTCAGGAACGCCATTCACCAACCACTGGATCGCCTCGACCGACACAGCGGAACAAAGGAAATGCCATTTCATTTTAGCTTATATTTCGTATTAATTAAAGTACATTACATTACATAGAGTTAAATGCACATACAGGCCCATGTGGGTTAATACTGCACAATAAGTATATAGCGCCGTATTCAGTCGGGTTCTGTATAGGTAGGTTCTCTATCTATATGTACTTATATAATATTCAGTGGAAAAGCTGGTTCAATGGAAACAGAGGCACCGCAGAGCGAGCGCAAATTAGACCGTCCTACTACGTTCCTAGCTTTGAGTCGCGCTTGACCAAGCGTTATTCGAATTTCGAACAAGACGCCCGTACCACTAGAGCAGGAGGTATGCATATTGTTACTGTATCGATATATCGATAGAAGACTCTCAAGCAAGTATCGATTCGAGAGGGGTGGTGCGGGGGTCCGGCTTCGAGGGGTGGCGAGGGTGGGTCTCGCGGACGACGCGTACAGACGCCACTCATGCGAGACCGTGCTGTGCCTCTAATTGAATGCGCTGTGACACTTATTATCGATATCGATAGTTTTATTAATATTTCTTTATGAAATAACATGTTTCAGTATATTATTGTCATGTTGGAGTTTATTTAAACTAAACGAATTACGAAAACATGAGTAATTTAAATCATTGCTTTTTTCTAACATGATCTAATTAATTTAAAGCAAAGTTGATCGTAATAAATGAGTTCTGGCGGTAATGTCTCATTCACAAAATGTCCCTCTCCCAAAATGTCCCTCTTCCAAAATAATAATCCTTTCGTATACGGCTCGTTCTGAGATAGTCCCGTTCTGGAATCGTCCCGTTCTCGAATGGTCCCTTTCGTGAATGTTCTTGTAACAACAATGAGCCACAGCAGAACGTGTCATGAGCGATGAACATTCTTGGCAGCCTACGAGCCCACCTTTAACGATATTCATTATTGTACTACATATGACACTAATTAATAAGTAAAATAGTTCAGTGAATACATCGACATGTAACGATATGCAGCACATTTACGCTTAGAATGATATACGCTAGATCGCTCCGTATCAGTGCCGTGGCGCAGCTTTTCTGTATAAAGCAAGCACAGCCATACAAAAAAGCTCATCTTCGTCCTGGTTCGGCCACGGCGCGGTCTAGCGTAAATCACATTTAAAGTAGCTTTGTGTGGTCTTAAGACATTGGTACCTATCGGGTCGAATTTGCATTTTCTTCTCTGAATTTCTCCTTCATACTTGAGCCCATGTGTAAACTACAAATTCGCCAAAACAGAAGAAAAATCTACGCTTAATACTAATTACCAGATACGAAAGTATCATTTCAGTGTTTTAACGTTCATAAATAACATTAAAACAACACTTACAACCATAAATTGTAATTTATTTTACTAATTGTCAGATAAATTAAAACATAAGAAATTCTATACTAGATATGTACTCTTTCTTACTTCTTTTGATTTAAACATAATTACCTACCTATTTCTAAGCTAAAATAAGCACTAAAATAGAGAAACTACACGAACTCTTCATCTACTCCAGAAAACTGAAAAATAGCAACAAAGGAAAACTTTAATATAACCCGTAGAATACTTGAGCGAACATTAGGTAGGTAGTCTTTGTGACTCACTGGACTCGTGAATTTTTTATCGACAAATAAAAATAAATATACGGCAAACGACCGCAGCGCAAATGGGAGCGCTCTCCAAGAACGGCAGTCCGCGCGAGTGATTTGCGCCACCCGCCGCCGCCGCGCGGTCGCGACGCGCCCTAGTGATGTGCACTCGTGCACAATTAATTTATCGACCTCGATAACGTACAACCTTTTTTTACTTATTTCGTAAGCGAAAGATAAGTGTGCCTGCACCGTACCGCGTACGTAAGCGTTAAGTTTATCGAAGCAAAGCGTTGTTTGTCAGCACGTGACAAGGGTAGCGACGAGAGAATTCTGCTGGTAGATGTCATTGTTTGAACGTGTCACCGCTAGTGTCAACAGCTCCTTTCCCGGGGTACTGGACGGAGCATCGGGCAAACAAAGGAGTGTTATTGTGAAGCGGCGCCGGTCTCCCGCCGCGAGCCGTGTCCGTGGCGACGGCCGCGGATCGATATCGCTCGAGATCTCTCGGCCTACGCGCCCGCCTCGCCGGCCATTTGCCTACCTCGACGCCTCAGGCTCGTGTGTACATAACCCGCCACCCACCACCCCATCCGATACACCCCCGCAGATTACCGCCTACAAAGCAAACTTCATTGGTACGTGCATGCAATATGCGCAAGGAGGCCGAATTGAGACTCGACCTAGCCAGATTGCTTTGATATCCGAGGCTGGCCTTTATATGGGTCTAATATCTCCTATCTTACTAGAGCCGAATGCGTTTCAAACATCGTCGTTCTCTATGTGACGTGTTTCCATTTGGTATTCCGATAATTACATGAATCGACGACAGACTCCATTCTAATAAACCCTCTGTATTTAATAGCGATGCTACAAATGTCTGTACCTAAATAGTCTTAATGATAGTAGGTATGTGTCTGTGTAAATTTAGGAATATTATTTTATAGATACAAATGTTCGTTCGTAATAATTGAATATAAAATGTTATATTTTCAGACCGTTAAATTCAAAATTCTTTTATACAAAAATCCTTTTATACCTTTAAAAGTATCTCGTAAACAGCGAAAAAGGTTCGGTTTCACGTTCGTCCATAATATAGATATATTATGTGTAAGAATACGTTAGAAAGAGCGAGGGGGTTGTAAATCGGCCAAGTGCAGCGAGGTCTGCCCTCCGCCCTCCAGAGGAAAAGAGGGAAAGTTCACATTTGCATACCGACTTCGGCACTCGACAACTTCGAATAACTTTTCGCGAGTACGATTGCAAAGGACAAAAGTTTTTCCCGTCGCCTCTCCAGAGTTGGAAGTTTTTCTGGCTAACAAACTTTGAGAAACTTTGTTTTTAAGGTGTTTGTTTTGAAAATTTCATATAGTTTGAGAAATTGCACAACTTTAATACTATTTCGTAAGAAAATATTCATTTGTGATATCTACTACTAAACGACATATTATTAAAACTACTTATCTTCATAAGTGAAATGTAATTATTTTTAAATAATTGCATAAAAGGCTACGGAGAATGTAACACAATATTTTTCTTCAAATTTTTTAATTATCAACTGAGTACAATTAAACCCAAATAGGTTCATCATTACGTCCTCAATTTGGGTTCGAGTGAAATTAACGAGGACTCACCCTCGGCCATAACAAATAGATCGAAAAAAAAAACAAACAATAAAGAACTGAATGAAATGAGTACGGGGATTGAATGTGAATGAGTTGCGAGCGCCGCTTCGTCGGCCCGGAGGTTCAGCCGCGGGAATATTTTAGCGTATTTCAATAAAGGCGTGACATCTTTAATCTAGGGATCGGGCAGGGGCATAAATCTTGCAAGTCCGGGGCAGTCCGGGAGTTTTGAATCATTTAGCGCGGTGTGGCTCGAACGGGAGCGCGACTTCCGTCCGGCACGTGCTGCCCCCTTCGCTTCGCCGCAACCGACCGCCCCCGCTCACGCCGCGCCACCCGCCCGCACCAGCGCGCCATCCGCGTCTGTCTTGTCGAGACAAAGGGGCTGTAGTGATGGGATATAGTCGATAAAAACCTACATTACCCAATATTGTCGACAATTTTTAATTTATTGTAGAACGTTGACGAAATTCATTTTGTAATACAAATAAAATAAAAAGATCTTCATGATCATAACAAAGTTGCTACTTTGCTAAGTTTATGTCATTATTTTTAATTGGTGTACGTTTTAAATTTGAAATATTTAGACTTTGCAAAGCAAAAAACTATGGATAGTTGCCAAGATCGCTTTATAAATACCATAATTGTCTTAAGTCAATATTTTTGCTTAGAAAAGTCTAAGCACGCTCCATAGATTTCAGCCTTAGTGCTAAAAATGTAGCACATAGCACTGCAGTGGAACAAATTTCAATCAAAAACATATTTAGATGCTACAACCTGCAATAGCGAATTTGTCGTACAAGAGGTAGTTTACTTAAATTACCTGGTTGCGAGCATTACGATCTCCCCAATATATCTCGCCAATATTAAGGTACACCGTATTTTGGTCGTAAAAGACCTACCTTGTTATTCTACTTAAAACTTTTAATGTACCTAGAAATAATTATGTATTAACAATAGAACTTCATGCACAACGTAAAGGGTAAGTTCGTATAATCATCTAAATAATTTAATTTTCATTAAAATCCATATAAAGAATAAATAATGAGTACTAAAATTACTGTTGTGTCGAACTTAACTACATAAGGTTCCAATAAAATTGTAACTTTTTATAAATATCTAATATCGATAATAATGCTATAGGTTAAATGGCATGCCTAGAGCACGACGTCCGAGCCGCCTCTAATTTGAATTCACGGAGACTCCGCGACGCGTCCGCCGCGTCGGCCGCGCCCGACTTAATGAATCGCGAGGGGGTTGGGGAGGCCACCCGGGGGAGTGCCGGGGGGGTGATCGGACGGCCACCGCATCCTCCGCGCGGATAAGTGACGCCCGTGTTGCTCCGTACATAGGTACACGCCTTATGTACCGTACCACTGTACATAACGGCGGCCGGCCTGTACCTACGTAACGCTCGCCAAATTTATGTCCCGCACATGTCTAGAGACCGCGGTGTACCTTCAGAGGGATTTTGCGTGTTTACGTACAAACGACCCCGCCGAAGATATTCGAGACGGAATTTCTCTCGGACCCTTATTGATGAGCTGCCCGGATAAATTTCGCTAATCCTCTCCTGAGCACATACAATTTCATACATAATATCTTCATTTCTTATAACTAAGGAGGATAATCGTAAGACACATTCGAACGAGAGTCGTTTAGTTTAAGGTTAATCGAGGCGAAGGGTTTTGCATAAAATAAATGCAAATGAGACTCCTCGACGGTAGAGACGGGTGCCTCGAGCGACATACAACTGCCTTTTGTCCGAATCGAAGTCGACTGTAAACAAAAACTTGCTAATGGGCAATTATGCAAATACCGGTCTCGTGATGACCAATCAAAACGCAGTAAATTATTCAAGCGATCCGAATTCGCTAGGGGCAGCTTTCATTTCAATGATATCGATACTAAATTCAGTTTATGTTAAAATTATTTCAATGTAACAAATTCCAACGTGAGTTATATTTGTTGTATGATATTTAATATTACACTCTTTGGAAATTTAACATTTATTTATCAGTAACTAATACTGGTCCAAAAGAAGATTATTATATACAAGATGTAACAGGTAAGGCCTTTTAATCCGAAAGGGGGTTGTTCTAGACGTCTAGGCGAACACCTTTTGTTCTACGACTTTTGAAAATTTGAACTTTTTTTTGAAAATTTTGAGATTATGTTTCACTGGAAAAACAGCTGTTTTTGAAAATAAAGGTAATTGAAGGTTTGATTGTAGTAGACCAAACTAAATGAAAGAACAACATAAGGTCAATGACCTCGAACTCTAAGAAACAGCTGATTTTCAAGTAAACTTTACACCTAAATTTTTCGAAAAGTACTTCGAATTTTCAAAAGTCGTAGAACAAAAGTTGTTCGCCTAAACGTCTAGAACAACCCCCTTTCGGATTAAAAGGGCTTACCTGTTACATCTTGTATATAGATATAAATAAATAATCTTCTTTCTTTTAAATTCTAATTACATCAATAATCTTCTTTGAACAGCAAGAATAATCAAAAGCAAAATAAATAATTGAAATAAAAAATATAACTCAGAAATAAGTATTTTACAAGGAGGAATGCATAATCAAAAATAAATAAAAGAAATATTTAAAATAAATTGGACAGAAACACGTACAAAAGATGATTCTCACTTTGAAATAAGAACTTAATATATCAAAATTGTTATAAGTTTCGATTAAATATACTTAATATTAATTAAAACAGTTCTGTTCCTATTAAACTGTTAGAGCGCGCGGTACGTACCTACCTATCGCTCGCATAATTCGAACACACGTAGCGTCGCTACAGTCACGTGAGATAATTTAGTGTTATCGCCACCCCAAGCTCAAAATGGTCAAATGTTTCCAGGGATCTGTCAAGGGCCGCGGGGCGTAGCGTGGGAGAAGGTACCCGACCATTATTATCGATAATCATGCGATATCGATTGATGACGTGCGTGCAGCCCTAATTTGGGAGCGCAGCGCGGGAACTGTACCCACTCTCGGCTTACGAAGGCGAGGACCCTAGAAACAGTAACCGGTGAGAATGACGATAAGCCCATTGCGTGTCCGCTGTAAATTTTTATGGTTCATGTCACTTTTTGTGTATTAATTTAGCAATTTTTAGGCGCTATTTTAAGTGGGTTTTAGTACGAAATGTACTTGTAATAAGCATATATGTTTCATTTTTTAGAGTTTCGTACCCTTATAGTTTCGTCAAGTCCGTCCGTCCGTCTGTCTTAGGTTAGCTCAGGGACGCTTGGTATTTAAGAGGCTGTAACTTTGCATGAGTATACATGTAAAATGAGGGATGTTTTTTTGTGGTTTACCTTATCGTGTGGGTTATCGTTAGATAGCTATTTTAAAATCATTGTGGGTTTCCTAAAACTGTTATTCACAGAGTTCAATTTTCGAAATCTTTATCTTTAGAGTGCTACCTTTTATAGTCATCTTTACCCCCCCTCTAAAAACCAAGTGGTTGTACTAGAACTCATCATATATATTCAGCTACATATAATTAGGTTTAAAGTAAAATTATAACAGCTAAGTTGTCTTTTCAAATGTACGTGTAATTGAAAGAAATAAATAGTAAAATTTCGAACAATTTCAGTTGAATATCCTTGTACCAGGTAGGTGTTAGTTATAACAAGTTTTCCAGATTACAATCCCTACGCTGTTATTTTTGGAAATTACGAAACGCTACACTGCGCATAGCCGGACAAGGTACGCACTTGCCCATTTTCTTTTATTGAATTACAATGAAATAAACAGATTGAGAGATAAATAGATAAAACATAATATTGTATGATATCAAAATTTATTCTCGCATCCAGTTTGTGCCAGCCGTCTTGCGCAAATCGTCACTCCAACGTGCCTGAGGACGATCCAGGTGGCGTCCAATTGGAGAGGCCTATGTCCAGCAGTGGACTGCAACAGGCTGATGATTATGATGATGATAATGAAAACTTATTAAAAATAATCTATCAAGAGGGCTACGTACTAGACGAACTGTTTGCGCCTTAAAAACGCCTCCAAACACAAAACGCAAAACCTAAAAAAAACTAACCTCAAAATCCTAACACCCAACTAGAACCAGAGTTCTAAACAAAAACAAAACACGTAAATCAAGTAACCAGCTGTAACCGGATCAAACTGGATGTTTTGTTACATAACCGCCCTGTGGAAAGTGTAGCAACAGGTGGTCACATTACCAGTTATTTTATAGCGAAACATCAACTGAATCGCTGATGTTGCGAATGGCTGGATAGTAAAAGCTATTTATCAAAGTCTCGGGTTAAAGTCGATTGTTATGTTAACTTATGTTGTAGGGTAGTTAGTACTTGGTTAAATTTTAATGTGTTCTTGATTAATTTAACACAATATTTACCAGGTTTAAAGACCGAGCTTTCGCTTACTTTACAGTTTTTTCAAGGTAGACTGGTAAAACCCGGTGTAAATTGTGTTTTATTATGCAAAATCGCGAAAACCTTAGACAAAATTGTGTAATTGATTGTTAAGAGGGATTTAAAATATGTGAGACTTGCCGGGTTCTGCGGTTTCACCGACGTAGGTAAGTCCCAACCCTGAGGGAATATCGGGATCAAAAGTCATATTACTCCTTGATAATGTAGCTTTCTAATGGTGATAGAATGTTTTAAATCGGTCAAGTAGTTACAGAGCCTATTCGTTATGTTATAAACAAACAAATAAGTATTTTCTCTTGAGAGAAAAAATCGTCTGCACTAAAGCTCGATTTATAAGTATCTAGCTGTGCCCCACGGTTTCACCCGCTTAAGTCCCGTTCCCGCGGGAACATAGGGCATAAAAGTAGCCTATGTGTTATTCCTGGTATCCAGAAACCTATATTCCAAGTTTCGTCGAAATCGGTTAAGTAGTTTTTCCCTGAAAGAGTAACAAAGTCATGTGAGTTTGTTACGCAACAGTGGGCTAGTTTACTAGGAACCTTACTTCTTACTTACATATTATAAACGAGAAAGTTTGTATGTATGTATGTATGTGCATACAAACTTTCATGTTTATAATATTAGTGAGATGTAGAAGGAAGATTCGTAGTCTTCTTTTTCTTCTTTTCGTGTAGTGGTGTGGCTCACCTGGTGTTAGAGTTTTTCAGATCGCCTTAAGGCCTCTAACTTGACCTAACGACTGTTATCAGAGATAACAACCGGGACCAACTGCTTAACGTGCCTTCCGAAGCACGGAGGAGCTCGAAAAAATTATTTTTTGCCACCCAATTTTTAGGTCACCCATTCAAATAATGACCGCGCCAAGCGTTGCCTAACCTGCACAACCATTCAAGATCGGCTGGTACAGATAGGCCAATGAGCTCCTCAGATTCGTAGTAAACTAGCCCATCGTTGCGTACATAATATAACTACTGCGGCCAGACAACTAAGTCAGAGTACATGAAGTGAGGACAGGTGCGGCATAGCAATAAGACGATCGGTAGCGGTCGCAGGACCCGCGAGACGGGCGAAACTTGTCCCAGGAGTGCGCGCGCGCCGCTCTATCGCACATCCGCTATCAGAGGTTACTGTTGTACCAGCTAGTATATCGATTGACATTGTGTTTTTTATTTGTATAGTGTTAAACCTAAACTGACGAAAATTGTTTTTAGAATAAAATTGATAAATGCCACATGTTGGTTTTAACAAATCCATAGAGATTAGCTCCGCGTTAGGAGAGTCGCAAATGAAAATAAAGTTTCCTTTAATTTATTTCTGAGATTCCTTAATAAAGTCAATCCTAAAATAAGATCACACACAATCTTTACGAGACCTCTAAACTTATTCTAATTTTTGTATAGACCACAAAAATGCCAAAAATATGCCTATTATATGTGTAAATTTGGCGGTATTGGCCCAAGGGGCTTGGCGCTGAGCGTGTCAAGGCGGGACACGTAAGTAATGATGCCCGCTTTCCATTGCGAGCGGAACGGTCCTATCACGAACTCTGCTATACCTACTCGTGACGATGATTTTCATACAAGTGCTTCCACCAAAGCGGAGACGAGTTCCCCGCTCGCAAAAAGATGCACAATCTCGCTAGATGGAGCGTGAACTAAGCAGAAAATGAACGGAGTAGTCGTTTATCTCCCGCCTAGTTGACTGACGAAATAAATTATTAAAAATAACTCTGTATAAGTCAAAAGCAAAAACTATTTATCATTTTAACCTCCGGTTGACCTTTTCTTGATCATTTCGCTTACGCAATGGAAAGCGAGCATGATACCTAAAACTGCCACACCGAGCGACGCCATGTTTTGAAGTATTCTCCTGTTATAATCGGTACAAACAAATTGAAGTTAGATACCTACCACTATAACCAGATTACCCAAAACATGTCGATATCGATAAATCACAGTTACTAAAGGTACAGCTTTACCATACTTGCACGTCGCGGTTTCTCTTAGCAGTCGCGTGAGGCCGAGCCGCGCGGTCCCGGCGGGCGCGATACGATCTCGCGAATGTGCGTGACCGCATCCTGCGCCGCGCCGGCGGGCGACATTGCGCACACGCAACGCGACGCAGCGCAGCCGCACCGCGCCGCTTCCGCTCGCGCCCAACTAGCAAAATTGAGTTAACAGGCAATTTTTTATTACTAAGTAATGATATTTAACTTGTATATACGTAACTCTATAACTGCTTTTTGTATATCTGTGTTATAAAACGCTTAAAAGCTGTATAAGGTTAAACAGCTCAATTGCCTTTATACTTAACGACATAAACGTTTTGTCAGCTACTTTATACAACTTATATAACACAGCAGTAAATTGAAACTTTTAACTTGAATAAAGAACAATTATGTTGCACAATGGGTTCTATGATGCCATTAAAACGCAATAGTAAACTAATATGGCTTTAAGATCACTAAAATCGAGCTAATTATATATTGATCACCACTGTAGCTAACACGTGATATAATGGATGTCATTGTAGCTCTTATATCTCAGATATGATTTATATAAGCATCTATTAACACTAGTGCTAAATATTTGATAAGGGATCTTTAATAACGTTAATAAGTTACAAAGAAGATCTGTGTGCGCTCATATATCTTTATTGACATAAAAATGTTTTTATTTCTAATTTAAACCTAAATAGACACATATATATTCACAGAAATTCATTTACTGGACCTTTCTGCGTTATTGCATAGTTTTTGTCGCCAAATTAACAAAATATTAATCAGACAACTACTTTATATTAAGTTTTGTGTTTTTAATCGCTGTTTCCATTTTCTCGGGTACCATTTTTTTCCTGATTGAGTGCAGATTAAGAAGACTGAGGAATTTATAAGTTTTATTAGGACGGACTTAGTTATCTTCTTGCTTTAAGATAACCCTAAATATTGTAATGGCTGCAAGATGTTGTAAATCGTTTGTTAAGTAGCAATGATAACACTAATAAATTGTATAATGCTGCTTACAAAATCAATTCATAATTTAAATCATCTTTATTTTATTAAAAAGTATAAATTAGAGAGGCCCACTGAAAAAACACTAATATTGTACCATAAATTTATCAACAGAATTTCAAGCGCATGTGATTTTACACTATTTATGATTTTTTAATTACACGCACAAATTTGAAAACAAAATGGACATTCAAATGTAACTTCTGACATTATATAAAAACCTTAACCAAAGTTATTATTGATATTTTTCTGTCAATATACTAGCCAACAATGTATAGTTATTATAGAATCACAATCACCAATATATCATCAAATTACTTGATACATCGGTGTCGCTGTGACCCTATTGCTTCTTTATTGTGTTACAACTGATTTAAGGCCACTAATATAACACCAACAAGATAAAAATAACACAGATCTATCACCAACATGTATCCGATTAGTCCTAAGTGGAGCTACTGTAGATACATTGTATTACTTAAAAGTGCTAAAAGTGGGGCCATTTTCGCATTGCAGAAACGTGTCTACCACGGATATGCGACTGCTCTGTTCTCGATATATAGCTACATTTGAGGTTGATTTGTTAGTTGGGCGGTTTCCTCGATGTTAAAGGTACATGATAGTGTCTCTTAGTTAGTTAGCTAGTTGACATCCTTTTTAGTGTTCGTATGTAAAGGTAAAAACGGGAACATTTCAAAGAGTCTACTTACCGTCTGTCTGTATGTCTTTAGCTGTAGGTGTCTCATGAATACATAAACCATGAAATTATCACAGATGATGGCTCTCAGTTGCCGCTATAACAATTAAGTAACAACAAATAAATACTGAAAAAATATAGATGGGGGCTCCCATAAAACAATCGGGATTTTTTTTTGGGTGATATTTATTATGAAAAAATGACTAAGTTGACTTATTTTAGTTTATTCACGTCCTTAGGCAGTCCCTTTTTAAAAAAATACCAATTTATTTTCATGCCTGCCAATAACACCGACTGAATACAACAATACAAATCCATCGCCAACTTTCCGCTAAAAAGGGACGGTGAAAAAATCGTCGCCAGCCCAGGGCTGTACTCAAGGGATTACGTGTAAAAGGGCACACCTGAGTCCGGCCCAATGGCCCCCGGGTGTGACGTCATCGTGAACATGGCCCGTAAATCTAATAATGTCCTCAAAAAGGATTTTACAGTTCACTTGGCCGGATAATTTCATGGAGTTTGTTTTATTGTTAAACGTTTTTGTGTGTTTTTTAACACTTGTTTAGAAGGTTTAGGATCCAATTAACGCTTTAGACAACTGTAAATTGGAAATCCAGTTCTAGATCGCTTTCGATTGAATTCATAATATTTGTAAACGGTCTGGGTGTCTCCCTATGTTTAATATTATGTATTACATCGAAGTAATTTAAATTTTAAATTTGAAAAGTGACTTCAGTCACAGTCTAGACCCGAAGCTTTAACAATAAAAATGAACAGAAATCGTGTAAGTTTAAAAAGTGTGTAAATTGACTACTGAAACCTATACTACATTAGTAGGTAGCGTTATGGTCGAGCCAAGGTTTCAGTAGTCGACAAATAAAACCAGCTTAACTATAAATAATAATCACGTTTCGCCACTGGTTTTTAGTAGACAAGAGAACCAAACAAACTTTAAAAAATCCGCATTCAAAAAAACTTTCGACGGAAATTCTTGAAAGCATCGCTCGTATCTCGCATCGCAAGTGTCGGCCACAGAATATAAAGCTATACAGTACTCTGACTTAGTATTGTCTCTGTTATTTTTAATCACTTAGGTATCTATCTATGTATAAAAACTCAATCTGTTTTAACTGTAATGTAAACACAATAATGTCAATTTTCAAAGGAGAAAGTAAACAAAGAGCTGTCACTTTGAAATAATTATGAGTTGTTTTACATTTTTAACCGACTTCAAAAAAGGAGGAGGTTCTCAATTCGTCGCGTATATATATTTTTTTTTATGTTTGTTCACTGATTACTCGAAGGTGGCTTGACCGATTAAGATGGTTCTTTTTTTAATGGAAAGGTGGAAGCCCCGAGGTGGTCCCATAAAAATTTGGTGAGGATCTGATGAGGATCTTCGAAGTAAGGACCGGGAATGCTCCCCAAAAACCTGTATTCAATTCACTTGTTCACCGATTACTCAAAGGTGGCTTGACCGATTGAGATGGTTCTTTTTTTAATGGAAAGGTGGAAGCCCTGTGGTGGTCCCATAAAAATTTGGTCAGGATCTGATGAGTATCTTCGGAATGATGGACAGGATAGCTTCCCAGAATGTAATAAATTACTCGTTTTTGGACTCCTACCAAAAAGAATAGACCCCTAAAGAACTCAGAACAGATTGATGGGCCACCTAAAACCACCTTCTCATCAGCAAACTCCTCAATAATTAAAATTTAGGTAACAATAGGTATTGTTAATTTATTTGGCAGTCGGAAGTAGGTAGGTAGGTACTAAAAAGGGTGAAATAAAAAAATAATTAAAAATTAAAAAACCGACTTCAAAAAAGAACAAAAAAAAAAGAAAAATTTAAAAACCACCAAAAAAAAAGAATTGATAAAAAAGACCAAAATAACCTCTACATACAGCGCCACCGACTAATTAATCTGTTTTATCATCTGAAGTCGGGCAGCCAAACGAAGTACAATATGGAACCATACAGCCAGTAAAATTGCCCGACTTCAGATGATAAAACAGATTAATTAGTCGGTGGCGCTGTATGTAGAGGTTATTTTGGTCTTTTTTATCAATTCTTTTTTTTTGGTGGTTTTTAAATTTTTCTTTTTTTTTTGTTCTTTTTTGAAGTCGGTTTTTTAATTTTTAATTATTTTTTTATTGATCTAACGTTCTGGAAAAGGGTATAGGTAACAAGGACGAGTTTTATTTTCAGTGGAATGATTAGGTAATTTAACAATTACCCTCAGTTCCGCAAAAAGTCATACTCTACACTCGCAACATCCTGCGATATGCTTACCGTTATCACTGGGCCATTATTTATTTTATACGAATCTATTGACACCTCATTTATTAAAATCGGTTTAGTAGTTTAGGCGCTACGGTGCAACATACAAGCTTACATACATAATTATATTTGTTTTGGCTTTCGACGTACCTAGTCGAGTAAAAAACGAATGTTAAAAGTTTCGGTTCATACATTTTGGTAGGTATTTAATTCAAACGACATCGACACTTCTAATTATTTAGCGTACCTACTGTTTAGTAATATTTTCTGTGGTCGAGTATTTTTTAACCGTTTCACTGCGACGAACGACGCGGACGAACGGAGGGGAGAACCCCACGCGGTGGGGGTCACCCCCACGGTAATGGGGAGGGTTAATTAGTCGCGAGCGCGCGGTCCGGCAGTACTCCATCTAAGTTGTTTCCTTCTTTATTTGCCCACTTGATACAAATGTGGGGAAATTGTGACGTGCACGTTGAAGTGAGGAGAACTACTTACTCTACTACGGCAATAAGACTGGGTTTCTGCTTGGTTTATTAGTATAAGAAGACATGCTAAAATCTGCGTGTTTAGATTAGTATACAATGTATGTACCTACGTACATCTTTATATGATTTAGTATAGAAACTAAGTGATCTGACTGTTATTCAGTCAAAATTAGGGTACCATGATCCGTTCGTTGCTTTGTCGTTCTATTGTCGCTCATAAAAATAAAAAAATAAAAAACCTCGACCACTTTAAGAAACTTAGCGACGACTTATTATAAGAGATCATGGTAGGGCGGTATACCTATAAAGCTCGATAAATCAAAATAAAAAATAATGTATTATTAGTAAAACACTTTTTTTATCCGGTTTTATCGCGTTTTTATTCATTATTTGAACCGAGCTTTCGCCAACTTTACAGTTGGCTTTTTCAAGGTTGACATCATTTTATTATGCAAAATCGCGAACACCATAGAAGAAATTATGTATTATTAGGTCAAAACTTACACTTTTGTTTTATATTCATTTTCATTTATTCATTTAATTTCATTTATTCATTTGTTATTCTCTTCGTCAAGTTATATGCCAAAGGGCAACCTGAAAACTTCATTTTTTAAATGAATGCAACCATTTGACACTTTTTCAATAGAAAATTTGACAAATACAAGAAACCAAAACGTCAGCGTATAGTCTGAAATTTAAAAACATCTACACGAAAAGAAGAACAAGAAGAAACTTATTAAGCATATCTCAAGTTAAATTTGAAATCATAATTTAGGTTCATGGTTCGAATAAAAAAAACCTATAAAAAACCAGTTGGATCAATTGGCTTCTGTCCATTATTATGAAACAAATCAAACTGTTCTAACACAAATTGGTTGGTTATTGAAAAAAAATATTACGTTTCTTTGTCTAGTCTAGTCTATTCTCCTAAAATCTAAGTCCGTAACTAGAAAACAACAACATCAACTGGCATAACTAGTACCAACCTAACCCCTGACTTGATTAGCAACTTCATCTTAGCAACCGAAAAGTTGGCTTACAGAAGTTACACCAAGTCACTTGAGTGACCGCGGTCATCTCAAGTTCGCTAGCCTTGCTCTCCCGGCGTCACTTATTATTTACTAGTGTTGGGCCGACTAGCCCGTAGGTGCCGACTAGTCGTCAACTAACAATTAAGCAATAAAACACATATTTATTGAATTAGTTACAAGTAGTACAGAAAGCGGGTAGAAAACGTTAAAAAATACCTCACAATCAATGCGTACCATAAATGTCTCAACGTGTATTGTTTAACTCTATTTTATTTTTTCGAAAATGGTTCATCCATTTTTAGGGTTCCGTACCCAAAGGCTAAAAACCCTATTACTAAGACTTCGCTGTCCGTCTTTCTTTCTGTCTTTCACCAAGCTGTATCTCGACAAGCATGACAAAATTTAACAAATATTTAAAGGGGACTTCCATCCAACAAACGTGTTTTTTTGCCGTTTTCTTTACTAAAGTTAAATTTAACGTGTTTTTTTGCTATAATGGTACGTAATTTTTCGTGCGCGAGTCCCACTCGCACTTGGCCGGTTTTTGGACGTTTTAATGACGATTAACCCGAACATTTCCAAATGGTAATGTTTTGCATTGCCGACTAGTCGGCTAGTCTGCTAGTCGGCAAAAACCATAGTCGGCCCATCTCTATTATTTACCCCAATAACATTTATTCCATGAAGCCAAACAAACTAGCAACGAAAACCATGTTAACATTTTAACAGGTCTACATAGTTTTCTAAGTAATTCGAGTAAATACTAAACTACGAACGTTTCTCCTCTCTTAGTAACGGCGTATGTTTGGCGTGTTTTAAATTAACGTTTTAATTTTGAATGTCTTAGCTTCGAAATTAAATTCATTTTACGTATCGATTTTAATCGGGTTGCTATTAAATTATAATTAGCATTTTTCAACGTCCGACGTTTAGAGGTTTTTTCAGACCTTATTCACCACCTGGAAAGACGTGTTGGAATTTAAAAAATCTTTAAAATAAAATAAAACCATTTCACTTACCGTTTGGTTAAGATTAGTGTCCAACGCATACATAATATAAAGGAAATTTCGGTATGATTTGTCTATTTATCCGCTGACTTATGAAAATGGAACACACAGATAAAGTCACTAGTCAGTTATTGGTTATCCTACTAATATTATAAATGTGTAAGTGTGTGTGTTTGGATGTTTAGATGTTAGGATGTTTGTTACTCAATCACGCAAAAACTACTGAACCGATTGCGATGAAACTTGGAATATAGGTAGCTGGATACCGGGAATAACACACAGGTTACTTTTTTATCCCGTAAATCCCGCAAGAACGGGACTTACGCTGGTGAAACCGCGGGGCGCAGCTAGTTATAATATAAAAGAAAGTTTTTCAACAGTCTTTCACGCATCACAGTTTCAAGAATCCTAGTGTTTAAAATTATACATTTTCAAAAGTACCTTGCGTACCTATATATTATTGAAGCTTATATACATAGTAGCTACTTATAGCCGTAGCTAAGCCGGCGGTCTGTATTCCGTGGCACGTTGCGTAGACCCCGCGGGCCCTGCCGGACCCACGCTAATGAAGGCGAATACCTTCAAAGCGACCCATCGGACGCCCGAAGCCCCGCGGTCACGTTGAATCTTTAAACAGGTCGCGCTGGGCCAAGCTAATGGAAACTAACATTTCGTTTGACCCGCGTAGGTTACTTTGTCCGTAGATTTGTTTGTGTTATAGTTTCGACGATGATTGGGCGGTTACTAAGGTTTTGAGGGTGGAATAATTCAGCATGGGAAAACAGATTTCTTGTTTTTATACTATCGATTTTTACGTGTCTCTTTTACGCTTTTGTTTGCTTTTATTTTAGTTTTTAATTACTAACGTATTAGTTACACCGAACGAATATAATTCGTTAGTAATAATAACCCTAAAACATACCAAACATAGCTTTCTAGTATTAGAAGAGATTAGGTACCTACTAAGGGTCTCTGAGATCCAGATGTTCATGCGACATTGGCATAGAATAAATAAACAATTTACTTCCTTACTTATAGAATATTATTAACACCTGACTAAAGTTATGTGACGTTTGTCTCTGTCTGTCAACTTTGAAACTTCATTGACAGTAAAAGACACGATGCATAGTTATGCAGCGTATTAATTAGCGTTTATAAGTAATGAGGTGTCTACTACGCCAATACGAAAACGAATCTCAAAAATTTAAGGTTATTTTCACCGTTAAAGCTTCGAAACACCTAAACCGTCGCTTTAGTTATGGTCGGTAGAGCTTGAGGAATAGAACCCCCATCGGGGGTTCGGTGCAGTTCACAGCTGACGGGTTACGTATATAACATATAGCAACATATATTTACCTACGTGAGATATATCTGTGAACATACTCGTGGCTATGTAAGCCGGCCGGTCAAGATAACGCAGCGGAACCGACCTATTTTGGAAGGCATATTGATTTCTGACTTTACATAGGTGCCAGTACGACATTTGGGTCAATTAATTTTCGTAGACGCGTGCGTATAGCATTGACATTAGTGACTGTTCTAAAATGGACCCTTCTTCTAAGAATAATATTATAAACTACCAGAGTTGCGGTTTTACACGCGTAAATTTTGAATTCGCGAGATTTCCAAAAAATCACTTTTTATTGAATACCTAATTACCTACATGCCACAAAAAACACACGTTTTGAATTTCACGTCTCTAGGAACAGCGGCTCTGCGTCACAGTACATAGAGGGAGCCGTATGGAAACTGCACACAATATGTAAACTGTACACACACACGCGCACACTTGTCATGACTCGGTCGTGACGCGGCACAGTACTGAGCCTTTAGTATGAGTTTTGATAGTTTATCGTCTCGATGAAACTGGCAGTGTACTTCATACATTTTCCATCAGCGCCCCTAGCGGTAACTATTATGAACTAAAATAATGTATTGAAGTAAACTGCCAGTTTTATCGAGACGATAAACTATCAAAACTCATACTAAGGGCTCTAACATCTACGAGAAACCCCCTTAGGGGCTTGTCGACGCACACATTTGTGTGAGTGAGCCGTTTTCGAGCATTTGTAGGTAGTTTCCATACTGCTGTGCGCCAGGCCCCAGCACTGTGTACTGTGTCTGCGTTAGTACAAAGTTGAGTCAATCAGTCAATTTTTTATGTATAGTAAAATAATTGATCTGGGTATACGGCTATCTTCAAAACACTAGACATCGCTATCGGTTAAGTAACTTTTATGTATGGTTACTATAGTAACGTATTGAAATAACCGAAAGGCATGCGGGTGAGATCAAAGAGCGCAGCTCATAGTATAGCCGTATTTAACTATGATGATCCTACTATAATATTATTAAGCTGAAAGTTTGTGAGTATGTGTGTATGTATGTGTGTTTGTTACTCAATCACGCAAAAACTACTGAACCGATTGCGATAAAACTTGAAATGTAGGTACTTTTTAATATGGCTACTTTTTATCACGATAATCCCGCGGGATGGGGACTTACGCGGGTGAAGCCGCGCCGCGGAAAGCGGTTCATTGAACAAGACGCAACTCAGTTTCAGTATTCGCAATTCAGTATATTTTTGCGTGAAGAAATAACAAACATAGGTTACTTACGTACACACATACTTTCACCTTAATAATATTAATTGTAGTGAAATTGCATTCAATTTTTGATACAGTAGGAGAACGTCGATTATCCGAACGTCGATCAACCGAACGACCGCCCAACCAAGCCAAGCGCGAACGCGTTCGTTGTTCGTATTTGTAAGAGATTCGTATTAAGTCTTATTTTATGGGATATCCGTACATTCTGGTACCTATACACCGCATCAATTCCAAATTTATTTATTACACTAAGTTTAATTAGTGTATTAAATAAAATTAGATTTGGATTGTAAATGTGTTTTATTGTCATACTAGCTGCGCCCCGCGGTTTCACCCGCGTAAGTCCCGTTCCCGCGGGAATAACGGGATAAAAAGTAGCCTATGTGTTAATCCAAGTCCCCAGCTACCTATATTTCAAGTTTCATCGCAATCGGTTCAGTAGTTTTTGCGTGAAAGAGTAACAACCTCACATACATACATACATAAATACAAACTTTCGCGTTTATAATATTAGTAAGATTTGGACAAAATGATATTTAGTTCGATTATCCAAATTAACCGGTTTTCCGAACACCCTTGTCCCCCAATTAGTTTGGATAATCAGTGCTCTTCTGTAACAGGAAAGATTTCCTAAATACTCCGATGTTATTAACAATTTAATCAAACCGATAAGACATACGGACCTCTACTAGGTATATCTACTTAGTTAGATATTCTTTGAAATGTGACTTCGCTCGGGGCAACGTAAAAGAACAACCCGTGGACCGCGCGAGCAAGATTGCCTCGTAAAACTCCATGCGTACATCTAACATTCACCTATATTATTATCTATGTACCATCGAAAGCAAAATGAACTCTGGCATCTACAGCGTAAGGTTCAAAGTGAAATGATATAGAGAAAAACGTATTAGTGCTTTATGTGTATATAGGTAAAGGCAAAAGGCCCGCGGATCTTTGGCCCTTCCAATTAACAGTTAATCACATTTCCCCATTGGTTCGGACAAGGATGCGTCAACACATCTTTTTATTTTTGGCATAGATCTAGTATCTGATGATCACAAGGAAAATGTAGTATCGAAATCTTGGTTATCGTGTTATTTTGCTCATAAGAAGCACAAAAATATCATCTCTTCTCTTAAAGTTTAAAGGGTAAAAGTATAACGAAGCTGTTATTTATTGGCGCCCAACGTGTGACTAAGTGGCGCCCAACGTGGTACTGATCGAGAACCGAACATTTTGCAAACGAAGCTTTCCCAAAGGTCGCGGTGTGCCCAATAAAATGGATGAGGGTTATTTACTTGCACTTGAAACCGTCTGAGATGTAGGAATACTGTGATCGATACATCGAGCGACGTGGCGGCCCCCGGGGCGCGTCAATTTGGTCCTCTGCCTCGTCAGCGCTAAATTATCCCGACATCTTTAAATGGAGTTTCGCGGCCCTCGCGTCCCAAAAGTCCCTAAACGTTTTATCGTAGCTGTTTACGGAGAATCGGTGATGGACTTTTAGACCGCGTTTGGTTGACGTCCCCGGCGGCCGTGCACACACGATATGCCACCTGGCTCCCGCCTTTTTTGTCGATGTACTTTGTTTACATTACAGATTAAATAGAATTTGTACTAAGACTTGATTATTACCCCATAAACTGTGGAGCTCTAGCATAGAAGAGGACTAGCTCATCTCATCACGTGGGTGTTGTACTCGTAAAAAGCCACTAAGGAATCCAGGGAAGATCCGCGTGGTGGTGGTAAATTAGTCCTACTGACGGTTGATGTCAGGCATGTGGCCAGCCGTAAAACATAAGAACATCGCTCGGATGATGAGGATTCGACTATTAGTCGATCGTCTAGGAAAAAAATGAAGTAAAGAAGATATTCTTCACTTAAAAAATAACTTTACCTGCCCAATGCATGTGTCTCATGAAAATCAGTAACGAGAAAACGAAAAATAACCAGAAAACTCCTTTAAATTCAAATAGTTTTGGCTAATATTCCATTGTTTCAGAACAAAACGGAGGACATATCGTGTCATATAAAACGTGATCTTATGACGGTTGCAGCGTTGTAGGTGTATGTGTATATATACTTACGTAAAAGTAGGTAGGTTAGGTAGGTATATAATTAAGTTAACGCAGCCGTCTACGGCTAGCAGCAGCAATAATCTCCACCCTCGGGCGGTAGTCAAAGTCGGGGCATGCACACGCCACCTTAATGACTCACCCGCGTTGACTAAACCATCTCGGCCAACGCCGCCCGTTCCAAATGTACATAGACGGTGCACATCGCCGAATATCTTGAAGCTCTCAGGCACGGTTGGGTTATCATCACGCCAACGAGCCAGTGTAATCACCACCGCCGGTGACCGCTCGCGCGTAAATTACGTACCAAGTCTAACGTTGGTTGAGACTCGCATCTCGTCTGGATTTAGCCGTCCGGGAGCTCAGCTTAGTTTGGCCAGTCGGTAACCTACGCGTCCTTCGCTAATGCCCGCTTAGGTGGCCCCCGAGCGCACTCGCAAAACACAATCGCGTGCCTTTTATAGCTCCCTTCTAGGATAGGGACGGCATGAATTGTCACTGATTGATTGGATGAGTTTCTCGAAACTTGCAGAGAATGAACCTTTCATTACACGTATATAGCCTTCGAATACTTCGAGAATAACACTAAGATAGGTATCTACTAAGGCGTAGCCAATAACGTGTTAGATTAAAACTACCAAGTATATTTAGTATTTACTTACATAAACTGAGTCGTTATTTATTCATCTTCACATTTGATAAATAAGATTCGACGTTAATAACCGGCAATATGTACCGAGATATTATAGTAGGTAGCAGTAGGTACTGCTGGGGTGTTTTCAAGACAAAATTAGGGTAAATAGATTTATTCTTTTTTGTAGAAAACACCACAGCCATCAATTATTAGATAAGATACCTACTGGAAAAAATATCTTTAAAATCTAGGCGACACAAAAAAGGCTTATTGTTCAAAAGCTTTTTCAGATAACCTTTGGATGGATTTCTTGTGGTTTCCTTGTAATAGTTGTCATTTGGTATTCAGATAATAGATATATTATTTTGTAAACACATAAAGAAACACACAGAATAATGTTATGAAAATGTGTAAACTCTATATTTTGGTAACCCTTAATAAATCTACTTCGCCTAAAACACTCTAAGCAATACACCAAGCACTTACATAGAAAAATAACATTAAAAACAAAAAATACCGCGCGTCAAACATCCCCACAATCGGGTGAAAACAGACGCGCTATAAGTATATATACCTAGAGCTACGTGTAAGCCAGAACGTGCTTAACCAACCTTATTAAATTACATCGTGTCCCGCATTATCTTGCGACACCGCTCGACTCCGCGTCCCGCTAAATCCAATATCCGAACGCGTAATAACAATCGCGACTGTCTATCGGTTCGCGTAAATTATGCACGCGTAATACAAGCTTGAGCGAGAGCTTTCATTTCACAAATTGGACTTTAATCTCTTGCAATAGGGGTGTCGTTAGAGGTATTTATATGTTGTGCCTGTGGATGGCCGTCGTCGTCGCCGCTGCGCTAATGGCCACCCCTCCGCTCCCGGTCTAAAGCACACGTACAGAAATAAAGGAAGAGCTTCGCGCCTAATTGTGTACCAGGGATAGTTGAATACAAATCGTGTTGAATAATTGATGAGGCGGGATTTTTTTTATTTCGTCTTCGGGAAGATTACGTCGTTATGCGTAAAACGTTTAGGTGAGGTTTCCTATTTGTCGGTACCTTACTAGCATACTATCCCTAGGAGTAATAGTGTTCCGTGTAGGTTTCGCATAGGACCTTAAGAGGCCGTAGTAGGCCAGAACTGATGTTTAGGGTGAATTACTACAAAAGTTATTTGAAATAAAAGTTTTTGAAACCATATTTATTAAAGCCGAGGATATTTACTAACACGTGAATGTCGCGAAAACACGATTCCTGAAAATTTTCTCGATACTTCAGGTACTATATTTAAAGTTGAAGTTTTTTTTGTGATCCGCAATTATTAGCCCTTTAACTGGGCCTTTGTGCGTGACTTTAAGCCGTGGGTTTCCTCACGATGTTTACCTTCACCGTAAGAGCGAAGTTATTAGCACACATTCTTAAAGAAAAAACATTGGTGCTTGGCCGGGATTCGAAACTATTACCTTCGGAATGAAAGTTGGGGTATCTACCACTAGACCAACACCGCTTTTCTGTATGTATGAGATTGTATTCCGATGACAACAGTTTTGTTTAAATCATATTATTGTACTGTAATAAACTTAGCCATATCAGTTACCTTACCCATTAAATAAAATACTTACGTACATTACGCCCGATTCCCGAGTTTCCCTTTAGGAAACGACAAGTAATTTTTTCCTTGAAAACAATTTATCGTTGTTATCCTTATATTTACTAAGCTTCATTACATATTTACATTAAGAGCGACCATCCAAACATATTTGTCGTGAAATTGCGCAGTTTGCCGCGACTCCCCTCAGTCGTTTCGTAATTTTTCTCGCGCACAAAGGCAAAGGGACGAGAATGTACCCATTCTAATTCGACATCGCGACGCCCGCGGCGACGCGACGCCGAGCCTCGAGAAAACACCATCATTTCTACTAGCGCCAAATAAATACGAAAAATATAAAAACCTTCGCTACGTTCGTTCTTTGTAATTCAAAAGGAGAACTTTTTTTATTCGAAACGTCTACGTGTCGTGGTTTGTTGTGCGTATTTATTTTGAAAGTCTAGAATATTTTCTTGCTCGTCCTTCATGTTTTAGAAAATAGTATAAGATTGCATTGCGGTGGGTGTCCGTCTATAAAGAAAGCGGGTTTCGCAGTGGACAACATCTACGCAGCGCTATAAAAGTCGGCAGTATTTTAGGTGTACCGCTATTCGTACGGTGCGGTATGCGCAAAATTAAAGTCCGTCTCTTGAAATATAGTTATTATCATGTACTATTACTTCACCGTAGTTGATGGTACTTATGTAACGATATAGGTAAGTCATCAGAAGGAGATGGTGGGAGCCTAGGCTTACAACTTATCTCAGTATTAATAAATAGACTGTCTTTCATCTGAAAAGGATTTTTCTTTATCTAATTCGATTCAATCTCGCAGTGTTCTATCGAAATCCGTCGTCTTCCTATCTTCACTCGTGACAGTATTGAACATGTACCTATCTTCGAGGTAAGCGTGCTACATTAAGACTACATTGTCAATCTGTCCAGCGAGATTTTGGTCATTTTGTAAACGTATGAATTGAAGATCTCACTACCTCGACCTTTGTGTCACAAGTCAAATGGTGTTAGAAACCTTAACAAGAATTCCCGTACCCGGAACGCTCCCGCTCAGAGTACGTTGTTCTGCGTTTAATCCCGGGTTATATATCTAGCAAGTGGCAACTGGCAACATATGACAGTCCACACTAACGGCGCGCGGCGGACGCGACACGAAGATGGTCCGACAGTCAAGTGGGTGGCATCGCCCACAGCGAGCTCGCGTATAACTCACATGCCCGCTTTACACGCGCAATTTCAATAGGGCTGTCTCAGTTGAACTAAAACATTAAATGTAACTTGTTAAATAATAATATTTAGTTTTAAAGTAAATATATTTTAATTCCGTAACAGCATTACAAAAAGTACGCGACTCCTTAGTCCAGTGAGTGATACAACAGCATTATGCGGTAATTTCGGTAAAACCTTAGCAAACCAGCAAAATAATGTGATGTATACTATAATGCATAACATTTTACGACAAGAAATGCTTATTCGTTATACCCATAATTTACAATTACTTTCCGATAATTTTTTGTCAATTTTCAATATTTAATCAAAGAGGTTCATTCAATTTTTCAGAATTGTTCACTTTTGAAAAGAATTATCAGAATAAGCCATGGATGACAACATTGTTACAAGTTTTGACAGATCGAAATGTCAAATGTTAGGATGAAATTAATAAATGAAGTGTAGCCTACGTGTTATTCCAGGACTATATTCCAAGTAGTCCTGGAATTCGCAATCGATTTAGTAGTTTGTGCGTGAAAGAGTAACTACATACATACTTGCAAACTTGCGCGATTATATTACTCAGTAAGATAAGATGTATTTCCAGTAGTTGTGTCAAGTGTCAACCCTGGGTAGTGGCAGTGCGGCGGGGGACAGAGGCGGGCGCCTTGACAGCGGTGCCGTTAATTCCTGAGCGCTCGCCTCGCGACCGATTGACAACGCGCTTGGAATTTATCGACGCGCACACTCCCAGCTCCCAGTGAGCTGCTTCACTAGTGTTGTACTCAATTTTATCGATTATCAAAATTATAATATGCTAGCTGCGCTGCGCCCCGCGGTTTCACCCACGTAGGTCCCGTTCCCGCGGGAATATCGAAATAGAAAGTAGCCTATGTTTTAGTCCCGGTATCCAGCAACTTATATTTCAAGTTTCATTGCAATCGGTTCAGTAGTTTTTACGTGAAAGAGTAACAAAGTCACATACAAACTTTCGCGTTTATAATATAGTAAGATATAAGTCAAACAAAGAGGAGCTCATTAGCCTAGCTGTGCCTGTCAATCTTAAAAAATCGTGCGGGTTAAGCAACGCTTGGCGCGGTCATTACTTAGATGGGTGACCGAAAATTTGTATGGCAAAAACATTTGGCGAGCCCCTCCGTGCTCCGAAAGGCAAGTTTAGCAGTTGGTTTCGGTTGTTATCTCTGATAGCAGTCGTTAGGTCAAGTTAAAGGCCTTAGAACGACCTGAAAACTCTAACACTACACCACCACATGGAAAGAAGAAGGTAATAAATACAGTAGGTAAGTACCTAAAATATTTTAGTAGCACTAAAGTACCGTAGCGCTGGAGCTGTAGCGCTAGGTCACTCAACAGGTGGAATAACCACATTAAAGTAGGCCGCCGAGTATATTGACAGCAGCAGTTAATGTAGCGTCTAAGCCTTAAGTTCTACCTAAATACACTCAATATTACAACATAATCTGTATTATAAAATGAGATTCCTATAATTTTATGTGCGCAAATTTAAGGTCCGATATAGAATTGACCTCTTTAACGTCGCCGACGCGACGCTTGAGAACTATATCAAGGGGTCGACACCTGCCCCATTTAGATACCTTGAATAATCACGATTCCTACAGAATCATAGCATTTCTAATTTAAAAACAATCTTAAAGTTTCGTTTCTGACTATAAAATTCCATGAAATAAAAAAATCAGCTATCGATAATCGATACATTAACTCTATCGACATGACCTCAACCCTATACGTCTCCGTTGCGTTCGGTAACCGTCTACTACATAGTGGCTATGTATTTCGCAAGTAAATAGGGGCTTGCCTTTTAGGTCTACCCGCGCGTAACGCACGCTGCCTCCAACCTAGATAAAGGTCTTAATTCGGGAGCGGATTCTGGCAGGCTGAGACGTGTTGACGTTCAATTTAAATATGGAATGTGCTTGCTTAACTGTGAAAACCAGAGATGTGCTATCATTGATTTTATGAAATACTAGCTGTGCCCCGCGGTTTCACCCGCGTAAGTCCCGTTCCCGCGGGAATATCGGGATAAAAAGTCTATGCCTATGTGTTAATCTAGGTCCCCAGCAACCTATGTTCCAAGTTTCATCACAATCGGTTCAGTAGTTTTTGTGTGAAAGAGTAACAACCTCACATACATACGTACATACATACTTACATACAAACTTTCGCGTTTATAATATTAGTAAGAAGTAAATGAAACGTAATATTATCACACAGATATTACATTATCCTTTGGAAATAATCACTTTTGTAGTCCTAAAGCAACATGATGGGCCTTCCCGATGTAGTTTCTTTCAGGCAAAATGATTTTAGGAATGATTGATTACAGCGCGCCATGCGTACTTTATTATGACTAACTCTTAACAGACTTCCAATAGATAGAAATGAAGACAATGTATAAATATGTAACAAAGTGCAAAGCAAAGTATTAGTTCGATAGAATCTCATCTTACTAATCTTACTTTTATTATGAACGCGAAAGTTTGTATGTATGTTTTGTCTGTATGCGTCTTTTTTATTCTTTCACTTTAAAACCACTGAACCGATCGCGTTGAAACTTGTAATTTTGTAATATACGTGGGTGTTACGTGGGTAATTACGTGGGTGAAACCGCGGGGCGCAGCTAGTCAGTCATTATTTGCTTAAGATTTTTTAAATATTTTCCTGAAGAAGTATTTATATATTTACTAAACATTGCAAGAGTAGAATTTTTTTAAGGAAAAAATCATCTTCAAAAATTCGCTCGCGACGAGATTTGAACTCGCTTCTCTGCGTCAGTATTTTTCCTTTAAAATATTTCTAGTAGATATGCCTTGAGCAATAAAAACAAATGACGAAATATTGCAATCCCTTGCAACAAGTTCTTATAGAAATTCTTGCATATAAAAAAAACAAGATAATATTTGACTACCCTCTGAATATTACGCGTCTGCTTTAACGAGCTAGAGGCGAACACAATATTGTACATACGTATGGAGATGTATAAAATATACATACCCACGTAAAGAGTATAATACACGATGTCCAGCGGTCATCCCCTAGGTTTGTACTAGTTGGCAAGATCAGAAGGGGTGTTTTCAACGTCGATGTAAAACGATAAGTTTCTAGATATGCCTTTAATTTTGGTGGCAGATTTTGCTATGGTCTGAGGCCATGAAAGTTCTATTTAAAACACATTTTAAACTTTGAAAAAGTTGTTTTTTTACTTTTTTAATTATTATACCTAACTAGCTGTGCCCCGCGGTTTCACCTGCCTAAGTAATAAACACTTCCAAAATTGTAATCTCCTGATCATAACAAACACAACACAAAAATAATTATCGAAATCAGTCCAGCCGTTTAAGCGTGATGCCGTGACCACGTGAAATAGGGATTCATTTTTATCATATAGAAGATTAAATTTTCTCCAGGGCTTATTAGCATATTTTTTTTTAATTATTTTTATTATACTTAGATGAGCGTTATACCTATTAAGTAACGTGGTTTTTAGAGCGACCTGAAAACTCTAACACTAGTTGAGCCACTTAACTACACGAAAAGAAGAAGAAGAAGCGTGCGGTCTATGATGTAGAACGCTCGCCTAGAAAAATAGGTACCTGTTCACTGGTTAGGGGTGAAGTTAACAAGATAGCTGTAGAAAGGGTTCTGACCAGCAGCCCTAGACAACAACTTAGTTGTCTAGTTCAAAGTCACGTGACTTTTCGCGAACTTGTATGTCAATTTCATACAAGAAATCTGTCGATTGGCGATTTCGTTATTCGATAAGAATGTTGTCTAAGGCTGCAGTCTTTTTTAGCTGTTACGCTACGGCTTACAAATAAGACTATAGACAAGTACTTTCTAACTGACATGTGGTTCTACGCATGAGTTTTATTTATATAAATTAATTAAGCTCTTATAAAACCTACCAGTCATCCCGAATGAAAGCGAACGCCCGCGCCGAACAAGCAACGCAATATAACCCTTAAAACCTAAAAATAATATTTTTATATAAAGCCATCGTTGTAAATAAGTCGAAAATTGTTTACTTTATGTTACGAGCGTTCAGTCGTGCCCGTAACCCGCGTGGGTGACGACCGCATGACGTCCGCGCCGCGGGCACAGTATAATTAGGAACCTACAGCAGTATGACTCGCCGCGGTATCCTTAGAATTAACAGATAGTTGCCTACCGGTAAGGAGGTACCAAGTAACGCGTCTAATGGGATTAGTAGCAAGTCGTTGCTCGTCTGCACGCAAGAACTACCGCGACTACTCGTATTACACTTTACTATACCCACCCTTAGTTTTTAGACATTACTAGCTGCGCCCCGCGGTTTCACCCGCGTAATGCCCGTTCCCGCTGGAATATCGGGATAAAAAAGTAGCCTATGTGCGTTGCTCCAGGTCTTCAACCATCTTTATTCTAAGTTTTCCGTTCCCGCTGGAATATCGAGGTCTCCAGGTCTCCAACCAAGTTTTATTGCAATCGGTTTAGGTTCTTTTTACGTGATTGAGTAACAAACATACATTACGTACATAGTCACAAAGTTTCAGCTTTATAATATTAGTGGGATTAGCTCCCGTTAGGCATTTCTTAAGAAATAGGTTTAGAATTTTAAAGAAATAGACACTGTGAAATCTGTAAGGGATTTAATAGACGGTTTAGTTTAGTTTCGGTTTAAAAGTCCTGAAACTATATTTTATAATAAAGTAATAATTCATTACCCCCGTTTACATCGAAAAACCACCATCATTGTATTTTTTAGCACCTTAAAAATCCCAGAACACGCGACAGTATACGCCGTTTCGACCGCTTCTATAAGATGCCATTAGGTATTGGTGGATAGCCGCAGTTCTGCGTATTTGAACTATTATTTGCCCCGGGCGACGAGCGGCCCACGCGTGACCTATCCAGGGCTGCTACCTCCACGTGCCGGCCTAACGAGACGACCGCGACGGACCGCCATCCCTAATGTCTTCATTTGTATTCAGATTTACCTACAGATACCGCGTGAGTTTGTAGCTAAATGTACCTAAAGTGTACATCTAAGTTAGGGATGCAAAAGATACGAGTACATTTGCAAAGACATTTATATTCTGCGAAAAAGATTTCAACATTTTATCTTTCGAGCTCTGGCGACGAAAAACATTACATGCCTGCCTATAGTTGAATACAAAGGGTAGGACTTGTACAGTCGGTAATAGAAGTAGTTGTCCAAAGTAGAGTTATAAAATATTATATGTTAAGGTGACTCGGGTTTCCCCCTTATGGCCCCGATCCGCGACGGCCCCGGTCGAAATGGCCCCGATTTTGATAATATTGAATGCTTTTAAGTCAGAGGCGCTACCTACTGTCGCTATAGTTGTTACATCAGCGTTTTATTTACCACATTATCGCCGTGTAGTCATTTAGTTTTATGCACGCAACTACTGTATCGCCTATTAATCGCTTTTTGTATTAATTAACCTCAATTATTTTCAAAAATGTAGGTACCTACAATGCGAAGAACTTCATACTTAAATGGTTTTTTATAAACTTCAAAAACCTGTTTGTTATTTTTGAAAATAGATAGTAAACTATTTAAAAACTCATATGATCACATACGCTGAAACGCTATACAATAATTTAAGTAGCCACTCAAACAATTAAGCAGCTACTTAACTCACTGATTCGCATACTTATTATGAACTAGCTGAACAACCCGCGATTTTACCCGCGTAAGTCCCGCGTGATCCCGCGAAAATATCGAGATAACATGACCTATGTGTTATTCCAGTTTTCCACCTACCTATATTCCAAGTTTCATCGGTATAGGTTCTGCAGTTTTTACGTGATTGAGTAACAAACATACATACATACTTACTAACTTTCAGCTTTACATTAGTAGGACAGCTGCTCCATTATTTAAGTAAATTGTAAGGGGCGTTTCAGTTAGGTGAATATTCACTTTTGTCTTCTGACCAATACCAGGACTTTCCACTTAAGGCGGCGATAGATGATAAGCAACGGTCCTTGTCCTATTGCATATAAATGAGCGAGATGGAATTGCGTGAAAAATCTACAATTTCTCGTAAAATCAATAATTAACGAAGATTAAAATAATATTTTGAAAAAATGCGATGAAGGGGTTCTAGGTATTGTATTTTCTAATATTATGATGCCTATAAGAAAATATGGCGGTTAAGGATTTAGAAGAAAAATTGATTTATTTTGTAAAACAGGGGTAACTTTGCCTGTATAATAGTGGTATTTAAAGTTATTTTTTATTGTTTTTGAAATGAAGGGGACACTTCTTGTATCATGTACAATAACATAATACATTGTTTAAAGATCTATTTGATACCGGTTATGAATAAAACCATTCCATCGGAAGGGATTTCACATGATTCGCGTCCTTAACCTAAATACAACCTGCCACACAGATTTCTAGTTAGAAGATCTATCTAAACCTCATTTCAACTAAACAGCCTTTTAACGAATATCCAGTCCCTAGACAACCGAATAAAGGATAAAGACAGCTTAGTACAGAAACTGACCCTATGGAGAAATTCAAACGGAAGCGAAAACAAACTTCATTTATTAAATGTCCAATCTCTAAGCACTACCTATCTATGCTAAGCTTTCAAATCTTACTAATATAATAAACGCGAAAGTTTGTATGTATTTATGTGAGTTTGTTACTCTTTCACGTAAAAACTACTGAATCGATTGCAATGAAACTTGGAATATAGATAGGTGGAGACCTGGAATAACACATAGGCTTCCTTTTATCCCGATATTCCCGCGGGAACGGGACTTACGCGGGTAAAACCGCTGGGCGCAGCTAGTTTGATTGATATGCAAGAAATATTTTCAATGGGCGTTGTAATAGTTGACATTATAACAAAGGTTCTAACGATCACGCGACCTAATTTCATTAAAATATTTTATTTGTTCTTACGTTCACTTGAAACAATTTTCATTTGTTAAGTATATAATTTCAATTTACCTTATTTTTTTTGATAAAATGAATATTTTCTCTAATTCTTTTTTTGTAGTGTTTGCTATTGCCAGGACGAGGTTCTTATGATAGAAAAATACAGATAATCTCGCGGGATCGGGGCTTACGCGGGTGAAACCGCGGGTTGTAGCTAGTACTACATAATATTATACTTTTTTTTAATGCATACATAATATGAAACATAGAAAACAACCAGATCAGAAGCAAATATTTATTTTTAACCATAAATACTTGCACCCGGCGGGAATTGAACCCGGCAAACTTCTGCATTGCTCGGACCTTTCGCCCGATGCGCCAGAGAGGCCTTCAAATGTAATTGTCAATGTTATTAATATCCCTAAATCTACAAATGGGTCCATCCGTCCATGTCTGTCTACTTAGCAAAAAACTAGTTCGCAATAAACCCACTTCTCGAGAGTCTTGGCGGGAACTCGTTGAGGAGATGTGGTGCTAAATTTTCATTTTTGTGAAACCTAGTTCATATGCGTGCAAATTGTTTAATTTCGGGGGCATATTAATCAATTTAGTTTCGTGAAGGTGTACAAGTGGAATGAAAGTGAAAATCGGTGCAAAACATTGACTTAGTGTTGTCTCCAAGGCTCCGTGAAGATTGTTTGTAAATGGCCGCCGTGTTTACAAATGATTCCCTAGACTTGACTTTAACTATGACGACTTGACTGTTTCGATGCAAATAACTTGCATAATATATTAAAATACATGACACTGGCTAATTTCCTAATGGCCATAATCGGTTCACAACCGATAAGAAATAAAAAACCCACTTCTCATATTTTATCTACTACGTAGCATTCGAACGACATCGCTAAAATACGTTGTAGCAAAAATACTACTTTTCGAAAGAGGTACAGTTAAATAGAAAACTGGCCACTCATAATGTATGTAGGTGATGATTAGGTAGCCTTCAAGTTGAAGTATGCTTGATAGATAATAATAAAAATTGTTTTTGTCGTTGAAGTTCGTGTTTGCAGTGAAAGAAATTGGCACGAAAATTTATGAAAATCTAAAATTTGTTACAAATCAAAAAGGAAAACCGGCACTTCTTTATAACGGCCATCGATACAATTTAAAGTTTACAGCACTAGAAAATATAAAGGTTCTAGGCTTCCCTAGATAAAAACGTAACAGTAAACCCAGACAGTACTACAGCTACATAGCTACCTACAACATCCAGGTCGGTAGTAGGTACCGTACACAACTTGTACCCTCAACATTGACCTAGTTGCGGAACTTTTTATAGAACCTTTCCCGAACTTTACGTGACAACTTTTTGTTTTAAACTGTAGCAAACGGTTGTAGTTGCGATTCAAAAGTGTGGTTATGTGAGGTGAGTTGCGTTGGTTTCTGTTTTGATGACGTGTTATTGTAGGTAGATGAATGAAAGAAAGAAAAATGATTAAAAAAACAACCACCTTCAATATCCATACCTATTACAAAATACATTGTTTGGGGTTTGAGACGTTTAAAAAAGAATGCTGAAAGAATAAGTAATGAACACAATATGTGATAAACAAAAATTAGTAGAATTCATCTTGATGGATAGCTTAGGTACTCTACAGTTCTATTGGGTCCTACAATAAGGAAAAATAACTAATTTTGAATATTAGCTCTCCATATTCTCTGTCAAAAATAAAAAAATATAAGTGAATGAATTATTTAGAAGTAAACGTGCGATGGGGACTCGTACTCGGGTGTGACGTCATCTCACACACGCCCAGTCCGCTCGCGCTCTATGTGGCGATGTCACAGTACATGTCGTCTAACTTTTGATTAGGAGAGCATTGTTAAAGACGTCACGTGACTGCTGTTAGTGAGACTCAATATTTATCGTAAGTTGAAATAGGTATTTTTGACTACAACAAAAACTAGTATATTTGTATACATCAAGCTTTACTGTAACAAACTATCAACCAATTTTGGCATACCAATTAACATTCTTCTAATTTGTCGTCTATGAATTATAAGTGAGGAGTGCGAATCGAAATAAAATAGCGTACACAGAGAGTTATAGTAAAGAATTCGAGCGTCCGTTAGTTCATTCAAAAAGCAATAAAATATCCTGAAAAACGACTTTAATTCTAAAGACCAATACTTAGAAAGTTCTAGAAAGGCCTACAGATCTATTTTATATCCGGCAAAAGGGATTAACAGGCTTCAACCACGAAATAGTTAGATAGGTACCTACATACTTAGGTACTTTTCCAAGTTCCGCCTGCACCTAACGACTCCGAGAGTACACCGAGCGAGCCATCCATCTGTTCGGGATACGGCATTTCACTTCAGGCGCGACTGATGCTAACAGAAGAGAAAATGTACGTAAAATGTAGATTTTATTCTCCATTCGGTTCGCTAGCGTTGGTAACACCCGCCTTTACGATATTTATGGAGGTAGAAACTGAATTCTTGCTGCTGTTTTAAACGTGAATTCTTCAAAATATGCCTTGGGTTTTTATTTGATTTTTTTAAATATAAAATGTACTTTTTCAATATATCGCCTCGGTTGGTCTTGTTTTCAAATCATTTCCCTAATTGTGGAATTAACCTTTATAAATTTCAGCATTAAAAGTTTGTTGTATTTCCTAAATTTGAAAAATATAGATAGAATGCCATTAAATGATCCTTATGTTTCTAAGCTCAATAATGAATTACTCTTTTAAAAACCAAGCCTGCATTTGACTAAAGCTACATTTTTAAACAGATACCCAAAAGGCGGGCACAGTCGAGCTGTGGATTCCTTTCATCTCACGGGGGCGTCTTCGCAGCATAAACAAGAAAGAAAAACTCCCTGAATAGTAATTAGAATTGGAGATTAGGCCAATTTGGTCTCCCGGTATTAATTGCCGAGGCCACGGCGGGCGGCCGCTCTGTGCTCCAATATATGCCATGGTTCTACAGAATAAACCGTAGCACTACCAAATAAATAGAACGGAAAATGTATTAACCATTAGAAATGCCAACATAAAAGTCAAATTTACTCGATGGCCATTAGGTATATTTGGTCCCATTGAAGTTTCTATTTTAAATTGTCATTTTAGAACATACACTCACGGCAAAAACATAACACTTCCTTTGGCAATTGTGTAAAAATAATAATTCGATGTTCACGAAAAACTCGAGAATAACCCAATTTTACAAAATAAATCTAATGTTTTTCTTGAGTTAAGTGAATAATGTTCTTGAATATCCTCTTAATTTCTTAATGCAAGTTGGACTCGCATTCTTTTATAGATCTGATTTTCAAAATATAGTTTTAGATTCAATATAGGTACCTGGCATTCCTTACAATCACTATTACAATTTCCTAAAAGGCAATTTTAAAGTCTACGGTGGATATTCTAATTTTTTGCTTCTAATTTTACAATAAATTTTACCCATTTCCTTCCTTAAGTTTTGTTTATTTATTTTATTGTTTATTGGTTGCCTGGAAGAAATCGCCCACAAGCGAAAAAGGCCGCCCGAATTGTGCTTCTTTAGTTTTAAATATTCATTTGTCTAATTTGTTTGCTTTTTGTGTTGTAATTGTTGATCAATATTTTAAAATTGTAATTTTAATAAAACAGTTCTACCCTCACCCTAGTTGAACGGCAGCAAGTCTCGAATTTCCGGGCATATAGCCTTTGGATACGTGGGCAGCGCGCGGCATCTCGCGTGTTCCCCCCCTCCTCCTGCCCCCGCAGCCCCCTGCCCCCGTTAGCCCCCGTCTAATTGACGCCGCACCGGACGACCAGCCCCGGGGGAATCCGCCCGCCTTCCGGACCTGCTCCGCCCGATTTACAACATTGCCCGATAATCTTTTCTTGATGACGATGCTGGTTAGGTATTGCTTTGGCGATTAATCGACGAAATGGTTAGTTTTCTTTTGTTTTGGAAATGTTTGTCAAACTATCCGATGGCCCCGTATGAGTTTCTGGTTTCTTCTCTTTAGAAAAGCGTTTTCCGCAATCACACATCATAATTAAGTTTCTAAGAATGTCAAAGCGCAATCTTGGCTAGGCTCCGATTCCCGTATTAAAATAGACCAAAATTTCATTTCAACATCATTGCAATTGAAAACAATACACTCAAGCTGAAACTTTAACTGGCAATTGGACTGCCATTTTTTTTTACTAAGAACTTTGCGAAAGCACGTCTTAAACTACTTGTTCATATTGATAAATCAATGATTTAGACACAAAATTATTTATTAACATTTATTTTTTTACTCAACTGTAACATTTACGTTCAAACGTTCCACGGAAAGGCCTTGTTCTGGCTACCAACAAAGACAGAGCGCAATATTCGTGTTTTGTTGTCCAATCTATATGCTACTTATATTTGGAAATCTTTGATAATGACGTAACAGCTTACGAAATCAAGTTAACTATTAAGGGACCTACCAAAAATAGGTTACTTACATAAACTTCGGAGAACTACAAGATAATACAATAAGGGTCCATCAGCGCAGCTAATAAATCAAAACTATCAAAATTCAATTAGCATTATTGGATAGTGTGACAAAATTAGAACACAGTAGTGAAATTTAGTAGAAGTATGTATTATAATAATATTATAATAAATACGTAACAATTATATAAGTATATAGATGTTTTAGTACTAACCGAATCCTAATTAGGGACTATAGTAACCTAATGCCCTTAGTAACTTACGAATCACATACAATCAACAGTTTTAAGAAAAGTTCATTTATTTCGACGACATTTTGTCTTTAGAAGTTTTCATAAATTTTAGAGTCAATGAAGTTTCGATTGTAGTATTCAGTTGCAAGATAATTACTTACAATAAAATTTTAATGACTATATTTATTTAATTTTTTATAATAAATCGCACGTTGGTAACGATGTTGAAATGAAATTTCTGTAAATAACATTAGAGGAATGGGCCCTCTGGTCTGGCGAGTAATTTTGATTGAGGAGTAGAGTCACGTTTTTGTGATGCATCAGGCAGAACGATGGGATGTCACGTGACGAATTTGATTCAATCTCAGCTCTGACGGTTCAGGGGTCTCATCTCTATTGTTTAGCACCCAGATACATGTTCTAAGCTTATTTAGTTATGCTTAGGTATCTACTAGTATTTCAAGAAACATAAAATGTTGAGGGTAGATACTTGCTTATGTTTTTTGTGATGTGTATTTACTTGGAAGGGGTTTTCGGAATTCCACGTTATCTGGAATTATGCCATTAAACCCGCGGAAAACCGATTACCTAGCTGAACTTATGTTTTGTAAATCGATACTGAGCACCTCACGATACAGACTCAGTCTAGTGTGGGGGCTGTAGTTAATCCATACTTTGTGTTACTTAAGTTTCTGGTTAATAAATATTTTTGTGTTTTCTGTTTTTCTGTTTCAAAACAGCTAGTATCAAATAAAAAGTAAACCGGCAAAAGTAAACTCTAAGTTACCTATTCGTAGGTACTTACATTTATTGCTGAGACCTATAGGCATCTCTAGAAATATACTTTTTTTTCTCTAAAAATATTTTTGTATAAAAAAATTCATCTTGAAAATTCTTAAATTCACCGCTCGGGCTTTGGTGATGGTTTTTACTCTGCGACGGAGATGTAGAACTAAACGCGAGTTCGAGCCTCACCCCAAGTAAATTTTACAGATGTATTTTCCCTTGAAAATATTTCTAGGATACCATTTTATTCATTTCCGTTACAAAGCTAGGTCACGAAGCCAACACACGGACAAATCTAAAAGAGCTGATATTAATCTAAAGCTAAGATTTGCTGTGGCCGCTCGCTCAGATTATGATGCAGCAGCGGCGCTCGCATTTGTCGGAGGAGACGGCAGCTGGTTGGAATGGTGGCCACGTAGGTATCGCACTGAAACCTATTTCTTGAATGCAATAGATAACATCGGGACAACTCCCTAGTGTAAACGTTGAGACTTTAACTTCGAGAAACTTCTGGAGCCGCATCAAGGTATTTCTAAATATTTGTCAAGGCGTGAAAAAATGTAAGTGACACAAACCGTATAAATAAATACATAGGTAAATAAGATTTATTCCCGGTCGTCCCCACCTTGTCGTCCCCACTGGGGACGAGTGGGAAATAAAAAGTTTCACTCGTCCCCAGTGGGGACGATTGAATAGGGCACATTTGAAAACTAATAACATTTGTAAATATTAGAAGTTTATTGTAACTACAACTTTACAAAGTCTTCAATAGATAAGTTTATTTTAGACAAGCATGTTGCATAGTCGAACTCATCTTCATTTCTCATCAGATGAGTAAGGTCAAATAGAAATCTAATTTATATAAAAAATAATACTGAATCTTATCAATGTATTTTTAGGTCTTGTATATACAGTCGTTATGAAATCGTCGATTTCAGCCTTTGCTTATACAAAGAAGTTACCGGCCCTATAACACGAATAATTATCCCAAAAGACAGCGCCATCTACCAAACGATCCGGAACATTTAGATAAAATAAAAGAGATTCTATTAAAGCTCATTCACTACTAATACGTAGAAAAAGAACCCTCGTTACGTATCGAACAATAACAAATTCAGTTTGAAAAGCAAATCCATTACGAGCACACGCCGAAGGTCCAGAGCGAACCTACCCCGAGTCTCAAAGGAACCCCGCTGTTCTTTATTAAGTCAGATCTCGTCTCGGAGCAAGGTGTCAACAACGCGAGTCTCATTCGCCTCGCGCTACCCTCGGGATAATTAAAAACTGTTCGCAGGGGAGAGCGGGGGAGAGAGGCCAGAGGGGGTGTCCGCGTAACGAACGCACTAATTAATAAGGGTCTGCCGATATTGATTTACGAGGTAAAACGTGTTCCGAGCACCGGTCGCGATGGGTGATCACTGGAACGAGGTTACTAAGCCTCTGTGTACCTTCGATTCTGTTACACACAATTATATCCGCCTAAATAAATTGGATGGGGTCTTTTGAAAAGTGACGCCGAACGATCTCTTTCAACGATAAATGAAGAACGTTTTTGGAGTTTCTCGTTGGACATGTAATTGTACCACTGCACAGAGCGCCATCTAGCCTTAAATTAAGTAATACTAATAAGGCTTGCATGATCATGGCTAGATAAATGGTAGAATATTTTAAATAACCTTAGCACAAAAACTTTGTTGTAGTGTTCATCTACCTATTATAAAATGTACAATGTACATAATGTCGCGTTGGTTCAGTTTTGTACGCATATTGCACCTAGGTGCAATACTGAAGCACCATTTGGAATTTTAAAATTAGCTCATTTTTGCTTACAGCGATCCAATCCAAAACAAAGGTCAAAAACAAAGATTATCGACACAGAAACAAAAGACGATCGCAACACAGAGAAACTACGATCGATGGGTACTACGAATCAGTATAATATTATAGTTGAATATTTTGTTTATTTCGGACATAAATAAGGGTACTTCCTAGTAACATGCCCACTCAAAAGCCCAAGACAAATTAATGAAAAAATTCCGCATCCAACGCGAGCGGGCAGTCACAACTCGTAGCTCGCAACGTGCTAAGAGAAATTTGCATCGCAGTGAAAGACAAGCAAAAAGAGCAAGAGCCCCGGCTATGTGTCCCCCACCTCCCTAGCCAACCCCAGCTATCTAGGTATACGTAAAAAATCCTTCTGCACTCGCTTAGACTAGAAATAGACGTTTTCCTCGCTTTTATGCGAAAGGCTATATTTTTTGTCTTTTATTTGTTTCGTATTTGACTTTAATTGAGAAAAACATAACTACATTCTGTTTGGCTTCGTGCGTTATTTTTTTTCTTTAACTCATATTGTAGCAGATACAGACACAGAAAGCAGTAAATTTATACTTTTGTTAACTAGCGAACCTGGAGTTCTCCCCGTGCGGTAGCAAGTAAAATGCAGGGCCCAAAGAGGGTTAGTGTCAGGCAGGTGTCCGGCAGTAAAGATATTAGGTACCAATTTTTTTTGCAATACCTATGATAAATGATGGCGTACTAACTGCCCTATATTTTAATAATCCTTACATAAATATTTTAAAGGAAAAAATCATCTTCAAAACCTCACTCGCGACGAGGTTTGAACTTACACCTCAGGTCAACACCCTAGCGCTCGTACCCCTAGTATCTACTAGGGGCTCTACTGTATTGCTCAAGGCATAGATATGCCTATATTTTTTTTTTACGAAATAATACTTACGTCATGTAAATTAGCTAAATAAAGCATGTAGATTGTAGGTACCATCCGGAAAGGTCCACCTTCATTATGATAGAGAAAAAGATTTCAACGCGTGCATACAATGTGGCCCAATTTTAAACACTAGACTCGGCTTACTCTATACTTGTTTTTTTTTTCTGGATCTATTCGTTTATATCAGAGACATGGTACATCGTCGTCTTCGCTCCTAGAAGACTGTGCACTTGATAACTATATCAATTTCAATCATGTTCTCTAAGGTTAAGGTAGTTTTTTCTTTGAATTTCAAAACGGTGCTGTTGAACCCAGTTGGTTCCAGTCTGTCCTTGTCTAACTAACCGACGAACACTAAACTGAAAAAAGGACAGACTGGGGTCTCTCTAATATCAATCGGGACCGTTTTTTTGCCGAAGTAAGCTTTCTAGTTAGTACTATTTCTATGGTTTACACAGACTTCTTCTTCGATGAAATAGAAATATTCACACAATCTCAATCTGAAATTATACCTCTATTACGTTTTTTAATTTCAGACTATAATCTGACGTTTTGTGGCTCCTCTTGTATTTGTCATTTTTTCTTCAGAAAGATATGTCAAAACATAGTCTACAATTAAAAAACGAAGTTTATCTGGGTTAAGATATTTTACAGAAAACGACAATATTACTTAAAGTATTGGAAAAAAACACCCATCAAGTAGTTATCTTCTTCATTTTGTCACCATCTATCTTAAAAGTCGCATGTATCCTTTTATAGATTTGCAATCCATCGCAGTAGTTCGTTTAAAACCTTCGTAGCCCGTCTCCCATAGTTTCCGGAATGGCTGACGTAAAGTCGGGCACCGGGTACCGCTGTTGATCGTCACGTAGAGAATGACTTTATTTACTATCGGTTTATTATCATGAGTGAACTCGTTAGCAGTACGATCGTAAACAGCCGTACTGACTCTCACCTGCGCTCTGCCGCACTACTCCGAACATAGACCCGTATTACGTGTTGGATAACTATGGATGGCTATTAGTATTCTTACGTCACGGTTATTCCTTTGCCTTAGTTCAAATGCGTGTAAATTGTTTAATTTCGGGGGCATATTAATCAATTTAGTTTCCTAAAGGTGTAAAAGTGCATTAAAAGTGAAAATCGGTGCAAAACATGGACTTTAGCGTTGTCTCCAAAGCTCGCGTGAACCGTCATTGTAAAGGGCTACCATTTACAGTGACTTAATTGCTTGACTTGACTTCCACTATTAGACTGTTTTGATGCAAATTGCAAATAACTTGCAAATATTAATAATACTTGACACTGGCTACTTCCAAAATGGCATATTTCCAATTCTCACCCGATAGTAATAAATAAAAAATAACCGAGTTTTATATTTAAATTCCTAATTCCTCCACCTGAAAATGATTCGCACTTTTAACTTCAAATATTTCTTACTAGATGTGTCATTTGTAATTCACTTTGTATACAGTAGAAAGAATAGGATAGGGGGTTACAAAATGCGCTCTCTAAGAAGAAACCACAAGAAACTCGTGAGTATACAAAATAACCCCCCGTAGCCGGCCAAGCATAATAAACGAGAGCTCCGTTCGCGTCGTAAACGTCGTCGTCACAGCGAACTACCCGTCGAATGACGTCATTATCCAGTACCAGTACCTACCAACTCCAAGTTACTACAGATACCAAAGAATACGTATTCGATAATTGGTTATGGTAATAGAGGCGAGGCTACGTGGTAACTCTTGGATTATGATCGTGGGTATTTATGATGCTGGAGCGTTCTGCAGAACTAGGAATCCGCCTAGTCCTACTGAACGAAATTAGAAATGCATTTAGTAATACTAAAGGTTTATTTTTACTGTGCCAAAAATAAAACTTTTTACAGGCTCGTTTGACCACTATCCCACCTGATGGAGAGCGGTGATGTGGTCTAAGATGTTGTGCGCTTACTTACTTAACTTCACGATAAAAGCAATACCGAACTAAAATGAACCTATAGGACTTTGGATGACCCAAAATCATTACAAAAGCAAAGAAATGAAACACCTACTACATAGAAACAATATTCGAGTAATGAATTACTAAAAGGACTTGAGAACCTCCTCAATCTTTGAAGTCGGTTAATAAAAGAGACGCAAATGTTATCAAATCGTTCTTTTCAAATAATTGCATCTTACTTCTAAATTTGGAAAATAATATAGCTTGATTAGCGCATAAAAACCAACCAAATTAATTTTATTACAACTACAGTAGGTACAATTTTCATTTCGTGAAACAAAGTTTCAACAAAGTTAATGTTTACGCCTCCACAGCTCGTCAAAAACTTTTCGACCATCGCGTAAATATGTTGACGGATTATCATCACCTACCATATAACGTTAATTGGACATTTTAACTAAACAAACTTAAGCCGGGTCATGTTAGTCAAAGCAAGGATTATACAAACATAAGGCCTAGGTACTAATTAGGCGGGAAATTCATAAAATAAACACATATTTTTCAAGTACCATAATTGAAATACTTGAACGGAGCCCTTTTGTGACAACGGTTACTGAAAGTTTACGAGTTACGTGATCAAAGAGGGAGCTTGGGAGAGGGTTCTAATTTGTCTTTTTAATAATGATGCAGTGTCATTTTCTGCGATGTGTTTTGACCATATTATAATATTACGTTAGTTCTCTGATAACATGAAACTACTTAACTAATTGCTTTGAAACTTCTAAAATGAGAGAACCATTTTAAAAGTTTTATAGCAATTTACTATGAAACTTTTAAAATGAAATATAAAACTTCAAGGTCACAGCCAACAGACTAAATCTTGTGGTTTACAAACATTTGTGTTGTTGCATTTCGCTGAAAATAAATACAATTGGTTTAACAGAAATTAACCACTTATGCTTTCGTAATGATAAAAATCAAACTAATTCTAACTAGAACAAACTAGAACACAATTCTACAAGAAAAAATATAAAGGACTTTTTTTTTTAAATAATGTCGCGTATCCTTGTTAGGGCACCGGAGTACTGAGCAGTATACGTGAGTTCAATACTCGGCATTAGGGAATTTTTCAAGCTGTATTTATCCTTTAAAATATTTCTAGTAGAAATGCCTTGAGAAATAAAAAAAATAAGAAATTAACTAATTCTGTAATTTCTTTAATGATAATTAACACAAAATGTGTGTTAATTATCATTACATACCTTATAAACTAGTAAGTAGTTAAATAATAAACGAAACACTAAAAGTTTTCCAAGACGCTTCGCTCGCCGGGCAAAATGAATCCACAAAAATAGCGACTGTAACAAGAATCGAACTATTTTCATTCGCTTGCTGGGGCGACTTAGTAAGGTGCACTACACCGTGTACGTGGAACGTGTAGACTACACGTTCCACGTACACGGTGTTTTAATCCTCTTTTATCCTAACCATTCTTCAGAACACCGTTAAGTTCTAACCACCAAAATATTCTAGTTAATATACGTGATGTCGTATCCGACATCGGTTGCATCTGTTCTCGACCGCCGACTGGAGTTTATCAGAGCTATGATCGTAAAACGGGCTGCCTTGTCGCGTTCGCATTAAGCGACACTAAGTCGACTGTTCCGTTGTTGGCGCCAGATCGAGCACTACTACGTAGTGACGCCTTCAGATTTGGATATTTGAAGATGTTTAACGCCGCAGCTTTGAGAAGGATCAATAAGCTCAGCCTACATTTGTAGCTTTACATTCCATTGAATTTACAACAATTTTAATTTTAATTAGAATCTGATTAATAAGAGCTATATAGTTGCTACAGCAACTGCTAAAGCTTCACTACAGTGGGTACGGATTCTTTGTTGTTAAACACAACTCTAACTTATATTTTCTTGCTGATTGATGTCAGATCAGACCAGCACCCACATTATCTATCCAGTGGATGTCGGGCAACAGTGGAAATTGACAGGCATTATGCAGCACAATGCTGTTTTGACGTAACACGGTTATTACCGGTGATTACCTCAAAGCAGCAACGTACTGTATAGTGCCTGTCATTTTCCACTGTTGTCAGACGTCAACAGATAGATAATATGGGTACAGATCATAATCAGACGTAATTGCATTGTCAGTTCCTGCACTTCAGAGGTACGATTGGCTTTGATGAGCCCATGTCTTTAAAAGACAATCATTTATATCAATAAAACTACGCGTAGAAGATGATAACAACAGGTTTTTGGGCATATAGATAGGTGAACTCTTTTTATTTGATATTGTGCCTCTACCAAGTCTCGTCTGTGAGTGTATTTTCCCTTAGTTCGTAGTAGGTATACCAAGGTATACCCATTCCGCGTACCGTGTGTCGTAGCGCGCGTGTCATGGCGTATTCAATTCAACCATGAAACGCTCACTCGACTGGAATCCGCTGCGAGGTCTTACCTCGAGTATACTGACAATTTTATCGGGAATATCGTTATTGTGAACGCAGCACCTTTTATCACAGTTCGTAGTGAGACAGGATAAAGATATGGCTGGTGCTATTTGTCCTAGTTACGCAGAGTAAAGTTATCGGCAAAAGTTAGGAGAAGAAATCTTTACAGATTTTAGACAAAGAACATGAAAATATATTTACTACAGCATTGAGTGTGTTTAATATTTGTTTAAACAAAATGCTCATTTTCCAGTTATAATCGTGTTATTTTTATTATCAGCATCTCGAATCCGAAACGTCAAACGGAACAGCATTGCAACAATTTGCAATCCTTGAGGTAGAATAGCATAGAAAAACATTTATTGACAACAAACACGCACATAAGTACATACAAACAATGGGACACAATTTTTACATAGATAATAATATAAGACAAAACAAAGATCATTAAAAAGAAAGAAAAATAACATAAAAGAAATACTACAAGATCCAATTAATTGTTTTAATGTGAGCAGTTACCTGCTGCCAACGAGGATCTGCCTCGGCATACGTTGTGACACCAGAAAAAGCCATAACACAGGTAGACGGAGTTAGACGTTTAAATTCAATAAAAAGTCACGAAACAGAAGAAAATTCAGAATATTTTTTTGTTTTAAACTTTTGCCGACTCCGACTGTCGTCGTATACGGTCATCAATTTTAACAACTTATCCACTCTGAGCCAAAAATATCAAACTTCTAACAATAAAGAGATAGTAGGACAACTTTCAAACAATATGTTTGTACCTAAAAAAATAGTTTTGACCTCTCTAGCCAAGTATATTTTGAAACCATAGTCGTAAATGTTTGATTATCCATCACGCATAGTCAACCTAAATAATTAAGACACATAGTAACATTCTAATTACTTATTATTGACGTGAAATTTATCTTTGTTTAGATAGATACGATACGTTACTGGATCATATTTATATTTTAACTTAGAGTATAAATATTAAAAGGTCAATTTTAAAAAAAGACAAATGTCAAATCTTGTTCCCCATGATTTGCCGAAAACAGAAGTCAATATAATTTCGCTTGTAGAACTCGAATTACAGTCTTATAACTGATTAATGTATTAATTAATCCAATGTGGCCCAATTTTAAACACTAGACTCGGCTTACTTACTCTATTCTTGTTTTTTTTTTCTGGATCTATTCGTTTATACCAAAGACATGTTACATCGTCGTCTTCGCTCCTAGAAGACTGTGCACTTGATCACTATATCAATATCAATTTCAATCATGTTCTCTAAGGTTAAGGTAGTTTTTTCTTTGAATTTCAAAACGGTGCTGTTGAACCCAGTTGGTTCCAGTCTGTCCTTGTCTAACTAACCGACGAACACTAAACTGAAAAAGGGACAGACTGGGGTCTCTCTAATATCAATCGGGACCGTTTTTTTGCCGAAGTAAGCTTTCTAGTTAGTACTATTTCTATGGTTTACACAGACTTCTTCTTCGATGAAATAGAAATATTCACACAATCTCAATCTGAAATTATACCTCTATTACGTTTTTTAATTTCAGACTATAATCTGACGTTTTGTGGCTCCTCTTGTATTTGTCATTTTTTCTTCAGAAAGATATGTCAAAACATAGTCTACAATTAAAAAACGAAGTTTATCTGGGTTAAGATATTTTACAGAAAACGACAATATTACTTAAAGTATTGGAAAAAAACACCCATCAAGTAGTTATCTTCTTCATTTTGTCACCATCTATCTTAAAAGTCGCATGTATCCTTTTATAGATTTGCAATCCATCGCAGTAGTTCGTTTAAAACCTTCGTAGCCCGTCTCCCATAGTTTCCGGAATGGCTGACGTAAAGTCGGGCACCGGGTACCGCTGTTGATCGTCACGTAGAGAATGACTTTATTTACTATCGGTTTATTATCATGAGTGAACTCGTTAGCAGTACGATCGTAAACAGCCGTACTGACTCTCACCTGCGCTCTGCCGCACTACTCTGAACATAGACCCGTATTACGTGTTGGATAACTATGGATGGCTATTAGTATTCTTACGTCACGGTTATTCCTTTGCCGCGAGCTCCTTCGACCGATAGTATAAGTCCAAGTGAAACGATAATATTACCTTTATGCAAAATTTCCTAGGCCATCAATTGTATGTGATTTTTCCAATCGGTACAGAAAGAAACTAGGCATTACAAGCATTACTAAATCTCGTATAACTTGATTTTGCATCGCGGGGAGTAAACAGAAAAAGGATAACACGGGACAGTCTGCTGGCTTAAATAGATACTCACACTGTTTATATAAGTACATAGATACATAAATTATGTCGAAATTATAACTCAATTATGATTAAAATGACCAAGTCGTAATGGGAACGCGTTGAGGAGATGTGTTGCAAAATTTTCATTTTTGTGAAACCTAGTTCAAATGCGTGTGAATTGTTTAATTTCGGGAGCATATTAATCAATTTAGGCTCGCGTGAATCGTCATTGTAAAAAGCTACCATTTACAATGACTTCCTTGACTTGACTTTTACTATTAGACTGATTATAACTTTGACTTATTTTATTGCAAATTGCAAATAACTTGCAAAAATTAATAATAGTTGACACTGGCTACTTTTCAAATAAACATGATCGGTTCACAACCGATAAGTTTTTTATTTAAATTCCTAATTCCTCCACCAGACAATGATTCGCTTTTTAACTTCAAATATTTCTTGCTAGATGTATCAAATGTTAATTCAATTTGTATACAGTAGAAAGAATAGGATAGGAGGTTACAAAATGCGCTCTCTAAGAAGAAACCACAAGAAACTCGTGAGTATACAAAATAACCCCCCGTAGCCGGCCAAGCACAATAAACGAGAGCTCCGTTCGCGTCGTAAACGTCGTCGTCACAGCGAACTACCCGTCGAATGACGTCATTATCCAGTACCAGTACCTACCAACTCCAAGTTACTACAGATACCAAAGAATACGTATTCGATAATTGGTTATGGTAATAGAGGCGAGGCTACGTGGAAACTCTTGGATTATGATCGTGGCTATTTATGATGCTAGAGCGTTCTGCAGAACTAGGAATCCGCCTAGTCCTACTAAACGAAATTAGAAATGCATTTAGTAATACTAAAGTTTTATTTTTACTATGTCAAAAATAATACTTTTTACAGTCTCGTTTGACCACTATCCCACCTGATGGAGAGCGGCGATGTGGTCTAAGATGTTGCGCGCTTACTTACTTAACTTCACGATAAAAGCAATACTAAACTAAAACGAACCTATAGGACTTTGGATTTCCCAAAGACATTGCAAGAGCAAAGAAATGAAGTACCTATTACATAGAAAACAATATTCGAGTAATGAATATCACTAAAAGGACTTGAGAACCTCCTCAATTTTTGAAGTCGGTTAATAAAAGAGACGCAAATAAATGTTATCAAATCGTTCTTTTCAATTAATTGCATCTTAGTTCTAAATTTGAAAAATAATATAGCTTGATTAGCGCATAAAAACCAACCAAATTAATTTTATTACAACTACAGTAGGTACAATTTTCATTTCGTGAAACAAAGTTTCAACAAAGTTAATGTTTACGCCTCCACAGCTCGTCAAAAACTTTTCGACCATCGCGTAAATAAGTTGACGAATTATCATCACCTACCATATAACGTTAATTGGACATTTTAACTAAACAAACTTAAGCCGGGTCATGTTAGTCAAAACAAGGATTATACAAACATAAGGCCTAGGTACTAATTAGGCGGGAAATTCATAAAATAAACACATATTTTTCAAGTACCATAATTGAAATACTTGAACGGAGCCCTTTTGTGACAACGGTTACTGAAAGTTTACGAGTTACGTGATCAAAGAGGGAGCTTGGGAGAGGGTTCTAATTTGTCTTTTTAATAATGATGCAGTGTCATTTTCTGCGATGTGTTTTGACCATATTATAATATTACGTTAGTTCTCTGATAACATGAAACTACTTAACTAATTGCTTTGAAACTTCTAAAATGGGAGAACCATTTTAAAAGTTTTATAGCAATTTGCTATGAAACTTTTAAAATGAAATATAAAACTTCAAGGTCACAGCCAACAGACTAAATCTTGTGGTTTACAAACATTTGTGTTGTTGCATTTCGCTGAAAATAAATACAATTGGTTTAACAGAAATTAACCACTTATGCTTTCGTAATGATAAAAATCAAACTAATTCTAACTAGAACAAACTAGAACACAATTCTACAAGAAAAAATATAAAGGACTTATTATTTAAATAATGTCGCGTATCCTTGTTAGGGCACCGGAGTACTGAGCAGTATACGTGAGTTCATAACTCGGCATTAGGGAATTTTTCAAGCTGTATTTATCCTTTAAAATATTTCTAGTAGCCTTGAGAAATAAAAAAAAATAAGAAATTAACTAATTCTGTAATTTCTTTAATGATAATTAACACAAAATGTGTGTTAATTACACAAAATGTGTGTTAATTATCATTACATACCTTATAAACTAGTAAGTAGTTAAATAATAAACGAAACATTTAGTGTTTCGTTTATTATTTAACTACTTTTTTCCAAGACGCTTCGCTCGCCGGGCAAAATGTATCCACAAAAATAGCGACTGTAACAAGAATCGAACTATTTTCATTCGCTTGCTGGGGCGACTTAGTAAGGTGCACTACACCGTGTACATGGAACGTGTAGTCTACACGTTCCAAGTTTTAATCCTCTTTTATCCTAACCATTCTTCAGAACACCGTTAAGTTCTAACCACCAAAATATTCTAGTTAATATACGTGATGTCGTATCCGACATCGGTTGCATCTGTTCTCGACCGCCGACTGGAGTTTATCAGAGCTATGATCGTAAAACGGGCTGCCTTGTCGCGTTCGCATTAAGCGACACTAAGTCGACTGTTCCGTTGTTGGCGCCAGATCGAGCACTACGTAGTGACGCCTTCAGATTTGGATATTTGAAGATGTTTAAGGCCGCAGCTTTGAGAAGGATCAATAAGCTCAGCCTACATTTGTAGCTTTACATTCCATTGAATTTACAACAATTTTAATTTTAATTAGAATCTGATTAATAAGAGCTATATAGTTGCTACAGCAACTGCTAAAGCTTCACCACAGTGGGTACGGAATCTTTGTTGTTAACACAACTTATATTTTCTTGCTGATTGATGTCAGATCAGACCAGCACCCACATTATCTATCCAGTGGATGTCGGGCAACAGTGGAAATTGACAGGCATTATGCAGCACAATGCTGTTTTGACGTAACACGGTTATTACCGGTGATTACCTCAAAGCAGCAACGTACTGTATAGTGCCTGTCATTTTCCACTGTTGTCAGACGTCAACAGATAGATAATATGGGTACAGATCATAACCAGACGTAATTGCATTGTCAGTTCCTGCACTTCAGAGGTACGATTGGCTTTGATGAGCCCATGTCTTTAAAAGACAATCATTTATATCAATAAAACTACGCGTAGAAGATGATAACAACAGGTTTTTGGGCATATAGATAGGTGAACTCTTTTTATTTGATATTGTGCTTCTACCAAGTCTCGTCTGTGAGTGTATTTTCCCCTTAGTTCGTAGTAGGTATACCAAGGTATACCCACTCCGCGTACCGTGTGTCGTAGCGCGCGTGTCATGGCGTATTCAATTCAACCATGAAACGCTCACTCGACTGGAATCCGCTGCGAGGTCTTACCTCGAGTATACTGACAATTTTATCGGGAATATCGTTATTGTGAACGCAGCACCTTTTATCACAGTTCGTAGTGAGACAGGATAAAGATATGGCTGGTGCTATTTGTCCTAGTTACGCAGAGTAAAGTTATCGGCAAAAGTTAGGAGAAGAAATCTTTACAGATTTTAGACAAAGAACATGAAATATATTTACTACAGCATTGAGTGTGTTTAATATTTTTTTAAACAAAATGCTCATTTTCCAGTTATAATCGCGTTATTTTTATTATCAGCATCTCCGAAACGTCAAACGGAACAGCATTGCAACAATTTGCAATCCTTGAGGTGGAATAGCATAGAAAAACATTTATTGACAACAAACACGCACATAAGTACATACAAACAATGGGACACAATTTTTACATAGATAATAATATAAGACAAAACAAAGATCATTAAAAAGAAAGAAAAATAACATAAAAGAAATACTACAAGATCCAATTAATTGTTTTAATGTGAGCAGTGAACCTGCTGCCAACGAGGATCTGCCTCGGCATACGTTGTGACTCCAGAAAAAGCCATAACACAGGTAGACGGAGTTAGACGTTTAAATTCAATAAAAAGTCACGAAAACAGAAGAAAAATCAGAATATTTTTTTGTTTTAAACTTTTGCCGACTCCGACTGTCGTAGTATACGGTCATCAATTTTAACAACTTATCCACTCTGAGCCAAAAATATCAAACTTCTAACAATAAAGAGATAGTAGGACAACTTTCAAACAATATGTTTGTACCTAAAAAAATAGTTTTGACCTCTCTAGCCAAGTATATTTTGAAACCATAGCCATAACTGTTTGATCATCCATCACGCATAGTAAACCTAAATTAAGACACATAGTAATATTCTAATTACTCGTATTGACGTAAAATTTATCTTCCTTTAGATAGATACAAAGTTACTTGATCATATTTATATTTTACTTAGAGTATAAATATTAAAAGGTCAATTTTAAAAAAAGACAAAAGTCAGATCTTGTTCCCCATTATTTGCCGAAAACAGAGGTCAATATTATTTCGCTTGTAGAACTCGAATTACAGTCTTACTGATGAATGTATTAATTAATCTCAGTCAGTAGTGGTAGCCATGACTACGAGACAACTCGGTCTAATTCTTGAGGTTTAGAATTGTTGGATTATAAATAATACTAGCAGACTAAGAAATTTGTGTTAATAATATACGAGACATTCAAAGTGCAAAAATACGTAGTACGTATTTCTCCCAAATAAAAATTTGATTTGCTTCTATACAAGATGTAACGGGTAAGCCCTTTTAAGCCGAAAGGGGGTTGTTCTAGACGTCTAGGCGAACAACTTTTGTTCTATGACTTTTGGAAATTCGAAGTACTTTTTGAAAATTTTAAGTGTAAAGTTTACTTGAAGATCAGCTGTTTCTTAGAGTTCGAGGTCATTGACCTTATGTTGTCCTTTCATTTAGCTTGGTCTACTACAAGCAAACCTTCAATTACCTTTATTTTCAAAAACAGCTGTTTTTTCAGTGAAACATAATCTCAAAATTTTCAAAAAAAAGTTCGAATTTTCAAAAGTTGTAGAACAAAAGGTGTTCGCCTAGACGTCTAGAACAACCCCCTTTCGGATTAAAAGGACTTGCCCGTTACATCTTATATACGAGTATTTTTACTTGCAGTATACAAAACCATTTGTTCTACAGCTGTCCACGGCTTACCTTTGCCTTTATTCTATAGAAATAACTTTGAGCGAAAGATCATCATCATCATCTAGCCAGATACTTAAAGGTTTATTTAAAGTTCCCACTTTCTCAAAAGCAAAAGAATTCCAAAGCGACCAAACGCTGTACAAAACATCACATTACGACTACTTGACTTTCATATCAGAACTTCATAAAACTATTTAAATTGAAATATTCCCTAGAATTGTGCGCATTAAACACAAACCGAGATATCTAGATAGACGCCGTTTCCACCTCAATATGTATGAGAAAGTAAACTGCCACTTTTTCACTCACCACTGTGATATTTTTTCTGTTTAATAAGTACTGTTTTCCTACTAGGGCAAAAATGATTCATTGGACCAATTCGTTTGATATAGCTCGATCGATGTAATGCTTAATCTTTAGATAAGGTACAAAAGTGGTTGGTAATAGAACAACGATGCGGACGTTCGAATTTTGAGTCATGTTTTTTAAGGTGTGTGAATAAATTTTAGCCGCCATGACATGACCGACATAATAAGAGTTTACGTTCTATGGTTTAATATTTACAATCGAAAGCAGAGTTACTTCAATCGAACTGAAGCCTTGACACAAGTCATAACTCAAATTAAGACTCGCAAGGTACGTAATACACTTGCGGCATCTACACCAATATAAGTCTGTGGCGGTATACCTTTGTCTTGGTCCGTAGCGCCGCCCGTAGCTTCGAGAATATTCTGGGCCGGTATCGGGCAGTGATTACAGTGCGAACATCTCATAAATACACAGGTATATAAGCTGGGAGCAGAATCGGGTGGATGGCGATGGCGGTAAGACGGGCGACCGCAGCGGGCAGGCTTTGTGCTTGCTCGTACCCGAATTAGCATCGGTCGGTGGGACTGAGCGGAGCGATGAGCGGGGCTGTACTAGAAATTTATAGCTGAGCCCCGCGGTTTCACCCCAAGTCTAAGCCCAAGGACTCGATCCCGCGGAAAAATATATTAAAATAGATTTAGATTTTTTTTCTTTAATAAGAACCTTCTCCTGACAATAACAAGCACAACAAAAAAAGAATTAGCGAAATCGGTCCAGCCATTCAGGCGTGATACCGCGACCAAAGAAAAAGGGATTCATTTTTATATTAATACTAGCTGCGCCCCGCGGTTTCACCCGCTTAAGATTTATCAAAATCGGTTCAGCATTTTTCTTTCATAAGAACCTTCTCCTGATTATAACAAAGACAACGCAAAAAGAATTATCGAAATCGGTCCAGCCGTTTATGCGTGATGCCGTGACCACGCGAAATACTGATTTATTATTATGTATAAGAAGATATAGATGTACCTTAGCCGGCAGTCTAATCGAAGTTGGCTCGTGTAATACGGCTGTAAGTCTGAATTTTGTCTATATATTACATCAGTCTTAGCAAAAACGTACAATCTACAATTGTAGAAACAATCCGCTATATCCCGCACTGTATCCTCTACTTTAAGGGTGGGAGCGTCAGGTGGCCGTATTTTGGTCGGCCGCACCGACTAGCTGTCGCCGGCCGGTTCAGTTTATGTAACGCGCACATAGCCTTATGTATATAGCCGTACATTTCACCCTCTATATGTATAAGTACATAAAGGCATATAGCCTCCGGTAACACAAAGGATTTCTCACAAATGAGAGTATTGGATTTTTGAGAGATCTAAATGTATTTCACACGTTTTTATTTCCATTAATTTGGATACTTATTCAGACTATATTTATAAAAAAGAGACAGGTATTAAATTGGGAAAATGAAAAACGGACATTAAATTATTTAAGGGCTGATTTTTTTTAATTCCTAGACAGAGTAATCTGAGGAATAAAATGTAACACCACAGAATAAAATAGGTCAATGTTATTTAAATAGAAAAACAATCTAAATTTAGAACACCAAAATTTGAAGGCTTTTAAATTTGGTTGGGTTCGAACTTATTCGACAGATATCTTTTATCAATAGAATAAAAAATCAGGCCTAATCCAAATTTCCGTACTCTTCAAAAGATGCAGCCTTCAAAAGAAGAAAAAGAAGCACCTATCTGTACTAAAGTTATTTTCTTCGGCAATTGCGCCTAAACTGATGCACATCATTTTAAACGATTAAAAAAAAGACAACATATATTTCGTAAATTATATAGAATGCCTTTAAATAGATATTTATACCCTTTTCCAGAAAATTAGATCAAAGATGTAAACAAAGAGTTTCAAATAATTATATGAGTTTCTGTTTGCATTTTTGATCTAAGATTCGAATTCAGTCAGTGTCTTATCTACCTATTAGCTAGTTCGATTTTAAAAAATCCGACGCGAACGAAAAATTTCATACCTAGCTTTAAAAACGTCTAAAAATTTCGTTTAGCTGTGCCATCTTTTCAGGATTTTTTTAATAAACTTTAAAATAAATAATTTATTATTCTGCGATATTGCACATGGCGCCATCTAACCCCAAACTAATATAACAAACAGTCTTTTTATATAGCCACTAGACAAGGGGTATACAGGGTGAACCATTTGGATGGGCTTTCAGGGGGCTATTCTAAACTTTAAGAGATAGCGAAAAATGCTGAAAGGGGTAGCGTTCCCTTTTTTAACTCAAACAGTTTTTGACAAAAAAAAAGGCATTATTAGAATTTTTGTAAAATATATTACCCTAGCCAGTCGAACCTTGGGGAATTTTGAACCAGGATTTGATCTCTATCAGCAACAATATCGATCGGTACAATAATATAGGATGTTTTTTTTAGCACAAAGACAAGGTACGATTCTTAGCAAGGGTAATACATTTTCAAAAATTTAATAATGTTATTTTAGTTTTTGTTAAAATCGGGGACGCAACTTCACGACGTTCTTTCGGCATTTTTCGCCATCCCTTACAGGTTAGAATATTCCCCTGAAAGCCCATCGAAATGGTTCACCTTGTATATGTATTTAAGGATGCTAGACCGCGCCGTATCCGTGCCGTGGCGGGAATTTTCTTTGTATGAAGAAAGTACGAACGCGGCACGTCCGTCGCGTACGCATTAGAACGGGCCGCACTTCTTTCATACAAAAAGTACGCCCTAGCCTAGATAATTTATCTATGGTCCTAGTCATGGCACAGACACGGCGCGGTTCAGCATAAATCATCCTCGCCACCTAGATCATTGTAACATGATCGAGACGTCGAGGTAAGAAATAAAAAGTATTACGCGATTAAGATCTGGCAAAATGTAACTAGGTATGTTGACAATTCGTGTGAACTTAAAAAGTTTAAATCATTCTTTCCTTGTATACCTATCATACAAAAACTTCAACAATTTGTATCAAGATCACTCAAATCTTAATTCTACGGCAAGAATAGAACTTGTAAAAATTAACCATCCCACAGCTCTATAAATTTCTACGTAATATCAAATTGAAAAAGTTTGTTTGTTTATAGATTTCTATAAACTTAGGTTAACAATAAAATGGCTCGTTACAGTAGGTCTGAGATCACGCAGCTGAGATAAAGTTCGGTACACACTAGTACACAGGTTAACTTTCTAGATGTGTTATTACGCGAGGGGCTATTCTGCAATGTCTTCGGTCGCGTGTCGACGCAGCTGAAATACCGCATTAGTTGACGGTAGAGATATACGGACAACAAGGATGGGTAACTGGCTAACTGTTAGCTAACATGTGGAATTAAAAAAAAACAGTGTTCTAAATATTATGACAAACCAACAAGAACTGGGGGTTCGATTCAAGAACAAATTATTATTTAAAAAACGGATTATTGAACATTTTGTGAATCAAAAGTTGTTCTTCTAGATGTCCTTAACGACCCCCTAATGGATTTTGTTCTTAGCGCCTCAGACTTTCGCACAATGTGGTATGTACAGTAATAAAATAAGACCCTTTAAATAAAAACCAAATATTCGTCAAACTATCGAGCAGTGTCCCCCGGTCTAGCTACTGCTGAGTCCGCGGGCGACCTGCGACTCAGCTCAATGCGAGAGTACCCCACGATCCGGAATTATTTCACCGACATCGAACAAATACTCAAAAGAGAAATTAACGAAGAACAATTCGGCTTTTTACTGTGGCCAGATCGGAGATGTTAGAAAAAAGCGATTCGTAGACGTTATTCAGAATTTTGATTTGATTTTTATTAAATTCGAGCTAAGTTCTTTACAAGTTATCAGTTCAACAATGCACGTTTTTTGCCAATTCTAGACTATGATCTGACATTTTAGGTCTTTGTATTTGATATTTTCTCTTCAGAAAGATGTGTCATATCGTTCTCTAGAATTAAAAAACGGAGTACCTATAGTGTCACATTAATGGGCAACACAGTGTCGATTTTTAAGTCATTTCACGATATTTTAAGCCCGTAAGCCAATGCAAATCTGACATGCCATTAAGTAAAAGTGATTGCCCGTTTACACTATACTGTCCTTACTAGATTAATGGATTGATTTACGTAGAATGAAGGATCCATTAGATTGGCATATATACAAGATGTAACGGGTAAGCCCTTTTAAGCCGAAAGGGGGTTGTTCTAGACGTCTAGGCGAACAACTTTTGTTCTACGACTTTTGGAAATTCGAAGTACTTTTCGAAAATTTTAAGTGTAAAGTTTACTTGAAGATCAGCTGTTTCTTAGAGTTCGAGGTCATTGCCCTTATTTTGTTCTTTCATTTAGTTTGGTCTACTACAATCAAACCTTCAATTAACTTAATTTTCGAAAACAGCTGTTTTTTCAGTGAAACAAAATCTCAAAATTTTCAAAAAAAAAATCGAATTTTCAAAAGTCGTAGAACAAAAAGTGTTCGCCTAGACGTCTAGAACAACCCCCTTTCGGATTAAAAGGGCTTACCCGTTACATCTTGTATATTAGTATTCAACTATATTAGTATACATTTGTGTAGTTATTATGACCAATTAAAACAAATCAAATCAAATGTTATACGTTTTTAGAACTGTAAATGTATATACGGGTGAATCTTGAGGATATAACTAGTCACAAGAAAACTGGTTTCGCCAGTTATTAACACTCATATATCTACCTAACCAGTCACGCTTCGTATATAAGACGTCTCAGATCGCAGGTCCGTTTGTATATAACGGTTAAGTACATACGTATATAGGTACATAGATACATAGGTTGTACGCGAACCACCCGCTTGCATGGTCGAGCTTAGAATACGTGCTTCTCTGATGACGGTATAAGGGTAAGAATGTATTGGTAGAATAAAGCTACTTTTGAGCCTGTATTTTTAAAAGTGTAAACTTGGGAAGCTTCTGTAAAATATGCCTTTTATTTCTTTTATGGTTTTCGCGATTTTGCGTAATATGATTTGATTTCATATGACTGTAAAGTTCAACTGTAAAGTTGACGAAAGCTTGATTCGTTTAAAACCAGGAATAAAACGCGATTACACCCGATAAATTAAGTGTTTTATTATGCCGTTTTATTTTTACCTAGTTGCAAGGAATGAGTTATGTTTATAACTAAGTTATTTCCAAAATGCTCTACGGTTTGACCCACATAAGTCCCGTCGATTCCGTGAGAAAATCGTAATACGAAAAAGAGATATATTTTAATTTCATTCAGCCACCGTTTTCTTTTATGGTGACTAGTCTAGACTAAGGACACCCTAGCCTTGAGTATTCAAAGACTGACTGAATGACAAGTCAGTACAAAAAAAAATGCGAGTTCAATCTAGGTCTAGGGCCGACCTTAGCTAAGTCGGATTAAAGACCTAATAGAAGTCACGAGGAGTCGCGCAGCGCTTTGGAAATCTATGTGGATGGGTCTGTTCAAGAGCAGACGTCCTATAAAATCCTGTGACTTATATGATGATAATCAAATTCAAAATAATCAACTATTTACCGGAACCATCATCATTATCATCCGAGCGATGTTCCGCTCCTTCTCGAGACCAAAAATATAAATCAAAACTCGCGTCCGCTCCCGCTTCTGCGCCCTCTCCGTTCACCGACACAAACCGACCCTAATTCTGGGGCTGGCAGCTGCAACGTCATGGCGACCGACGGTGCCGCGTCGTGAGACATAAAGGACTTGCATAACACTAGATACCTAGAACTTGTACCGATAGATACCTAGTCGAAAATACAGTGGGTAAGTAGGGTACGGACTACGACTACAAACGGGTTATAAAACTAGTAAGTAAGTTCACTTATCAAAAACAACCAGTTTTGAGAGAAAAAAGAACTATCGAAATCGAACCACAAACAGTGGAAATAGATCCCGTAACAAAAACATATTATGCAGTCTAATAAGAACCTGCTTCTTTTTACCTGACGCGACCGCAAGGAAAAGCGTATGTTTTTCGCGCCTATTTTTGTACGTTTGTAATTTAGAAATCGATTTAAAATCAGATAAACAATCTACCTATCTATAAAATGCTTTGTCCTGACTAATGGATCAACGCACAGTTTATTAAACCGCTGAAAGTAGGGAACTGAAATTTAGACTACGTGTTGTAATGTGATAGACATCTGATAAGAAAGGATTTAAGAAAATTTCTATGGAATTAAGACTTATGCGGATAAAACTACAATATCTAGCTAGTGTTTCTATGTCGTTAGTCACGTATAAAATATATATTTGGATAGATTTGGATAATCAATGGCAGCGCAAGTAGACAGATACTATATCATTAACCCCTTTACTTTTAAACGATGATTAACAGATGACACAGTTACGTGACGTTTGTCTCTGTCTGTCAACTTTGAAACTTCATAACACAGTAAAAGACAAACGATGATACATCGTTATGCAGCTGTTAAACAGCGCTTATAAGTAAGGGGGTTAGTAACTGCGAACTTATCATTAAATGACCATCAAGTGCGACCGACGCACAGAGGCACACGTGTTAGCGTTACTCTAGGCTTATAGCCCGACGCGTGTAATATATGCGTTGTCGGCCTATACTTGGTTGCCTAACCACTGTCCTAGATAAGGCGAGGTGCGGCAAACACCCATTGAAGTTTATGGCATAGATTAGTTTAATTTAAACTTAAATATTTATACAGTGTCATTTGAATCACTTACTTACAGTAAAATAAGGTTCAATTAGAAAAAAAATGTATGTCATTGCAGACAACTAGTACTAAGTAAGTGCCGGTCCCGTCGGAATATTGAGATTAACAGATAGGTTAACTGATAATTCAGATGTCCGGTTGTTATACCAAGTTTCATCGCAATCAGCTCAGTGTTTCTTGAATGGAGGAGTAAGAAATATAATTCAATTTTTATTTTTTATTATCAATTTAGGGACCTTTGTCATAAAATTAGCATGTCGATGTCGGTGTCCCATTATTGCAAACAATATTATTATAGTACATCAAACGGTAAATTAATTTGCATTACAAATGAGGTCCTATATTTTAGCAAACTTTCCTTATTAACAAAACTTTTACCACCTTAATAAGAAATATACCTACACTCCAACTTTCACCTTTAAATATTAATAGGATTAGAACATATTCTTCCTTTTTATTATGTATTTAAGTACAGAAACTCCCAAACCACAAAACAAGTATCTCTTTTAATCATACAAATATTGGATCCAAGTCAGAAATCGATCCAATACAACCAACACCGACACAAGGTGAACGGATCAAATTATCAATACAGTATTTTTTATACCAATTTCAATCAAATCCACAATTATTAAGTCAAAAGCCTAGATTTGAAACGATTACCAAACACCAATACATTTCTTATGAATTTATGGAAAGGATTATAAAATTAACGCCTTCATCCGAATCAAAACAAACAAAACTGTAAATTAAACACGACTAATCATTACCACACTCCAAAACGAACCCTGCGTCGCGACACCAAACATTACAGCTTCCAGAATCATCCAGAGAGGCAATAAAGTAAACCGCAGACTATTTTGAAGTCTATAAAATAACAAGTCAAAACAAAATAAAACTAATGCGTTAACAAATCGCTCGTCTCGAGGGCGCAGGGTGGGAGCCGGTGGGGGGAACGGAGGGGGGGGGGGCTCTACAACTCCACTACGGCACTCTCCGTTTCATTCATAACTTTTTACAAGTTTATCTGTGGCAATACCTCCTACATATTTATGTGTTTGTGACTTTGATTCCACAAAGAGTAATCTTTTGCAGATATGACGCTTTATAATCTGATGCCTATCAATTCTACTAGAAGGGAAGGGATTCTTCTTCTTCAATAAAGGTGAAAGTCTGTGTACCTGTGGGTGTATGTTGCTTCCTCACACAAAAAGCAGTAAACCGATTTCGATGAAACTCGGTCTATAGATAGCTGGAGATAAATAAAATAAAATAATTCGTTTATTTGTCTCATAATTACAAAAAAAAAAAAACAGTTAACAGTTCACTGTAGGTATGTACATAACAAATATCGTAAAATCTAGATGTAATTATGAGAGTCTGGTGTCTAAATTAGGCATAAGAGCCTGTACTATAGATCTGATCTGGAATAATACACAGCAACTCTTATCCCGATAACCCCACGGAATCTAGACTTAAGCGGGTAAACCGCGGCGCACACCTAGTAGATAATAATAGAAAATCCTTATTAAGCACATTTGTGCTTAAACGCAGAAATAAAGATCAAAATTGACAAAAACGGGATGCGTGAGTTAGTGGCGTGAGTAAAATATGATGTTGTAAATTTAACAACACTATTAATTATTAAATTTATGTATAAGAATTTAAGCTCTTTTAAAAGCATTATCATCCTTCATCCTTTTACTGTAACTGTTATTAAAAAAATCTAATCAAAACTTCGTACTTAATTCTAAAGATTAAACTGCGAATCACAAACAAATCACTGTACGTACAGAACATCGGTATAACGGGAGATTCGAGGCATTTTGTCAATTCACCTTAGACAGGGTATGAAAGCCAGTGGCGTTGGAGCTTCGCTGGAGGAATGCGTGCACAAAATGCAGCCAGCTCTCAAAGCGCACTGTCTAAGGCACGCGCCCTCAGATGAACAGAATATTTTACTTCTAGATTGAAGTTTGTTGTTGTGTTCTAAATGTGACACAGTAACGTTTTTTAACCGACTTTCTCCCAAACAGAGGAGGTTATCTATTTGGATGTATGTTTTCTTTTTTTGTGTTTTGATTTCTTCGCTGGCTGGCTGTGGCTGGGGTCCGATCGTGGTGGTTCTTTTTTTATTAAAAATATACTATTAATCTAAAACGGTAAAGGTTTCGCAAGTACTTACTTATACTTAAACTTTCACCTTCATAAAATTAATAGGATTTAGAACATTAACCGGCGCTACGTAGTTCCGTGTGTCACTTTTCTAGGTGTTTTATTTTAAACCCTTGATGGCCTTACTGCAGGGCATAGGTCGTCACTCTCCCTTCTATTGAGCTTTCTAGAGCTATGTAATTCAGTACTTTTTAGAAGAGTCGGGTTTTACTTGGGTTATTCTTGGAATAAATACTTACCACCTTACTTATAAACGCTAATTGCGCTAATGCGCTGCATAACTATGTATCGTTTGTCTTTTACTGTCACGTGAAGTTTCAAAGTTGACAGACAGAGACAAACGTCACGTAACTTAGTCATGTGTAAATAATAGTTTATAAGTAAGGGAGTTAAAATCTAATATTCAATCAAAGAACAAGATTTTTCTTATGTTGATACGAAATTAAACTCATTTTTTGGTTTCAGTCGCGTTGGTTTTATAATATTAGGAATTTGTCACGGCCCGAATCTTTTAAATTGCTATTATTATATTTTGAACAATGAATTTTAAGGCCTTGCTAGTTCTGTGCTTGATTCTTAACTTTAACTCTTTAAACTACTTTTTTAGAATAAAAATACGTGGTTCAATCTCGTCGGCAAACACAACTTCCTTTCTGAGCAATATTTAAACACTGACCAAATAAAAAATCATTCACTGAGAAGTTCCCAGCATGGTGCTGCCATTTTTAGAAGAGTTTGTCTATACTCTTCGCCATCTAAATAGGTACTTTACCTCTTCAACGTCATAAGTTTCTTTTACCGCCATCACGCCACCACCATAATAATAAATAAATAAATTCTGTGATCAACATACAGCGCCATCTAGCCCCATGGTAAGCTGCTAAACTTGTGTTACGGTGACTAGACAACGGATATACTACTTATATTTATTTTTCTTTTGTAAATACATACATATAATACATAGACATACACCCAGACCAGATATAAATATTCATTTTTAAACATAAATATTTGCACCCAGCGGGAATCGAACCCGCAACCTTCTGCATTGCAGCCAAGCGTTTGCCCGACGCGCCACAGAGCTCGTCAGATATACATAGTTCTTGTGGCCGCTAAAAATATTTGTTATAATAAACAAGATAACCACATCCATTCTTACTTTTTATTCTTTGTAAAAAGGCTGCACACATGCGCAGTCGGAAGCGGGAAGTGACGTCGTTGGACACACATTTATAAATTGAAATAAAGTTTGTTTTAGTTGGGCAATGGGCATGAATGAAAGCGAAAGGCCATTCGTCGAGTGAAAACAAACCGTTTAACTTTTACTTCACGATTTAACTTAGTAGGGCCTGTTTCAGTTTCAGTAAGGGATGGCAGTTATAAGGTTAAGTGAAGAGATTCCGAGTTTGTTGTAGGTACTTTATGAAACTCATTTTTTGGATTTCGTAGCCAACAAAAACCTTAATAGGTTTTTTGTTTAATCACGTCACAGAATTAAGTTAACTACATACTTAGATAAATTCCTAATATATAAAATTCAGTCAAAGAATAAGATGTTTTTTTTTCTGATTTTGATATGAAACTTGTCATTTTTTGCTTTCAGTCGCTTTGGCTTTATTATTAATCATTTTTCACGGCCCGAGTCTTTAAATTACTATTATTAGATGTCGAACAGCGGCCCTAGCCAACATTCTTATCGAATAACGAAAACGCCAATCGACAGATTTTTTGTATGAAATTGACATAAGGTCACGCTTGATTTTTCGCGAGCTTTTGTCAATTTGCTGCTGTGGCTCACGATCGCTATCTGTGGCGTTGTATGTTGTTGCGTTGCGGCCTATGTGCAGCGGCGGACGGTTAAGGGCTGAGATGATGATGATGATGCTATTGAACAATGGATTTCAAGGATCTGCTGGTTATGTGCTTGATTTTATCCTTCAACTCTTTAAAAATTTAGTTCTTCTTTAGTACTTATTCAGAGAAAAAGCTTTACGTTCTTAAATTAATGCTAAAAGCGAGACTAGAACCTGCACCTCTCGTTCTCTAGCTTTAATTTTTACCAATATCATTTTGAAAATATGCGAATTTTATTGATCACTATTTCACCAGATGGTATAGCACGCTCCCTAAAAGAATATTATAATATTTCCACACAACCTTGAATGAGTAGTACTTACGTACGTGGAAATGCTAACAGATGGCAGCACTCGGCTACAATCAATGCAATATGCAATTAATGCACATCGATTAGATAGGCTTTGATACCTAACACGCAATGTTAAAGATAAGAAGATAACTGTATTCCTATAATTAAATTGTTTTGTAGGTGTACAATGTACCTAAACATAGATTTTTATTGAAATCAACCTCTTTTGCCGGTTTAAACGCGTTGTTTTTATTAATTTCAGCATTGTTGCAATGCCGTTCCGTTCATTCCTCATGATCTTCCAAGAGAAAGGAGTCTGAGGAAACGACGAGAAAATTGAGTTTCAATTTCAATTCGACATCGCGGAAACAGAAGGAAAAACTTATGTATTTTTATGTCGGTTTTTAACTTTCTTGCATAGGTACTTAGTCCGAATTGCCCAAATGGTTACGTAACATAACAACTATTTTCATCTGAACTAATTTAACTGTAACAAAAGTCAAATGTAGGTAGTGCTTAAGTCGGATACATTTGATTCTTCGAGTATTCGCCGCCGCGTCGCGTAGTCGTCCATCTTATCGCGTTTTATATTTAGCGCGCTGGTTTTGATCGATTGCCTTATTGACGGCGCACGTCTCGGTTAAACAAAACACATTCGCGGGTGGGTGACCGTCATAGGTAAAGTGACGCACGGCAGGGCCGTCAGAGGGGGCAAAGCGGCCGCGAGGGGGGCCGCCCTTGCGACAAGGTGACGCGATAATTAACGCGCGGTCATTCCTCCGCGGCTGGCGTGGTGTCAACGATTCCGATCATCCTGCCGCGATAGCAAGCGACCGGACGCGATGCCGCGCAATACAACACATTATGTGCAGACAGGGCTGATACGCGGGACTTCGGATTCGGGATTTTAGTTTTGTTTTTAATTCTTTAGTATTTAAATGTGTTATTTTAGGTTTTTTAGTACAATACTTTAGGTTTGAAGGTTGTCATATTTTAATAATGCCAGTTTGTTTAAGTTTATATCCATAAAAAAAAAAAAAAAAAAAACGCGGGACTTCAATACAATTATTAATGTAAGATGTCATCTCTCTTCAAGGCAAATTGTAGTAATGGCCCGAGAGGAAGCTGTAACCTTCACAGGTAGATGAAACTTTCTCGTAGGTCAGTTAGTTAAGTAGCTACTTTGATGTAAAGGAAGTTGTGTCAGACCCCACCGGAAGCGTAAACTTTTTAAAAAGCAAGTTATCAATCTATATATATAAAATTCTTTTACACACCTACTGCTCTACAAAGTTACTTTATTTGACCAAAAAGGTCAACGTAAAGCGAGTCTTTATTCCCTAGGTGCATAAAGTGCTCATTATGCACCTAGGGCATAAAGTAATTTAAAATTGGAACTAAGGTTCTGGTAGCATACGGCCATTTCGGACTAGCCACCTAGACATAGCACATAAAAAAAACAAAAACTGGGCAAATTTTTTCTATTTTTACGGACGGAAGGGTAAAGCAAAAAGTTTTGTTTAGTATAAAGCCCCAACTTTTTTTTTTCATCAGCTAAAACCGATGTGTGGTTTCGTCATTTTGATGTAACATTGTTAAATTTAATTAATATAGAGATTTCAATATATTTCATACACGTAAAATTAATCTATTTTTTTGTTGTTAGTTAAATGCTTATTTGTGTAGCTCTTTTATTGTCTCGCAGTAGATGTGTAAAGTAGAGTATTCACCTCGGTACTAAAGCCTGTCTTTATCTTGGACGCTTGAATCCCACGCTTCACTCAAGACTCTAGGTACATAACTCCTTCGCTTCGCTCAGGAGTTAAGTTTTTAACACCCTCGCTCCGCTCGGGAGTTAACTCTCTAGAGTCCTTCGTACGCTTTGGATTCAATATGACGCCCGCTATATAAGACAGGACTTTAGTACCTCGGTGCATAAACTACTATTATGTAACTGATCTATAAACGCACAGCCGAAACCGCTAAAAGTGGAGAGGTTTTGGTCTTTCTCAGGTTTTTCGCAGGCTTTTCGCTTTCGCATCCTAATACGTAGGAAGGTAATAAAGTGTGGATGTAGTTTAAAAAAACCATTCTAGAATTAGATATTTATCATTTATAAAAGAAAACAAAGAAATAGAAAACGTGGTAAAGTTAACAAGAAACTGTCGACACTAAAATCGACATCTCAAAACAATAAATTTAGACAAAGTCTACGACCGCAAAAATAACAAGTGCCTAACTAATCCTAAACCACTGTTGTCTCAAAAACGATGTCCCCCATCTCAACAGTTACATAAACGCTGACTTCACGTCGTAAAACTGGATATGTGAGCCAATGGACCTATAACTCCAGTACCCGACTGTTAAGCTTGAAATCGTTGTAAACTGGAAAGCTTAAGCTTATTTCTAACGTCCGACAGTGTCTAATTCGTCACTCATTAGAAGTACACTAAACCCTCGCTAGCCCTCCCCTTTTCCTACCGCCACCGATCCTGTCTAGTTAATATTAAAAGCGTCGAATACGCTGAGCAAGCATGGGCTCGCATAAAAATTAGAGGTCGACTTTGACCTTCATATTATACGTAGTAAAACGTTACGAAATAAAATAAAAGGCATTTAGATTAACTCTGAAACTTCGTTTTCGCTTTAATTATAAATGGTTAATTTTGTGTGAGCAATATAACTTAATGATTACTTAGTAAGTAGGTGGGTCTGTCTACTTATCTGTTAATCTAACAGTTGTAATATAAAATTATTAAATGAACACGAGTAAAATTTTGTTTAATTATGTTTGCAAAGTTTAATTTCAGTTTTCAGAAACATCTATAGTATTATTATAATTTATGAAGTTAAAGTCTGTCTATCTAAAGTTAAAGTTAAAGTTTTAACTTGTGTGTTTCCGCAATTAGCACTACAACTGGGCCTTTGTGCGTGATTTCACCGTAAGAGCGATGTTAATAGCGCACATAAATTTTTCTTAAAGAAAAACACCTAGGTGCGCGACCGGGATTTGAAACCACGACCTTCAGAATGAAAGTCGGGGTATCTACCACTAGACGAACACCGCTCTATTATGTATTATCTCATTGTAATTTATAAGCTAGCTGCCCGCAGAGTTACAAGGCTTTCCTTGCTTTATCATAGGTTTATAATACTTTATCATAGGTTTATAATACTACTACCAAAGTTAGAGTAAAAAGTAAACATATATCCAAGGAAAAGTAGATACATCTTCAAAAATTAACTTGCGTCGAGACTCGAACTCGCGTTTCTGCGTCTTTATGGCAGCGAGTAAAGAGTGCTTTTAAAAATGAATTCTTTAGATTAGACTATTTAACTATCTTGAATCCTAAATATTTAAAAGCGATGAGTTTCAGTTCTACTGCTATAATCAATCCATAAGACTCTTATTTAGGTAAAAGGTAACTCTTGTACTCTATATTTTTTTATGTGACAGTGTAACGTGGCAGCCCTGCCGTTTGGCCATGTCTGCTAAATTGCTCAGTGCACGCGGCGCGGCGCGGCGCGGCGAGCGACGACGCGGACGAGGTAGGTAGGTACAGCAGTTATCTTCGTATTACACTATACCTACCCACATAATTAGCTACCTACAGCTACGTGGGTACACCTACACAGGTACACATAGGTATCAGCAGTAGGTACAAGTAATCGTACACGACATGCTCATGCAATATTTGTCTCAATTGCTTTATATCTTTAAAGTCTAGGCTGGGTACGTTACATACATACATCCCATTTGGGATTGGGGGTTAAAGTCAAAATCAAAATATTTTAATTCCTTAAGATCCACTATCAGCAAAATCGTTTAGAATCGTCAGCAAACTACCGTGTCTTTGGAACGCGACATCCAATAAAAAGAAGCCAAAAGAAAGTCACTAGGTTTATTTTAATTTTGTTTTGGAAGGATCATTATTGATCATGTGATTCACATGGTCGCTATTAAGGGCTTAAGGATTATATTTTTTACCTCCCATTGTTGGTACTTAAAATAAATAATAATATAGGTCCCATTTGTCGCGTTGAATAATAAGTAAACACTAGAGGTGGTAAGCACTCAAAACAAATTAAATAACAAAAGAAGATCGAATCAAAAACAAACGACGATCAAAGTACAAACATACAGACGATCGAAACGGAAACAAAAGACGATCGAAGTGGGTTATATCGACTTGTTAAATGCCTATAATTATTGCAAGTTGCAACTATCTATGAGCAAACAATGAACCATCCCAGCGTTTCGTGTCCATCCTTCTGGATACTGCAGGATCTGTAACGTCTATGACAACGCTGCGGTATAGAATTCACCTCGCATAGAGTAAACTATAGAATATAGCATTTATATTTTTACAATAGCCACCTAATTCCTCTTAAAGACCGGCGTAATATTACGGATCTATTTATCTAAGCTGACGTCTGGCTCGATAGATTGTATTGAGCTTGTTAATAACTTGAGATTTTTTGTTTCTCCGAAGTTTCAATGTCGTAGGAAGATACCTACTTTTATATTGGCATTTATGGCTATTACTTGCTACAGAAAACAACTTTTTTTTTGAGGCGAGCCTGTGACAGATACAACGAGGTTAGTGATTCAGATATATTTGATATTTTTGGCGACTGCAATGCAAGTGCGAGAAAGAGGTTTGAGTAATGATTTATTTAATGTTGATTGACGGCGTGTGTATTAGTATGTAATCTATTTGTTTTTGTTAGAACTTCTCTTTCATTTGTTTTTCCCCATTCACATTGATTTGTTGGTCATTGTGCTGTTTTACACGACAGCCCAAGCAAGTGTTATGTTTTTCATTAAGCTCTTAGGTATTTAGATTCTTAATTTTATTTATAGAAACCTGTATCGCTACCGTCGCCCGTCAGCGGTTTTTACACGACTGCCCAAGGAAGTTTTATGTGTAATACAGACAGCATTTGTATGTTATTTTTTATTATAGTGATCAATAAATAAATAGTAAATAAATAAATCTTGTGACCAACACACAGCAATATATATACTCATGCAAAGTTACAGTTTCTTAATACTATTACTAAGCGTCTCTGAGCTAAGCCGCGAACAGACGAAAAGACGGACGAACATGACGAAACTAGAAGGATTTCTTGTGACTACGATACCCTAAAAAAGTATAATATGTAGTATATCCGTTGTTTAGTACCCATAGTACAAACCATATTGGTTGTCTGGAGCTAGATTGCGCTGTGTGTAATATCGTGCAATGCAATACAATATTTATTATAAGTACCTATACCTAATTTACGCGAGAGCATCAGAGACAGTAGATTTTTAGGGCTGATTTTCAAATCCCTAGATCAAGATATCTGACAAATAAATTGTAACACCATAGAACAAAAACATCACTATGATATTTAGAAAGAAAATAAATCAAAATTTAGAAGATCAAAATTTATAGGTTTTTAAATTTGGTTGGGTTTGAACTTATTCGCTAGATAATATCATTTATCCGTAGAATGTAAAAACAGGCCTTAGTAAAATATTTTAAAACTAATAGTTATAACAATCTACCAATCTGACCAATGATTAAAAATCAGACGATTTTCATTGGTCAGATTGGTAGATTGTAAAGCGCAATCGTGAACCAGGAAGAATAGACATTCTTCCTGGTTCACGATTGCACTTTAGTCTAACAAATGGCAATGTAAACTGCGCAGTGCACAGTCCACATCGCCACCAAAGTTGTTTCATCAATCGCTGCCATATAATCAATGAACGTAAAGAAAGCTCAGGTGGTGTCGGGGCGGAGCGCCATCGATCTCGACTAAAATACTTACATTATCTAATGTAGGTATTTGTAGGGGTGCCAATTCTATGTTCCATTCGTAGAGCAACCCTAAAAAAGGTAAGAAAAAAAGGTTTTTCAGGGGTGCATTATTAGATTACCTAAAATTATATATCTAAATAACAATATTTAGATCTTTTTTATTCGTTCTCTTGGACAGAGTTGTTAATTATATATAACAACAGTTTTAACTTACAGCTATACTCTTCAACTTTCGGTTTTCGGGGGCTTTCGGGAATGTTAAAGTTATAGTTGTCCATATGGTCCAGGTCTTGTAAAAGACAAAATTTAAATAGAAGGTCTTTCGTCATATTATGATAGTAATGTGGCACGGCAAGGTCGCAGATACGTGACATGACATGACGTATCGTCTCAAACGAAATTTGGCAGAGAATATCGGAGTTAATCCGCCTAGTGTGTACTCGCATAATAAAAATAATATGGCTTAACTTGTTCCATTTTTCTTTATTCTAATACATTTATCGGTAAGAGGTTTATGTCTTGTCTCTTCTTATGAACGGAGGACGTAACATTTAGGATAGTTCCCCACAGCCGACATGGGACCATGAGAAGTAGGTACGTTAACTTACATGTTGTAACTATACTTATCCAACACAATAACATGGCATCTATAATGCCAGCCCGGTGGTGCAGTCTTAAAAGGTCGTAACATTAAACGTTCGTCGCCGAAACACCACCGTCATAACCGAGAGACGTCTAAATTGGTGCAGCTGAACCATTCCGCCAAAGCCATGTGCCGTGTGGAAACGTATAAAACTTTATACCTCGCCGCCTCAATATCAGATAGCGGGTTAAATTTATTCCCAGCATCAGCGAGTGCAAAAGGCGGACTCATAAAAAGCGCGGCATGGTTGATTACAAAGCCGCGGCGGTTTTATGAGCGCGCATTTCGCGTGCCTCGCGCCGCCGCCGCGCCGCAACGCCGCCGCCGCTCCGACGACGACACTAGGGTAGTTTTTCAGTGAGCGAGCGAGCCCCCGCCACATAAATAAGTGATCACGAGGGTCTCCCCCGCCCCCACCCTTCACCCGCTCGTAAACTAAGCGCAGATAGCGAGAGGACTTAATGGCTGATCGGATTTTGATTAGCGCGGGCCGGCGACGCAGCTCCGCACCCGAAGCCGAATTTGAATAGATAAGTGGGCACCCGAGGACCGACGCTCGCGACCGTAATTTACATACTTACTGGCTTTCGCCGAACATAGAGGGTGCCAAGTTATGGACGACGCAAAAACGATAAAGTTGAAATAAAGCTTCGGTCATCGATTCGGTCGAGTCGAGTGCTTTTTTACGGAATTCTGTTTGTTATCGGTATCAGCGCGACCGGACCGGCCAAGGAGACCCGTCGGACTCCATATATCATGGAAATTAATCGCTTTACGCTCCATATCAATACAACAGGAAACCTCAATAGGCTTGATAGGTAGCTTCAACCATAACTTTGAATACCGTCGTTACGAAAAATGAAAAATGGAGAAAATCACTGTTATTTTATGACTTCGACCGTTGCCCGGAAGAGGTATAAGTTGCCGCTATTGACGGAGGTCGGAAACTTGAAATGTATTGAGAAGTAGATAGTAAGGACGAAGACGTTGCGGATCGTGCCAGGTACGGGAGGGTGCCGTCATCAGGGCAGCTGCGGTTTCCGCGGGTCGCGGTTCGATATCACGCGCGAGCGACACGGCCGGCGGGTGGGGCTAGGGGCCCACTCCCACACCGCGCCCGCGTCGACCCCCTCTCGCCGAGACCTCGATTTGGTCGCGTTTGTTTAGTTTGGCAGGTAAAGCACAACACCGGAGCTTCGAGGGACGAAACGTGTCGCGTGGGAGTGATCGCCGGCTGACGTATCGGTCGGCGCGAGGCCGTCAGACGAAACGAATAATTGAAGGATCGAGGAAAATACGTCGACAATTTGCGATAAGACACCGTTCCGTACACCACAAACACAACTTAAGTACCCTCTGCGGATAATAAAACTTGTTATTCGACAACATGAGACCTCGACTTCGACAGTCGATATGTCTCTGAAAAGAAACGGTCGTCGTCTAGTGTAGTGAGCAGTAGCATTTTGATTTCACGCCAGAATTTCTCTGGCATATCACACAGCGAGCAGGATGTGGTAATGGTTTAGACAAGTCTATTAAATTATATATGTAGATTAGGCAGCCGTACTTACTCGGATACGGAGAGCCATTCTGCGTCAATCTAAACTAAAAATCTCAGAGCATTTCGAACGGTGCTGCGAATATTAAAACAGCTAGATAGCGCGATGGGCGACGCAACGGGCGGCCCGCGGCGAATTACTAGACATGGCAATAAAGCTATGTAGAGACTGGCGATGGCAGCCGACGGCCGAGCGTGGACGGTGCGCTGTTTAAAAGGCCATCAAAGAGCCGTGTACATAAAACGAGTCCCATTTCACATTCGGTTCGCTAGGAGCCCGGTTTATGGCGAGACCGGACCGACCAGGAATTCTCCCGTAATGAGGAAACCGGGAACTACTAAGGTGACCAATTTGCCGCACTTCGTCCGCTTTACTCGCGGCCCCATCAAACTCAAACGAGAAGAGTTTTAATTCCCTCGCATTTCGCAGCCATAAAATGGGATAATTAATTTGCGGTCACTCTCTCGTTCCTCATGAGAGTTAATGTAATTCTGTTTTATTGCTTTCTTTGTTCGTATCCAGTATGCCATTACTATAGGTAATCTCAAAAGATGTGTCTCTTTCGGTGAAAACCAATAACGGTTAGTGTAAATCAGGTTCCCTACGCTACTTCGAAACACTATCCATCGAAACACCTTTCGCCGAAGACGGTTGACCGATAGATTGTTTTACCGATTGTTCATTTCCCTATAGTTCGTTTCACCGAAGGCTCGTTTTACGTAACAAATGTCATTTCCAAACACGCAACCTTCTTTCATTTAGTTGACACATGTGACCATAGAAATAAGAGGTAGTAGCACAACGAGAAAGTTTACTGCGGCAGTAAAAACGAGCCGAGAAAGAGGAATAAATTTTACACGTCCTTGTCTAAATATAGCTCGAGAGCTAGCGCCAATATTTGGGTAGGAATTTGAGGCAAGCTGAAAACTTGTAATATGCTTCTCCTAATATACGGATATGAAGACCTGCTTAAATTTTTAATTATTATTAAAAAATAAAAAATTAAGTAGTCCTCAAATTTTAAGTAACCTTCTAATTTTAAGTAGGCCTTCGGTCAAACAATTTTCGGTGAAACGAACCATAGGGGAAATGAACAAACGGGGAAACAACTATTCGGTAAAACAATCTATCGGTCAATCGTCTTCGGCGAAAGGTGTTTCGATGGATAGTGTTTTGAAGTAGCGTAGGGAACCCGTGTAAATCTGTACGATTCGTTAAATTCATTCGGAACAACTATTCGTATGTTATGAGGACCATGATGGTTCTTCGTGTTCTAATTCCGCATTCAATCCGCCTATTCCTAATATTAATTTGATCATAATTTTGGGCCCGACTCGACCTAGACCCAAATCGAGTTTGTGATAGTTCTGATATAGGGTCTCTCTATAGTCATAAAGCTGTATATGATTTCGACATGATATCCTTGTATGGGTGGAATTTAATTGAATGTAAACTAACAGAAAATGTACCTAATGGAAAATGTGGCAATTTGTAGAATAATATAAATAAAATATACCTGCATAGGGAAACTAACTCGTATTACGATTGATATAGATGATCTCTTTAAATCGCTTAAGATGACGAATTTAGGGTTTTGTACATTTTGATGTCAAATTATTATTACAGTAATAACAAACAAAGGGCAAACTACATTTTGGTTTTAAATTTATCCTTCTTTAGCCTTCATTTTGGTAGTTCTATTTACACAATTAGTTACTAATTTTACAACACAAAAACCAATAAAAACACGTTTAACACATGGATTTTACAACGAAACAGGATATATTTCAACTTTGGTTATATCATGTATTAAGTAGTACTCTTTCACGCAAAAACTACTGAACCGATTGCGATAAAACTCAAAATGTAGGTAGCTGTAGACCTGGAATAACATATAGGCTTTTTATCACGATTTTACTGCGGGAACACGACTGACGCGGTTGAAACCGCAGGGCGCAGCTGGTTTAAAATAATACAATAGCATTTAGCATTTATTTTTAGCATTTACCACAAATGATAAATCGTAATTTCTAAAGTGGAATCGAGTCGAAAATCCTTAGTAGGTATTTGAGTCCTTCAGTTTCAGTCTTATCTGTTGAAAAGTTCGCTTCGGAGCGCGATTCCGATACCACTCGAAGTTTGATAAGGACTGTATCAACTCACTCGACACTAAGCAATAGCAATCTTGACAACGATCAATGCAAGGGGTTAATGAAATGATTATAAACATTATCCTCTCGCAGTCGGGTAAAAAGTAGGTACAGAGCCCTTAGTATGAGTTTTGATAGTTTATCGTCTCGATGAAACTGGCAGTTTATTTCCATACATTAATTTAATTCATAACAGTTACCGCTAGGGGCGCTGATGGAAAATGTATGAAGTAAACTGCCAGTTTCATCGAGACGATAAACTAACAAAACTCATACTAAGGGCTCAGGTGTGTGATGTCAACCTTAAAAAAGCTAACTGTAAAGTTGGCGAAAGCTCGGTCTTCAGAAATAATGCCGTTAATAAATAAAAAACGGTAGTAAAACCCCCCGCGGTTTCACCCGCGCAAGTAGGTACCGATCCCGCGAGAATATCGGGATAAAAATATTATATTAATTCCAAGTCTCCAGCTACCTATATTCCAAGTTTCATCGCAATTGGTTCAGTAGTTTTTGCGTGATTAAGTAACGAACACACATACATAAAAACTTTCAGCTTTATAATATTGGTAGGATATGATTCGATTTATAATTTGCATATAATTTACAGTGATATTTAAATTCGCAATGCTACTACTATTAAATTATTTAATATAAATAATAAATATAGCCAAACTTTGCATACAGCTAAATCAAGTTCCAAACTAAGCTACTAGGCTTGAACTGTGGATACTTACTAGACAACGAATACCTAACCTACATACCTATACTTACTCAATACTTTTTTGATACTAAAACATCTAGAAAATACCTACCCAGAACCAGAAACAAATATTTATGGTCAACATAAATAATCGAATCTAACCTAACCTAACCTATATACCTATAATTAATACTTTTTTGATACTAAGACATGCAGAAAGTACCTACCCAGAACCAGAAGCAAATATTTATGGTAAACGTAAATAATACATTCGTAAAATATACCCTCTAAGAAAGTGAAACTATATAATAATAATGAATGTTGACTGTTCATTTTGATCAGAACTATTGTATTAGAAGCACCTAACAACAATGTTGCATGCCAGGCTTGGCGGAGTAAGGTGATCCTATTTCTATGTAACATCTATTAATAATGTACCCTTATTCGCAATAAATGAATTATTATGAATCGTTCTTGACAAGAATCGAACCCTGAACCTTTTACTTCGCAGCCGAGTACTACCCGACGTGCCACAGAGCCCATCATATGAGAACACAGTTTCTCTACCTCCATCAAGTAGAAGCAAGCAACATTATTTAGTCGATATTATAATCCCCGTTCACATAAGCTGCAGCTCAGAGTAATAGAGGTTCCTAGGTGTGCCCACTACTCGCTGTATATACGTACATACAGGGTGCTGTATATGCGTGTATAGAGGGTGCTTTTAACGGTAAACCGATTATTCGTGCATAGTCAAGCGAACCCGCTCCCAACTTGAGATTTGCGGTCGATAGGAACACAAATAAACACCGATGGGTTTACATAATGCATGAAAACACATCCTCTACCGAGAGATATTGGTAGAGGATGTGTTCTCAAATTGGTAAAATGTTTTGTGTCTATTAGTTACTTCTTATCTCAATTAAACTTAAATATTGTAGTAATAATTTCTTCTATGGTTTTCGCGATTTAGCATAATAAAACACTTGAACCTTGAAAATGCCAACTGTAAAGTTGGTGAAAGCTCGGTTCGTTTAGAACAATGAATAAAAACGCGATAAAACCGGATAAATAAAGTGTTTTATTATTGTAGTAATATTTTAACCGGGTCTTACTCGCGTATTGTTACTTTTAAATTCTCTTACCTCGACGTTTCGGTATCTCCTCGCGATTAATATCATCGTAACATGATCGAAACGTCGAGGTAAGAAAATTTAAAAGTAACTAACGCGAGTAAAACTCGGTTAAAATATTACTATGAGTACAAATCGAGTGCGTTTAAAAAGTTTATAAATATTGTAACCTTAATGTATTATATCGGCATGCAGCTCTTTTTTGGATCGCTTCAGTTGATTCGAGCGATTTCAATAGCTTGATTTCTATTGGTTTTTCCTCGATGTCGGTAATTTTTTCTATGTAAATCGCACGCCTGCAACGAGTAGTCATCATAACCATTTGCTGCAGGAGTCCGACACCGAAGAGTTTTTTTCATTAAATGAGCTTTTTTTAATCGTCCGAAGTGGCAAAAACGATTCAAAAATAAAGCATTTTATCACAGAAAATGATTCTGATTAACAATCAGCCAAGTTCATAGGTGCATCTGCAGCATTTACTGTAACTAATATGTCTATGAGGAGCATCAATATCTTACTAATATTATAAACGCGAAAGTTTGTATGCATGTAAGTATGTATGTATGTGAGTTTGTTACTCTTTCTCGCAAAAACTACTAAATCGATTGCGATGAAACTTGGAACATAGGTAGCTGGATACAGAGAATAACACATAGGCTACTTTTTATCTCGATATTCCCGCGGGAACGGGACTTAGCTGGGTGAAACCGCGGGGCGCAGCTAGTATTTAATATGACCCAAAAAAATAAGATTTTATCCAATTAATGTTCTGCAAATAAATCTCGGAAAGTAGCATCGGTTATAGAACCATTAATATCGTTTCAATATGTTTGTCACAGAACCGAGGAACAACGGACGAATAAACCGGAGCCTTAATGCTCGATTATCTCATTAGCCCGCGTCGTTTGCTTCATATCTCCCATAACCCATCGTTCGCTAGGCGTCTTTTCCAACTTACGCAACTGAATTTACGCTCAAGCGAACAGAGGTCCGAACACTAACGTTACTCACTCACACCCATACAATTTGTATGACCCGTTTGGGCAAACGAACCTGAGCACGCCTCGCCTCCCGCGATCTTACGGTTTCAGGCGGCTGAGGGGTCTACACTGCCAGTGGTCAGAGCTCCAGATGTGACACACTATACGGCGTAGTGCGATATTGGTAGAAGACCAGCGTTAGTTGAACCGCCTCGTGCTGCTGGTTGTTTGGTAGAGGCCAACATTTCGGCGATTTCAAAGCATGGTGAGAGATCAGGTTAGAGCGGTCAGTTGGGAGTATATTAGGGTAGGTATGTATAGAGGAGTGGCGAGCGGGCGCCCGCGGCGTGTGGGTGAGACGTTTACGGTTGGATCGCTGGCCGACGACGTCACGGTGACCATTATTCTTGTTACGTCAGGACCTTTTCGTAACAAAAATATTTAAATATCAAGAGAGAAATGGATACTTTTCTTCTTTTTACTTTTCACTCCGCATCATGACATATAATAATAAATTAATCGTATGTTGAAACTCTACGCTTTTGACTTTAACTTTAAAACCTGATAATAAACCGAAATATGAAAAATATCAATTAAAAACAGTACTACAAAAAAGTTGTGGAGTAGCTTTGTCATTAGCAACTAATATCCTTGGCCTTGTAATACTGGCAAATACACACATCGAGTTCGACTGAAAGTTTTAACATAGTTTACCTAATCATCGGCGCTTTCATTACTATGGTTATAGTTTGGCTATTTAACACCTATATTCTTTTTTATCATATAAGTACTTTCAGGTCTTGGAGCATTCATGTAATTTTTGTGAAGAGCGCTGATTCCTATGATACAGGGTTACCCCTAGTTCCTTTTTTTCGCCGTAAGCCATTTTACGAATAGGTCCTTTATCTACTAAACCAATCAGAGGTTTAATTCAGTTCTGTAATATAGCTCAGATTTATGTTACCTTGATAATCTGTTTATGAATAAATAACTTACTTACCTCCCTTCAAGCTGCACAACTACGTCTTAATGTTTTTTGTTCTAAAATCTCCAAAGTTCGGAAAAGATGGTGTTCGAACGGAGCGCAATACCGCGTAGCAAGCGAGACGCGGCGCGGTCGGCCCTCGCGTCGTGCCAATTAATTACGGTGGCCATCTTAGCCACCCTCCACCCATTGGCCACCCATTGGCCACCCACCCTACGCTGACGGACAATAATTGCCGACGAATCTACGCCGACAAGCCGCTGGCTACGTACTCTGCCTACATACGCCGTAGTTTCTATACCTACCTACATGTATGCTTACAAAATACAGGCAACGGAATTTAAGTTTCATAAGAAAAATGTATTCGCTCTCTAACAAAATCAAATCGGTCGGTACAAAATTACAAATAGATCCGACGAGAACCGATATTGTTAAAGCAGCGGGTTCACGATGGATGCAGGCCGCCTCCAACCGAATTCTAATGGGCATCGATGAGGAAGGCAAATGTCCAGCAGTGAACGTCCTACGGCTTATATGATGATGAGGTAGAAATAGACACAACGACATAGTTTAAAAGCCTCTCAGTCGAAGAGTTCTGCTGGATATACGCACATAAGGCAGTAGGTAAGTACAAGTGATGGGATCACCTCCACAATGTGAATCATATTATGATCATTGCAACAAAAAAGAAATAAAAGAAAAACCTATGAGTTTCTTGTGTATTCTTCTCATTGGAAGTCGCGTTCTGAAGACACGATAGTTTACTTAACGATTCTTTTTGAATTCGATTCGATTTTGATGATACATAGAAGCGAGAATCGACTCCGCTGGGCATTGCAGTCGGACATTCGGCAGTCGCGCCACAGACGCTGTCTTGTCTCAAAATTACATTAAATTACCCGCAGTACCTAGATAATCTAAGTAACGCACCGTATAAATTTAGCAGTCGTCGGTATGACACTAAACCCGCCTTATTCTATAAGTAAACAACATAATCGTTCCAAAAGCCGACTCAATTAGACACGGCAAGACAACGCTCCGAACTATAAACATTCGATATTGCTCCTTGTGTTAATAACTAGAAATAACGCCTGCAATAACAGGCGCGATCTACGAAGCCTTCGCTAATAACAGTCGACTTCCGTCGTAACGACGGATCCGGTAATGGACACCTTACGTAAGGAACACAGATGACAGGCGTGTTGTAGCTGGTGTTAACTATTTTACCAGACAAAATACCCAATCTATGAAAGAGTTTTGGCGGGAACGCGGTTAGGAGATGTGTTGCTAAATTTTCATTTTTGTTAAACCTAGTTCAAATGCGTGTAAATTATTTAATTTCGGGGGCATATTAATCAGTTTAGTGTCGTGAAAGTGTACAGGTTTAAATGAAAGTAAAAATCGGTGCAAAACATGGACTTTAGCGTTGTCTCCAAAGCTCCGTGAACAAACGTTGTAAAAAATGGGCCCCGTTTTACAATGATTCTTTCGACTTGACTTTAACTATGACGACTTGACTGTTTCGATGCAATGCAAATAACTTGCAAATATTAATAATACTTGACACTGGCTAATGTCCAAATGGAATAAGACATATATAAACGAAGAAGAAGAATCGATTTTTCATAATAAAACAAACTATTTACTAGGTTTTACTCGCGTTTTATCTAATAAAAAATCTAAAAATAATAACATTATTACTAAAGACCGAGCTATATCAAGGTTGACAGATGCAAAATAGACGAATTACATCTCAGTCAACCTTGAAAAAGCTAACTGTAAAGTTAGCGAAGGCTCGTTCATTAGTAATAATGCCGTTATTAAATAAAACGCGAGTAAAACCAGGTAAATATTAGGTTTTATTAAATTTAATCTTATTGCAATAGTCGAATTTCCAAAACTTGATAAAAGTTATACAAAGATTTGTAATGACATATGAAAAACAATTATTTTTTTCACGACATGTCGTCAGACCCACGTTTATTAAAAAAATACTATGCCATATCGACTGTTTCTATCTAAAACGTTTTAGAAACAACTGTTTTGTTTTCAGAAAACAGGCTTTGAAAATTCATTTGTCAAATTTCCTACATTTCCTAAACTTATGTTAACGGTTTCGGGAAACAAATTTGTATGAAAGTTAGGCAACTGTAAAAGCGTCGCGAGGTACTAACTACTAGATAAACTGTGCTAAAACTAAACGAATTTTAAACACGGGAATCCATCATATCAAAATTCAACTGTTTCAAGAACAAGAATAGTATCAGGACTGGCAATGTTTTTAATACATAATTAATTGAAACTATTTCAAAATAATTTTTAAAACTATTTCAAGTATAAACTTTAATATTTCATATTTTCTTCTATGGTTTTCGCGGTTTTGCATAATAAAACACTTTATTTATCCGGTTTATTTATCCGATAAAACCGGATAAATAAAGTTTTTTTTTAATATTTCATTTTAATAACCTTTAGAGAAAAATGCAATACCTACTAGTCCATCTTAGCTATTTTAGGGCTTTACCCCAAATTCTAATAAGCAAAGTGTAAAATTACGGCAACGATGGTTTTCCAATCAGACACCATAATTTTCCGCTTAGCAAAATGTGTCGCCTAGGATACTGTAAGAAACTATAAACGAGACTATTTCTGTCAAAGAAGGTTTTATCTGATCTTAGGTATTGAAATTCAACCTCTTTCATGTTTCTGGTATTTGGTTATAAAATATGTTGATGGAAAAGCTCGAATTATGCTTAGGCTACATTAGCGGTTTACGGCAAATATTCGTGTTCACGCGTTGTATGTGGGCGGGTAGATGGTTGTAACGCGTAGTATTCGGGCGTAGACAATAAATAAATAAATTCTGTGACCAACACACAACGCCATCTAGCCCCATGGTAAGCTGCTAAGCTTGTGTTACGGTGACTAGACAACGGATATACTACTTATTTTTTTTTTTGTAAATACATACATATTATACATAGAAACAATGTAGGTACTATATTTGCCACGAATATTCGCCTCTTTATGTAGCCTGAGCATTAGAACGTCGAGCATTCAGCAGTGGTGCAGTGTGACCTGCCATTTCACATTTTAATTTTAACCCAAATTTTGCAGAATTATTCACAAATCCACTGTCAAGTATTTTCTTCAATATTAGGCACACTTAGACGAACTTAAAAAAACTATTTTTCTCTTTTACCAAAAAGTATGTTATTATTAAGGCTTATTCACACGAAACACTTTATATTTTCTGCGTCAGACTGTATTATTGAACAGAAAGGTTTGAAAAATCATTTTCCACCGAAGGGTTCCGAAATTGCTAATATCTGTAGTTTTTATCTCAGTGGGAACTACTTTTGAACCACGACTACACTTCCTTATAATATAATATAGAGTGGTGCCAGTTGTGGAGTGGAAACAGTTTGAATATAAAGTTAATTTATTCACCTCGGTAATAAATCCTGTCTGTCCTGTACATAACTCCTTCGCTTCGCTCAGGAGTTAAGTTTTAACACTCTCGCTGCGCTCGGGAGTTAACTCTCTAGAGTCCATCGTACTTTTTGGATTCAATAAGACGCCCGCTATATAAAACAGGATTTTAGTACCTCGGTCATCTACTATTAACTGCACTACCAAAAAAAAAAAATGATTGGCAACCGTTTTGAGTTTTCAAGAAACTTTCACACCGCGCACCGTGATTGGCAAAAACATTACACCGCGTGCGGTCTTCTTCGCTCCTAGGTATTCTAATATTTATTCCAAACAGGTATCTTGGCAGTGGCAATTTGCAGTGAATCAAATGGCCGCTTCTCGCTTGATTAGTCTAAGTAAATACCACTATTAATGTTTCATTTGATGACACAATAGTGAACGGCGAAGTGAGCATAGTATCATGTTCCACGTACACCACAGAAAATTTATAGCGCTAAGGGGCAAAAATCATTACGCCCGCGTCGGTGTCTCTAAATGTTATTCAGAAGTAAAAATATGGCGATGGTCAAATTACATAAAGTTTTAGGAAGTACTTAGTAAGTAGATGCACGTGACGACATGTTAAAAGTAAAAAAAAAACATATTTTTTGTTTACAAAGTAAAATAAACATTAAATAAAATTTAATAAAAAACATTGTAATAAACCCCGTAGATTTATTACAATAATAATTGCCGTAGTCGTAGCACTTTATTTTCTATCGCAAAAGACGTCAACGCCCAAAAAACTAATAAGTTCAAATAAGAATTCGTTGTAATCTATCAAAGAATTCAACGGGAGAGCCGATCAGTTGAATGTCTTGTTTGTTGTCGTCTATATACCTATATAACTAATTGTTATCTATTTTTGGTACCTACGTATCTAGATGTCTATTAAAATACATAATTAAGACATATCTATGGATTTATTTGACTGATTTATATGAATATATGGGTGTCTTTCTTATGTATAATATGTAATCAGTTGTCTAGCACCTATAGTATAAGCCTAGAGCTAGTTGTTTATCGGGATTACTTTTTGTTTAATAACGCTTGTATTAAAAATGTTCCAAATAAAATAACTTTTCAGAATTTAACAGTAATTAGATACTTACCGTCCACTTTTCACCTAAGTATATTTCGCAGGCAACTTGGAACATGATGAAGCTTAAATAGCTTTAATCTTAAAATCAACATAAAACCATACGATATATTATAAAACAATAAAGCCCAAAACATTTTCATTACCAAAATCGGATTCGGTCCGATAATACCTCATAATGGTCAAATCATATAAATCCTTTGCGTATCTCGACAGAATCCCCTAGTTTTCGTCGTCGTATATCGAATAATAACTCTTACTTCGCGAGATACAGGGAACGTATTAGGAGCGCGGGCTAATAGCGGCGACCTGGGAGGACGGGTATGCTCGCACTAAATCCGGCTCTTTATAGACCGGTGCCAGCCCTGGGCTTAAATAACGTGCTGACGGTGACAGCCCTGCCGGCTGACGCGCGTATTTCCCTCTGTTTATGTGCGGGCTTAATGTTTTTGTATTTTGTTAACTACCCGCTTGTTTGACTTGGTACTACAATTAAAGAGGTTTTAAATAACATCTAATTAGTAAATTACGTAGCTGGTGTCTCCGTATTTTTACTTGAGTAGCTGTAGGTGTAAATTGAGTGGTTTGGGGAGTTCATTACTTTGATTATTGTTTAGTTTGGAGTAGGCAGTAATGTTTAAAATGCATTAATGTACAAAAAGACATTCCGGCCTAAGTCGAATCGCTCGTTAGTGTTTTAATATGATGGTCGGTGCATCACTGAAGAATAAGGGTCATCGATACCTACTAATACACAAACTTTTACATAGAACAGTAATTATATTTTAAAAAGATTAGATTTTATTCTAAGAATATTAGGACATTTTTTATTTATGGGTCATATTTAATTTTAATTTTAGTTTTATAATAAGTTTTAATTTTAGCTATTAACTTTTTTATTGTTTTGTTTCTTGTTTAATAAATTAACAAAAACTTATTAGGTAGGTAAGAATATTAATTACCTACAATCCTTAAGTAGTGCCGATGGCGCATGCCGTAAGAACTTCGAAAGTACCTTTCTTATCGGATTCCTACACCATTAAAGAACACCCTCTCCGAATTTCAGATGCCTACTATCAGCGCCGTAGGCTGGGCGTTGGTTCATCAGTCAGTCATTCAGGAGAAAGCATTTTATAGATTAAGAATTACTCATTAAAAAGCAGCCATAAAATTATCAATTTCAATTCAGTTTCAATACACAATTAAAAACGTATAAAAAATTCAAGGGAGGGTAGTTTGTTAGGTCCAAGTTGTATCTCAAAGACGATGCGATGTCCGGCCGGGTACATATTAATGAGAGCAGGTAGGTGAGGGCGGGCGCGAGGGTGGTTAGGGGGTGAACCGTCGTTACCATGGCAACGTGACGCCGCCTCAGCTTACGAGAGAAATACAGAATACTTGAGCTTTGCAGAATACGAGCGAGCTCCGAGCGCGACCCCTGTAGGTAGAAAAAAATAGTAGGCTGACTCAATCTTCTTAAAACAGAAATATAGAAGCGGAAAGTCCGTGCCAATCTCGTCGTAATGCGACTACTAACGCTATTAATTGTGCACTGCCCATGTCGGGTGTTCTGAGATTTCGAGACGTGCGGTTTCTACGAGTCAGCCTACTGTGAAGCGCCTTGCCAATAGTTATGCTGTGCTTGAATTTTGCAGAAACGAGCGTGTGGGTAGAGCTTACTCTTAGTTATGCTGTGACTGTGCTTGAATTTTGCAGAAACGAGCGTGTGCGTAGAGCTTACTCTAACTCTTTTTTCCGTTTAGAAATTGCAACTATTTTTAAGTAAAACGTTAAAAATATACAATCACAAAAGTTCCGTGCGATACTATTTTTAGGGGATTTATGGATTTGGCGTAAGCTTATATCTGAGTATTGGGAACTTTGTCTCAACTATATTTAACTTTTCTTTAAAAATTTTAACACTTCACGGTTCAAATTTTGGCTAGTTATATCTAATTTGCTAAGGTCCTCTAATTTGCCGACAAAAATACTAATTACCCACGAAGTACCTTCTAAAGCAGAAAAGTTTCCACGAGAATAATAGCTAATGTAGAAAAATATAAATGTATTCGATTTTTTTTTTTTTTTTATTTTCGAACCAAAAAACCAGCTTCTGCCGTAGACTTCATTTTCATTTCAGAATACGCAACCCAATTGGTTTCCGGAAGCATTTTTTTTGATAAATCTGAACAATAATATATTTCATGTTTGTAGAGATATGTTTTACCATATTGTTGTGTACCTCAAACTGGATTGTTTTATTCATGACGACTGTGAATACGATAGGTGTACAAGTACATACTATACCTACGTATGTACTGGTACGCCTACCGTAGGTGTATTCACTCAGATCTACTAGGAGTAGTACCTAGAAAAACCATAACTTACTGAAAAACTGTGGTTTTCGCTATCTAATGTCAGAGAACATTAAACACAACACAAGAGTGACCTGAGTTTTACAATGGATGGATTATATTGTTAAGTAAAACATATGTCAAATGTAGCAGGAGATAATTGTATTATATGCATTGTTCTGTCGCGGTAGCGAATCAATTATACTGGTTATTGCTAATTAGTTAGCTTCTATCGAATGATATACATACAGTTCCAAATAAGATTTAATAGTATTTTACTTCTGAAAACGTAATTTCAAAATGTTTATTATATGGGTGATACTTCTATCTAATTTCGAAAGCAGTAATATGTTATTGTGTGTATAATAAGATGTCCTACTTAGAGAACACAACAAAAGTATTTAATTAAGTGTTAGATACATTCTTGGTCCAGCACCCACGTACATAGTTACTTAACTCTTTTTCTCGCTCCCTCAATAGAAGAGGACAAATCACCTTCAAGATAACTGCGAAATTAAAGCTAAAATAGGTCAACCTATCCAACTCAGAGATCGGAGCGCACTTTTTATTCCCACGTATATTCCAGCAGAACTGCCATCAAAATCTAAATTAGAATTTGGAACGACAATAACGTCGCCGCGTCGCGTCGCATCGCAACGGTCTTTCAAGTAAAAAGGAGCAAGAAGCGTCGTGTTTATCCTAGCGCTCACATTTCGCGCCACCCCTATATCTCGCGATCGCGGGGGGGCCACCCGCCCGCCGCTCGTCCCAAAGAGGGTGGCCTCTACGTGCCACGACAAAAAACCATCCGCTGACCCCGGTCCGGCTGCCATAAAGCGGCCCGGAGTCCGTAATAAGCTCCCGGCTCCCCTTTGCTTGCCTTGCTCGATGTGCGCTCAAAGGAACGCACGTACCGCCCGTTCTAATTTCGAATCCAATGATCCTGGAGTATCGATCGCTTCTATAGGAGAATGTGCCAAACACGAAACGTCAACTAGGCGACTAATATGTGGGTCAGATAGCTGGAACTGATATTATTTTACAACAATGAAGTACCTATTGGTAGAAAGAAGACAGAACATACAAGCCAATGTACCAAGCTCATTGCCAAAACAAGCAAGCTCGTAAAGTCTAAGTAAAAAAAAGATACTTATTGATGAAAATATATGAAGATCGCAATCTTCATAATTGGTTTCAAATATGTTTTATAAATACGAGTTGAAATCCTACCTATCTTACTAATATTATAAAGCTAAAAGTTTGTGAGTATGTGTGTATGTATATATTGGTATGTATGTTTGTTACTCGATCACGCAAAAACTACTGAACCGATTGCGATGAAACTTGGAATATAAGTAGCCGGAGACCTGGATTAACACATAGGCTACTTTTTATCCCGATATTTCCCCGGAACGGGACTTACGCGGGTGAAACCGCGGGGCGCAGCTAGTTAAGAAATATTTTACAGTTGCTAAGAAAGTTGGTCACAAATTCTGAAAGCGACGTTATTATTTAATTACTCGCGAAAAGAAAATTGCGATGTATATTCTAAAAAGAAAAAAAAACATCAATTTACAACAACAACAATATTGAAAAATATTTATACAATATTTTTTTAGAAAAAAAAAAGTTAATAAATAAGTTTCGCCTCAAAATGAAACTAAGTTAGATAAAATGTTTATCAACCCTAAAACATAAGTGTTGATGTTTAAAAGGAAAGACGGTGTCTATCAAAATAGGAGTTCATCGCAAATGGAACGACCATTAACAAAGTTACAGACGGAGTTCAACAGGTGGCGGTATTCGTTTCAATATCTACAAAACTTTCCGACGCAACTCAATAAATCGACCAATTTCATAAGACCTACGGTACAACCATCGAGGCCCTTTCAAACTCCCAAACTTTAACCGTTCCGGGAGAGGTAACAGCTCATTTTTCAATGGACTTTCTTTGCCCTGTTGTTATTATCATTGCCGTTGACGGTTTACACCAAATTGAACTTTAATTCTCGGCGAGAGAGTACGTTGTTACGTGTAAACTGAACCAATTGTTGTATTCAGCAAGTTTAGTGAGACGTTTTCTGTTACGAAGGCTTATAGAGATGTTACTTGCGATCAGCTGTTTGTTATAAATTGGCTCTTTACATTTCGGTATCACATTTTTACTAAATATTTTTCTTTTATAGCCAAAATTTCTAAAAATTTTGTGTGACTTGTGTGAGGTACGTATTGTGGGAAAGTATATATCCATAAAATGCTTATTCCTGACTGACTGATAAATTAACGCATAGTCTAAACCGCTGATAAAATAATTTTTGTTTTTATAATTTGGTTTTATACACAGAATCAATGAAAATCACGCAGCTAATAAATTTTACATAAATTATATAAATACATTTTAGCTGACGCTAATTATCACTCACAATATAGGAAGGCAAAGGATTAAGCCACGCAATGGTCGTTTGTGAATACGACCAATAAGCAATTAGCAGCTCTTACTCAAAAATTCGCTACTTGATTTAGAAGCTGCTTATTTTTTTGAGAAGCCCTTAAATTTTGAGTAACAGTATTCGGACGTTTTTTTCTCAAATGATCCATAACATTAAAATGAATCTGAAACGAACTCTTAGATATCTGGCGCGTGACAAACATTCCATCTTGTCATAGATGTGGCGCGTTCAATAGATTCACAAGCATGACGTTATAGGTAAAGGCCTTTGAAGACCTTGCTCGTTGCAACCGCGAGGGCACGCAATATCCAACTCTATGTTTAGAATCTGTATATGGTATGTCCTGTCGGGTGCGAAATTTTTGGGAAGCTTTTCTTTAAGTATAGTCATCCAAGTGTAGGAAACACTTTAAAATATATCAAAAACGGGTAATCGGAAGCAACATCTCAACTTTCAAATTAATTCTTTGAAAATAGAATAGTTCAAGCTGCCAGTCTGCAAGAATTGTCGGTAGATGGCGCTGCGTGCTTTAAAAAACGTAAACAATAAGATATGCAATCCTTAATTTCGACTCGATTGAACATATGTGGCCAAATTGGAAAAAGGCGTTGGGACGGATCCCCAGAGATGCAGGTTCAAGTCCTGTCGGGTGCGAAATTTTAGGGAACTTTAGGGACTCATCTATCGATTAAGCAAAGCTTCTAAATTAAATTCTTAAAAAATCGAATCGCGTTCATTTAGTTTATGTAATAAATAACGTGCTCCCTTACTTATAAAATATTATTTACACATGACTAAGTTATGTGACGTTTTGTCTCTGTCTGTCAACTTTGAACTTCATGTGACAGTAAAAGACAAACGATGCATAGTTATGCAGCGCATTAATTAGCGTTTATAAGTAAGGGGGGTGATGTTTAAGAATATTATCATCAATTTAAACCGTACAAAATCAAGATAGAGTAGAAGAAACTTGAACGTTACTCTTGTGACATTGAAACGCATCGATCACTGCACTGACCACAGCGAACGCAGTGCAGGGCCGGCCGTAAGTACGCGATGTTTTCGACGGAAAATACCCAACCCAAATACACTCGAACAATTCACTACCAGGTACTGATTGTCTCTCTTTTTGTAAGGTTACCGCGAAGGTATCGTTTTTTTACGCTGTCTTGTAACGATGAATATTTATTTTTAAGATAATGTGTATTATTGTAGTTCGATAGAAATTCCTAGTCGCTTGATACAGATTTCTTTCAAAACCGTAGCTTTCGCTACGAGCTAGGTTCTACGGGCTACGGAATATGCTATCATTTTCATTGTAATTGCTTTTATTAAAAACTTTAGGAAACATATAAAAATAACATTTTTTATTTGTTACATCTGCTGATCATCTGATCATCATCATCTCATTACTGCTGGACATAAGCTTCTCTAATTGCACGCCACCTAGATCTATTTTCGGCGGCTTCCTCCAGATGGAGTGCAACAATTTTGACGTTTATTCAAATGTATGTAATTGCAGTAGTATGGTCTAATATAAGAGTAGAATGCAATCGGGAACATCATGCGAATGAGGATGAGGGTTTTTAACCGTCGCGTTATACCTATAGGTGAATTTGTAGTTCATAAATACCAAATCTTTATAGAGTTAGAACTTCAGTAACTGTAGTTTAAATGACCTTCAATAACAATAAGAGTTGTAAACAGAAATAAGAAGCTTAAACTCAAGACTGAACATTAAAAAGCATTAACAAGGAGTTTGTTGTTCCATTTTTGGCTAAGGTGTCGTCATTAATCACATGAAATAGTGCGATTTTGTCATTAACTAATTAGCTGGCTAAATTAACTTGTTAATGACGTCCGCCTCGGCCGCGCATTACTAGGTTTTTGTATAAATTGAACCTAGTAACAAAACGGTAAACATGTTTTTTATTTAATAGTCCGGTTCATTTACTACCTACATTCAAAAGTCTTCAATTGAAACAAAAGGTACTAGCTTTTGTTTCGGCATTTAACATACCTAATAGTTAAAGTTTCCAAACAATCAGTAACAAACAAGATGTAGGTATTTCCCACCACGTGTGTCCTGTCTAACATACCTACCAGTAATATCGGGCGGTTACTGAAGAACCGCTATGTCCTACTAGCGAGGTAAATACCGCGACTCTACCTGCATAATGCGGTCGGGTGGGTAAACTCGCGGTCCTACTCGAAAAGTGAAAACCAGTAGTTTTGTTACTAAATAATTATATCACCAACTCAAACACAAACACTAGGTGAGCCATACCACGAGAATACAAGCAGAAAAAGAATGATAAATTAAAGAGTCTTGACTTCTGGATTATTTTCTTGTCAAGTCACCATACACAGATCTAAGTCTGGTATTATATGTAAGTCTGATCTAAGTATACCAATCTATAGGAGAAGTTACTATAAACATATTGCCCTACTTACAGTATATATGGTCAATAATCGTACCTACTGTGCTGACCCGAAAGAATTTGATTTACTGGACCCCGGGCACCAGAGAGAGACGTAATCAGGAACATATCTCAGCAGATAAGAAAAAGACGTGGGTGGGACTGGGAATGCAACGAATCGAACTGCTTGAGAAATATGAAAATGTTAAAAATGTTAAAGAAACGTGTTGAGGAAACACAGCAGAGGGACAAATGTAGGCTAACAAAAAAAATTTAAACAGTATTTCTGTGTAGCACCCGGTTGAATTGCACATTGCAGTTGTGTGAAAGAGTCAGCACGAGCGCGACGAGACGTGAGTCATCGATTACCGCGATACTGCGCGCGCGCCGTGCCGAGCCGCGGCTTTCATACGCGCACCAAATGACAACTCGGAATCGTAGGGAGCGGACACTGTAGTAGCGTTTGGCGGATATTATTGTATTCAATTGAAATGGCCTACAATATGTACCAGTTACCAATAATAATAATTGGCCTTTTCATCTAATTTTAGATGATTTATACAGCGTAAGCAACTTTTAATCCATGCTGTAGGTAGTGCTTACCCAGCATCTATGCCACCCTCCCAGCCTAGTCAGCCATGCTCAGAGGAAAGAACATGGTAAAACGTGTGGAGCTAACTAAACCGTGGGTTTCCTCAATGACTTAAATAATAGTCCGATACATTATCTCTTTGTAGGGCAAGGGCCTTCTCTGAAAGGGAATACCTATTTATCTGCGAAAAAACGTAGAATCGACTTTTGTTTCTTCGAGAACATTTTGTCGATATCCCTGTACTGCGACGCTTTATTAATTCGACGTTAGGAATTTTGCAGTAAGATGCTATGGGAATCTACCTTTTGATTGGTGAATTGCCGATGCCTTCGGACCGTGGTAAGTCTTAGGACATTATAATTTGTTTTATTAAATACTTAAGCGTTAATGACAACTTTCTCGCCAGAACGGTCTAATCTTGTCTCTTGTCTCACTCTTGTCTAGATTTTTGTTAATTATTAATTGACATGAGGACATAGATACCTATCATTTAATCACATGGCTTTTTTATATCATTAGGCTTTCTTGTGTGTCCGAGTAATTAACGAGTTAGTTCACTGATTTGGACTGACATTCAACCATTGGAAAAAATATCTTAACAACTATTTTCAGACTTGCACCATGATTTTAAAATTTAGCTATATATATCACAATTATTTAGTTATTAAAATAAATGGCACCCTCATCAGCTACTAATTTAGCAAATGATTAATGACGTTCTTGATTAATTCGAGTCGTTGTTGCAGGTTGTTATACTTACTTTTACCTACCTTCTTTAATATCTATTCATCTGTCGAAGTTATTCTAACTTCATAATAAGAATGTTCAGGTTCTTGAACCTCAGGATGAGAAATCAAATACCAAAGTATTTTTCTACGTCATCATCATCATCATCATCATCAGGACATAGGCCTCTCCAATTGCATGCCACCTAGATCTATTTTCAGCTTCTCGCATCCAGTTTGTGCCAGCCGTCTTGCGCAAATCGTCGCTCCAACGTGCCTGAGGACGTCCTACACTACGTTTGCCGAGACGCGGTCTCCACTCTAGAACTCATTTACCCAACGGTTGTTGTGGGTTCTACGGCTAATATGGCCAGCCCACTGCCACGTCCTACATAAATGCGGTAAAAAAAAGAACTTCTAATGCGTGCCTGAGAAAACACAAAAAAATTAAATCCTTAATTTCATCTCGAACAGGCAGCTGCGGCGCAAACGGAAGGCACAGCGAAATTGTAGATATTTTATAAACTTTTGTATATGTATTTTAGATTCATATCGCTACACTACCCGCTCCGCTTGTAACTAAAGTAACGTCCTAACGACACATCTGCGAAATGTTTGGACCAAAAAATACTTCACAGCTGCGCGACGACACGACGATGCGAGGCACCGCTCTATAAGCTAGCGAGACGCGGAAGCTGCAGTAATGACCACTGCATTCGCGAGTTAAATGCAGAGGGGAACTATTCTGACACGGTAGATAAAACACTACCACGAAGAAATGGGAATTCGTCTAAATCTTGCAATAAATTATAGTGTATAATGTTAATGAATGAGGTAATGAAAAACTTCTGGCTGATATACCCCGTGGTTTAACCCACTCAAGTCTGGGATGAGTCAAGATATAAAATAGCTTATCTTTATCCAAAAATGTCTATAAATATCCATCTATGTTTATCCAAAATGCATTCTAATTTTGCTGCGCGAGCTCGTGAACGCGAAATGGCGTTTCGCGACTCGAAATTCGTTTAAATTTTTGAATTTTGGACAATATTCAACGTTTTAAATGTTCTAGTACATTGTATTTCCTAGTATACATCTGCATTTAAAATTAACAGGCTCTATTATTTTCGGAAATAACAGACAGGTATATAGATTAACAAGAAAGTGATCTTATACATATTTTTATCTTTTGAGATACCTACGGAACCCTTTTTCTTTTTCTTCTTTTCGTGTAGTGGTGTGGCTCAACTATAGATTTAGTTTTCAGGTCGCCCTCATAGCAGTTGTTATGTTAAGGCCTCTAGCTTAACCTAAAGACCGGTATGATATATAACAACCAGGACCAACTGCTTAACATGTGTTAAAGTGGTTTTATGACACAAAAATTATCGGCCACCCATCCAAGTAATGACCGCGCCAAGCGTTGCTCAACCCACACGACCATTCAAGGTCAGCAGGTTCAGAACGGAACCGGAAAAACCGGGCAAAGTACAGCTAAATGACAAAGATTATATACTAGCTGCGCCCTGCGGTTTCACCAGCGTAGGTCCGGATCCCGCGGGAATATCGAGATAAACAGTCGCCTATGTATTACCAAGCTACCTATATTCCAAGTTAGTGTATGAAAATATAAATGTATGTATACCCCAGGTACCAATATTCCAAGTTTCATCGCAATCGGTTCAGTAGTTTTTTGCGTGATTGAGTAAGAAAGTCAAATACATACAGACATACAAACATGCAAACTTTCGCGTTTATAATATTAGTAAGATATAACGTAGTGAGTGAGGAGAACTGACCAAGTTTTGCCTACAACACAAGAAGGAAGCCCGACAAATGTGACCGTTACCGAAACCTCGCGAGTCGCGCCATTAAAACAAATTTGATCGTGCGTGTCTGACATATACGACTATAAGTACGTAATAATACGTATGTACGGTTAAACAACTATCGGTGGAAATTCTGCTGTCACCAAATCCTAAAATTTAACCTAAAAAATACTAAAATTAAGTTTAGACTAAAGGTTTTCAAATTCCAAACTAAAGGTTTGCCAAAAGGGGCTATGAAGCGCAACATGCTTGGTGTGAAGCGGATCGATTGCGCAAGGGACACCACTCTGCGATCAAAGACTGGGATAGCCGATGTAGGTAAAAAAACTGCCAACATTAAGTGGGATTAGGCGGGCCATATCAGTCGAATGCATCCTAACCGATGGGCTAAGATCGTCACGCAATGGGTGCCGGAAGACGGACGTCGGAATCGTGGCAGACCGGTGGAGTGACAATCTCGATGCATTCCACGGAGATTGGCCAAATCTAGCCCAGGACTGGACAGCTTGGAAGGATGTTAGGGAGACCTTTGCCCAGCAGTGGGACAATATAAGTTAATAAAAAAAATTTGGACAGTATTCCTATTCTCGTGATGCCCAATGCCCATCCTAAAGTTAAATTTAGACTGACAGTTCTAAACTATTCATTTTGGAAATAGATGCGCCTGCGACTTCACCCGCGTAAGTCCCGATTCCGTGGGATAATCGAGATAAAACAAAACAAAATGAAACTCACTGCTGGCGTCGTTATTTCCCCTGTTTTGGAGTATTAAAGACTAGAAATATTTTAAAGGAAAAATTAATCTTCAAAAATTCACACGCGACGAGATTAGAACTCGCGTCTCATGCTGGCGTCGTCATTTTCCCTGTTTTAGAGTATTAAAGACTAGAAATATTTTAAAGGAAAAATTAATCTACAAAAATTCACACGCGACGAGATTTGAACTCGCGTCTTTACGCTATCACTCCGCTACGCTCGTTCAAATCTCGTCGAGAGTGAATTTTTGAAGATGAATTTTCCCTTTAAAATATTTCTAGTAGATATGCCTTAAGCAATAAAAACAAATTACGAAGTATTAAAGAAGTCAAAGTTTGTTTATTTATGTTAGTAACAAACATATTATGACTTTCACGCAAAAGTAAACTGCACCAATTGCGTCGAAACTCGGCTACTTTTTAACCCGATATTTTCGCGACAACGGATTTACGAGTGAAACCGCGTGGCGCTGGTAGATTACTTATAGAAATACTGACAAACATACTCTCGCATATACAAGATGTAACAGGTAAGCCCTTTTAATCCGAAAGGGGGTTGTTCTAGACGTTTAGGCGAACAACTTTTGTTCTACGACTTTTGAAAATTCGAAGTACTTTTCGAAAAATTTAGGTGTAAAGTTTACTTGAAAATCAGCTGTTTCTTAGAGTTCGAGGTCATTGACCTTATGTTGTTCTTTCATTTAGTTTGGTCTACTACAATCAAACCTTCAACTACCTTTATTTTCAAAAACAGCTGTTTTCCCAGTGAAACATAATATCAAAATTTTCAAAAAAAAACGTTCGAATTTTCAAAAGTCGTAGAACAAAAGGTGTTCGCCTAGACGTCTAGAACAACCCCCTTTCGGATTAAAAGGGCTTACCTGTTACATCTTGTATAAAATAGTAGTAGAATTTTGAATTGAGTAGTTTTGCTTTAACCAGCTCTCTCAGTCTTCCTAACTCAGTTTACTAGTCGCTGTGGTATTCTGAGTAAAGGATATTCTACCTTTGGCGAGCAATTTGGCTCGAATCCCTCCAGGCTGAGACCTAGTACTAGTGCTAGAGTACCTATAGGTAGCCTACGAGAACGCGATTCTCAGTACGCTATCGTAGTTAATCGTTACGGGGAAGAGGTAAAAGATAAAATTGTTAAGACTGCTTGTCGATTCTGTAGAGAACTCACAGTCATCTCACGGTGGATTCCGTTGTGAGTTTTCAAATTGACGTTCTATAATTTTCATAAATAAATCGGCAGCTTGCGTCGAGTTAAATAAACTAAAGCTTTTATATCTATGTAAACATCTATGTGTCAGTTTATGTATGTGAGTGGTGATCGAACCTCAGCTATGCGTTTAAAAACAAATGCTTAGACATAAAAACCGCCGCAAACAATAATCTTCTGCAATAAAATTCAATAGCCATAAGGCTGCTAACTACTAATAATCATTAAAAGTAGTGGTCTCGTGATTGTCTATTGTCCATTGAAATAGCTCCTAATGTATAGGTGTCTGGTTAGATTGCCTAGAAGTTTAAAATTTTACGAAAACCTAGAACGTTAACCTTTAATTTCCCCATAATACAGCGGTATATGTATATTATATATATATATATACCGCTGTATTATTATAAGTATAAACAATTTGTAACGGATAAGTCCTTTTAATCCGAAAAGGGGTTGTTCTAGACCTCTAGGCGAACGACTTTTGAAAATTAAATCTTTTTTTATGAAAATTTTGAGATTATGTTTCACTGAAAAAACAGCTGATTTTGAAAATAAAGATAATTGAAGTTTTGATTGTAAACAATCAAACTAAATAAAAGGACAATATAAGGTCAATGACCTCGAACTCTCAGAAACAGCTGATTTTCAAGTAAACTTTACACCTAAATTTTTCGAAAATTACTTCGAATTTCCAAAAGTCGTAGAACAAAAGTTGTTCGCCTAGACGTCTAGAACAACCCCCTTTGGGATTAAAAGGGCTTACCCGTTACACCTTGTATATACTTACTTATTCTTTCGCTATTTCACGTCACGCATTAGCCCACTTTCTCATAATGTATATACCTACCTAGCATGTCCTTTTTTAGCAAGACCCAAAAAGAAAAGATAACAGGAATTTGCATTTTTCTAAAAAAAATTATTAAAACGTCTTACGTCATGCTATGTCAGATCATGTACATTATGAACTATTTTTATAAAAAAAAAAAACCCTGACTGACTGAACTATATTTTAACAAACGGCCTAAACCGCTGCTGGTCTAAGAGAAGTGACATTTGGAATGTGTGTTCTTTGTAATGCAAGTTTATGCATGCACTAAAAAATGTTTTTTGGAAATCGAGACTAACGTGGGTGAAACCGCGAGACGTAACTACTTTAATTATATTATAGAAACCTATAAATAATTATCATTGGAAGATACATGAACCAAGATACCGCTAAACTAGTGTGACAGATCAATGATATATCAAACTATTCTGCGATATAAATAACACACTACTATTCAAGTGTCGATAGGTAGATATATGTATGACGAGTAGAACGCGCCTACATCGAGCATTCTGTATGTCATTCCACAAGTCGTATCCTGACATGACGACGCGTACGACTAAGACGATGACTAGAGAAGCTAGTCACTTATGTATGACCCCATTAACATAAAATTAATTTCGTTTCCACCTAAGAATGCTGTTTCGTCGAACAACTCGGTTTGTTCTGAAAATGGACATTTCGAGAAAAGGACATTCGGATAACTAACTCTACATTACTATAATTACTAATGACAATGTAATATTTCTTTTTGTTTTTATTGCTTAAGACATTTTAAACTTAGAAATATTTTTAGCAAGGAAATATATTTCTTAGGCCCAGGAGTAGAGGCCCTGAGGCGAAACGTAAACACTAAAAAACGTAAAGTTCTACGAACTGTGACACAAACATCATACAAACTAATCAACCTTGAACTGACTAGTAGGTAGTAGGTACAAAGTCTTAGATCACATAATTAATTAACTTTCATTATTTTGTTTTGTTTGTCTGAGGTTTTCGCGATTTTGCATAATAAAACACAATTTATACATGATTTTTAATCAATAAAACGCAAGTAAAACCCGGTATATATTGTGTTTTATTATCTCTATGATTGTTCTGTATCTGAAGTCTGAAACAGAGAACAGCTTAGATTCACGTGAACGTCGTATTGATCTAACTCCACTCCACTATAATAAATATGTCTGTGATAATGATAACGTATCAACCTATCGTCTCAGGCAACATTTCAGAAGCAGAATATATCATAGTGACTAGCTGCGTCCCGCAGTTACATCCGCATAAGTCCTGATCCCGTGGGAATCGGGATCAAAAGTAGCCTATGTACTCTTCGATAATGTAGGTAACTTTTTATTGAGATTTTTTAAAATCGGTCCAGTAACTTCGAAGACTACCTCCAATATACATACTCACATACATACATGTAACGAATTATAATATTAGTATAGATAAGGCGTGAAATCCATTTAACTTGCAGAAATGAATGAGGCCAGGCCTCGAACAAGCCGCGGGCTCACATCACGATTCTGCACATGCGTCCGCGCGCGTTGCCGAGGTCATCGAGACGCGAGACATCATACCTATCCGTTCACACCTACTAGGTACTTATACTACATGTGTGTGTATTATTCCATAGGTACTAGGTAGCTACAGTCTCGCCTTTATATCTAAGTTATGTCAATCAGTTGTCCATCATTTTAGTCTCTAGCTAGGTAGGTTATTTTTAACCGACTACAACACAGTCAAAGGGATGGGTAATGTATTTTACCAGAAATGTTGTTGTTCTAGGTTATGTTATGATTAGGTCGGTTAAAGATGTAAAAAATGATGATGAATGTAGGTATGTACCGGTGAATGCAGGCAGGTATTCAAAACAACCAAACTAATTAATTAGGTACCTAATAAATAATTACATACTTAATTATTAGTTTGGTTGTTTTTAAGATTCTGTTTTTCAAAATACAATACAAAAAACCAATTGAACATTTTAGATAAGATAGATATTCAAATATAGAATAACACATTATTTCGTGTACCTGGAATGAAAAACTTTACTTAATTTATATATGTACAAATACGGCTAAATGTAACAAAGAGATTCCTTCCAGGCAACCTTAAAGTGCTAAGGTCTACTTAGCTTAATTTCTAGTCCGTAAGGCGAGTGAACTTATTTTAAGTTAAAATATTGGACTAATTATAAAAATGCCACTCTCAGCTCTTAGCATTAAGTAGGTAGACATTCGTGAATGTAATCTAGAATAGGTAACGCTCCGGATCATTAATCTCGCAGCATCGAGTGACTAATTGATATTCGCGTCGTCGTCGCTGCCATACAATTTGTAGGAGCCGGTATCGGCGTCGCGTCGCGTCGCCATGCCCGATGCCCGGGGCAATTAGCGAAATGGACGGAAAGGCGAACGAACGTACTTGCACATGTTTGAGCAAACGTCCGTGGGTCGCGGTCGAGCGGACGCCTCCCAGCGGGCGCGGGCGTCGTCAACCTCCTATTAATAGTACGAGCAGCGGGTAATCAATATTCGGCCGTCCATCCCTGGCGGTCGGCCGGTCGCCCGCATCGCGCTTCCTGGAAACACGCTCGCGGACCGGGACGCGGCCCCCGACAATGCCGCGCCTACATAAATCTCAAGGGCCGTTTGCCGCCGAGCCGTCCGTTCGACGCTTCCTTTGTTTTTTTCCTTAGATCGTCAGGTAAGTTGCAGAGACCGCTATTGAACGCAGATGTAGCTGAGAGCTGTGAATCAGCTCGCGCGCGGTCTGCGGGCGGCGGCGTCGATAATTAGACGTGGAAGTAATCGTTCGCAACACAACATTTTGTTCTAAGTAGGTAGGTAATTACGTATATAAAACTTGGTCCAAGGTTTTGTTTACCATTGATTGATAATAATCACCGCATTCAACACAGAACCGAACATTTTAATGACTGATAGATAAGTGTCACCCTTTGTACCTAATCTCTCTCATTTAAAAGTTTTTTTAATTAGGATATTTTGCAGCCGTTTTAATTTATGTGGCGTATCAATATACGTGTAAGTCATATTAAATTTATAAAGAAAGTGTACCTAAAGTACTTTCAATGCGGCTCTTTTGTCTTCCAAAGATGGTATTAAATTGTTCCAGTTTTTATGGCTTAGAACCTGCTTCGATGAGTGACTTTGTGTAATGTATTGAAGCAATAAATGTACTTATTCTAAAGTAGGTTCTAACATAAGGATGCACTGTGAGCACAAGTTGAAAAGCCTTGTGTAGCTATTTGCAGTTACGTGCTCGGCTTAATCATTAAACAGCAGTACAAATACAAAGGGTTCGGTATCTATTCACAGTCGCAACCAGTTCGGTATGAAGTAAACATGAGCTACGTATTCACAAAACGCAGTATTCCCTGCAAACGGCCACCGTTCCACATCGAGGTAGGTAGTTAATTACTTCGGTATAATCGTGACCACATGTGCAATGAATAATAATGTCGCAAGGCGAACCTGTCCGCTGATAACAGATCACGGACAGTCGCACACACTCGCAGCCGAGGCGATAACTCGGGCGATATACTGCCATACGCGACGAGATACGAATAGGTACCTACACAATGATGCAATCAGTAAGTACTACCTACCCTTCGGCTGTCAGTGTCAGTGTATGAAACAACGAACACAAAGGTTGTGACAAAGGGGTCCAATTAAGGGCTGGAACGGGTTGATCTCACGCGACCCGCGAACCACCTATAGCCAGTTATTTTTATTAGCTCGCGAAAGATCTACCTACCCTTCGAGAAGGGTTCTATTCCCACGAATATCCGCCCGCGGTTCTTTATTCTAGTAAATAGTACAATGAGGACGGACGGGTGCGTAAGCGCAGACGCGACGATCGCGGCTCCAAAAAAAACGGACGCCACCCTTTTGATAAGGCACGTCCTGACTGGCATACCTAGGAGCATAGTCCGTGACTCCTCGCTGCGTAATTGCTGACATCTTTATCTGTGATTGTAGGATTTGTAGGCAGTTTTATTTTAAACATTCCTAGTCACGGACAAGTTTATGATTCCGTTGGGAGCCAACTTGTTTTGAAACGGACATGTTATTTTATAGCCAAGTAACGCTAATAGTTTCCTACCTGAAATATGCTATAAATATTTAGTATGTGACAATAGGAGTGTGTGTTTGAGGTTTGAGGAGCAAGCGATGGCCAAACAATGCACGAATCTGGCTAGATAATGGCAGTAAAATACGTACCTATATGACGTAGGCATGCACTAAAAAAAGAATTACCAAAAATTCCACGTATTTGTGAATTACGCAGATGAAACTATTATGATACTAGCTGCGCCCCGCGGTTTCACCCGCGCAAGTCATGTTCGGGCGGGAATATCGGTATAAAAAGTAGCCTATGTGTTGTTCCAGGTCCCCAACTACCTATATTCTAAGTTTCATCGCAACAGGTTCAGTAGTTTTTGCGTGAAAGAGTAACAAAGTCACATACATACAAACTTTCGCGTTTATAATATTAGTAAGATGTATGACACAGCTACCAAATAACAAAATCAGTACTAGACTACAATTGCAATGTTTTCGACAAAGTAATTCGTCGAAATCGTTAAGAAAGCTATTGTATTCGACGAGATAACGTTAGTAGGTAAGTGTTATTAGCATAAGTCATCGACATCGACCAGTCGCAGAATAAAGACCGATAATAGGATTAAACGACGTTATCTTTATTGACTCGATACTATATATTGTTTTCTCAATCTGCAACTGATTTACATATTAAGTTGTTAGTTGTAATAAGTAGAGTCACAATAGAATGTTAACCGGTTAACAGTCTGAGCTAGAGATGTAGGGGAATATAAATTCTTGGAATTAAGAATGTAAAACTCGAAACAAATAAATAGGATTAGTGCGATTTTCTTTCTTCTTTCTCTTTATTATTTTATTATTAATTTTTAGGAGAAACTAAGTGCCAATTAGAGGTTCCCACGAATAGAAATGGCATACGAATAAAAATGTATGACATAATATATTCACAAAGTTAATCAACACGCTAAAAAAATTTAATAAACCAAGAATTATAAAGGAAAAAAAAATGTTAACCTCTTTTTTTTTACCTAATTCATTCGAGGTCGGTTCTAATTTAATCTTATTCTACCAAGACAATCTGTCAGGTTTCCTGTTATGTAAGTTTTGTTCAAGAAAGTTGTGTTACTGGAATGCGCACATGGAACTAAAAAGCACAGAAAAATCGGTCCGATCCGATGAGGAATTATATCCCTTTCTAATACCTTTCTAATCGTGTAATTAGAAAGGAACAGCATGATCAAGCTGGGAGCTCTGTCCCTTTTTAATTATTTCTAATGCAGCTCTGTCCCTTTCCCGCGGACCACTGTTTGGCTATTCGTTCACATTCTAGTTCTAGTAATATAAATTCTTTGGCTTTGTTATGCTGATTTCTAAGTAGCAGGTTATTCTTTGTCTGTCTTATGATTAGCACAGGTTATAAAAAATGAATTAGATATCGTCCTCGTAATTCTCCACGTTCCATAATTGTTTGAGTTGTATATTTCTACTTCCTATCCAAGTGCACATCACATACGGACTAAAAACCCTTTTTAACACAATAAATGAGCGTTTTACCTGAAGATGGTAAGTGATGATAATGGTTTTAGAATAGCACTTTCATCTAGACTAGAAGATGAGATGATAATATTTTAATGTTCAGCTCAATATGAAACTAGCAAATATCCAAATTCCTCAATACTCATATTTTACATAATCCTTTCCAATCTGGATTTCGTCCGGGGCATAGCACAACTACTGCCCTTGTTAAAATCACTGACGACATCCGTAAGGGTATGGATAGTCGTAAGTTGACGGTATTAGCATTACTTGATTTTAGTAATGGTTTAACAATGTTGACTACGTCATTCTACTCGGTGTTTTAAGCTCGCTTCGCATATCTCCAACGGCGATTGAATGGTTTCGTAGTTACCTGTGTGGTCGCCGGCAGCGTATTCGTGTCGAAGATGTGTATTCATCTTGGTGCAATGTAACTGCCGGTGTACCCCAGGGCGGCGTGCTTTCTCTTCTCCTTTTTTCAGTATTCATTAACTCTATCACTTCTAATCTTTCCTCTTCCTACCATTTATATGCAGACGATCTTCAAATCTACTCGCAGACTGACTGGCTTGATCTCAATGGTGGAATTGCCGCTATTAATGGTGACTTGGCAAACATATCAAGCTGGAGTAAATCTTTCGGCATAGCTGTTAATCCTTCCAAATCTCAAGTCATCGTTATAGGTAGTTCTAGGCTTCTGGGTAAAATCTGTTGGGATGATGTGGACTCGGTGTTGCTTGACGGAAACCGTCAAGCAACTAAACACTAAAACTGTGAACAATCTTGGTGTGATCCTGGATGCAGAGCTAGGTTGGCAGCCGCAAATAACTGAAACCAGTCGGAGGATATTTGCTGCTGCGGGCTCACTCCGTAGACTGCGGAACTTTCTGCCGACTGTCACAAAAGTAAGCCTCGCTCAGTCTCTCATGCTCCCTATCCTCGACTATGCCGACATCTGCTACCTCGATTTAACTGAAGAGCAACTAGATAAACTTGAGCGTCTCCAAAATGTTTGCATACGGTTCATATTTGGATTGCGTAAGTATGACCATGTCTCTGAATTCCGCCATAAGCTCAAGTGGTTGTCAATCCGCCTTCGCCGGAATGCTCATATTCTCTGTTTCCTTTATAAAATCCTATTTGTTCCTTCCTCTCCTCCCTATCTAAGAAATTGTTTCAGGTTTTTGATTGATTCTCATGAAAGGATTCTCCGCTCTTCTGAATCCCTTCTCCTTCAGATTCCAGATACCAATTCCACCTTCTACAATAAATCCTTCGCTGTTCATTCTGTAATCCTTTGGAATTCTCTTCCACAACCTATCCGATCTGTTAAGTCCCTTCCCATTTTCAAGGCTATGGTTACTAATCATTATCTAAGTACTATCTGATTTATATGTGTATTACTATATTTATATGTGTAGTTATGTGTTTGTATATATTTATGGATATTTATGTGTATATTTATTTGTATCTAGTTTATGTAGGTTATTTGTATACTTGAATTATATTATAATACATAGATATTTTATGGGTATAGGTATTTATTTTTTATATTATTTTCACATTTCTACCTACCACTCAAGCTGTCACAGTTCTAATCCATCCAAAGGTTGCCTGGAAGAAATCGCTCTTAGCGATAAGGCCGCCCATTTGTATAACTTAATTTTTAAGCTTTTATTTTAGTATTTACTATTGTACATGTGTGTGTTGTTTTCTATGTATATGTTGTGCAAATAAAGATATAAAATAAATAAATAAATAAACTAGGTAAAATAACGTAATTCTGCAAAAATAAATCGAATATTTTGTACGCGTACCTTTTCAGTAAACATCGAGATAACGGTGAAGCCGAAGGTAATAAATGTTTAAGTACAAACGTAACGTGAACATGTTATCGTAACACTAATTGTCGATACATAATACAAGGGCAATTCAAACGTCGGCGTCGTTTGCTTCAAGTACTAAAGGAAGGTAAAGATATCTTGTACGGCTAGGTAATAAATAGCTATCCGCGCGGAGCTTGAAATGAAATCAGAATCCTTCAAAATGCCGATGGATGCTGCAAATCTTATACATTATGATACGTCAAGTTCGCCTTTATCTCTGTCCTCATCTCAGCTAACTTTCTACCAACAACGCGCCCTACGTACTCACATATAGCTGCTTAGATAGAACTAACTAACAACTTACAACAGCTATTCTCATACAGATAGCTACAGAGTTAATTTAGATTTTACGAAGCTCATCCGACGTCGCAGGTGCGGTTCGAGGTTTATAGAAATACAAGAGAAAGCCAATACGGCAATTATTGCCGCTTCGCGGGACGAACATAAAGTGCAGTGCAGTGCGGGCTGCACGTTTTTACGTAACAAGCGCTCAGCGGGCGGCAAAAGCGGCGTCGGCGCGGCGGCTAAATTATCGCCGTTCGTGGCGAGACGACCGGATGGTGAACCGAGAGCTCACATTTACATTTACGCATTTTACGCGGCCGTCACCGAGCGGTCGCCGTCTCCGCGCCGCCATTACCGCGACACAGATACGTGCGCGCTACGACTACAACTTGAAGGGGCACGGCCGCGAAAATTGCCTCCATCAATCGTGTAGAGAGTGTAGTGCAGCGCGCCACCGCCTGCCATGTTGCGCGATCGGTATTTCATGAGCACCACCGGCACCGGCTGCCATTACTTTTGTATATTTTTTGTCGCTATTGAGAACGGGAAACTAAATTCTCATCCGCGCCATAAACTGGCCTCTATGTCACGAGAGAATGCCGCGATGCGATGAATGATGTGCCTGTCCTGTGCCAGCCAGTTAATTACTAAGGCTCAATACTGACTAAATGTTTCTTTTTTTTTGTACGTATGAGTAGCGTTTTATTACATCGCCTGGAGCCCATGTCAAATAAGTTTAGAGCATACCACGGATACGATGTTCCGCAGTAAACGAGACCATTTAATTTGGGCATGTACCCAGTGCATTGTTTCCGCGATCCGCGATACCTGCCCAACCACTGCCCGCTGCCAACTCATTATCTTTTTACCTGAGACGAGATCTTTTACAATTTATTGTGACGGACATAGACAATTAGAGACCCATCCGCGCCGCGCCGCTTGCGCTGTTCCAAAGACGCCCAATAATCAATCACTGATGGATTCACGACCGTATGAGTGACATGGGATATAAATAAGTGTACAATTGAAACGTAATTATTTTAGATTTTTCTTCTGTTTTCGCGATGTGCAATTGATTAAAACCGGATGTAAATTAATTTAGACCTTTCCATAGCTTTAACAGGATCGGGGTCCACCTATGGCTATAAGAATTGTAAAGTCTTGGGGACAACAAATAGACAAACTGCTCCGTCTAAATGACGACGATCCTATGTCTCGAGAAGAAGCAGCTGTCATGTAACTAGGTATGATAATAAGCTTATTAATATATCCTAAAGCTAGTTTAATTTAGGTACTTAATCATGCATCGTTTTTAAGAGGGTCAAAAAACCTAGAAAACCATAAAGGTAGGTGTATGTTAATAGTGCGCGTACGCATACACGTGTCGTCTCTAAAGTTACACCCGCGAGGTTGCCGACGATCGATGTTACTAATTATTGTGCGACGTTGCATGACCGGCCATTTGGCGCGGCGCGGGCGCGGGCTTTGAGCGACACCCGCGGACTCACTGTGTAAATCGAAAAGGGATAGGCCGAGGCATTAACAAAAAAAACTTTTTACAAGTAAAATATTTACGGCGATATTTCCTGGAATTAAGATGGTACTGCTACACCACGGACATGTTTTTACTTTTGACTGGTTATTTATTCTGTACAAGTTGCGTTCCATCGTATCACCCACGTAGGTGGAGCAAAGTATTCCGGGATACGTGTAGATTTAGCTACTTAACACATAATAATGAGTCATACGTACCTCAAAACAATATGAGTATGTTGGATGAGATGAACGAAGCAGAGTGGTGGTTATCCAACTTTGTATAATTTTAAATATCTTTGTACATACATTTCAAAAACACGCCTATTATTTGCGCCCTGCGGTTTTACTAGAGCCAAAACTTTAGGTACCTGATCTGACATCTGATTTTTTTAAAAGAAACCTCAAAATTTTCGAATTAAAGTTCGAATTCTCACAAGTCGTTAACATTAACAAATTTTGAAGCCCCTTAACCCAAGTTTTCAAGTTAAGTTTTAAATAAATCAAGTTTTTTAGCAATCATTTTTATCAATCAATCATTTTCAATTTTTAACAATCATAGCAATCATTGAACAATGATTAGGTTAGGTTAGTTAATTCACAAAATTAACTAACCTAACCTAGCCAAAAATATATACAACTCTTTACGAGTCCTATTATTCGAATTTCAAACACAAGTACGTAGTTAAGTATGAGACACAATGTTCTAAATAACCCGTACACTCTTATACCCGTCCCTCGCCAGGTAAAAAACCGCCAACGAAAACATTTGTGCATAATCGTAAATTCGTAACGGTGCGGTGTTTGTAAATGAGCATCGTAGTCTCGCGCCCCCATCCTCCATACAAGCAACGTCGAGAAAAAGCTTCCACGTGTTCCTCTATATAATAGTACAGCTACCGAGCCAAAGGGATGTATAATGTTTTAGGATAAATAGAACATCTGAACAGTTTGACAAACAAGCTGCAAAGGTTTAACACATTTGGTTATGATCAAAAAACGACATGCAAACATAGTTACGTATTACCGGGTCTTATAATCGCGTATTATTATTTATTTTCTTACCTCCACGGTTTGATCATGTTACAATGATCATGGTTGTGAGAGGACTTTTTATAACGACATGCAATTTGTGATATTACAGAAATTACAGATTAATTGATTCTAGTAACAATTAAGAATAATCTCGACTCCGTTTTCGAGGTGGGTTTGTACTATTTGCTAAACCAGAGCGGTTGTGTATATTATTTTTCTTTTTGAAAGCACACCTAGATGGTCGTAGGTAGTGCAAATTACGTTTAAAACTTGAGAGGAGAATTAAGTTGTCCCAAAACATGTAACGATTTAACAGGTAAGTATTTATTTTAAATCTCATCGTACGAACGGCGTAGATGGTAGAAGGGAGCGAAACGAGCGTGCCGAACGAAACGCGACGTGCTCGTCCATTGTCGCGCTTCCGGGAAGAGATGGCCGTACGCGATTGCGCGACCAAACTCCGCTCGCTCGTCGGACGCTCCCTTGTAAATCATTATCTACCCGCGTAAAAACTAATTGAAAGGGACGCGATCCCGACAGTATTATTACTAAGAGTGTAGGTGTTTTTAAAATGTTACAGTCGTTAAGGGAATTTACATCTGAAGAGCTGTTTTTTTTTCCAATGTTTATAAAGCTAGAATTCAACATCGATCACGATCATACAACTTTCACACGTAAATTACGGACCCATCACCGTTGCTGGTTTGTTTTCGTTGTTTACTTTAGTTAAAATACGATAGCGTAAACTACGAAAAACGCGCGATGGAGACTTGGTGAATTCTGTTGTAAAATCCTAGCTGTTTCAGTAAATAGAGAAATCTTATATTATTATTATATAATGTACTTACCTACCCAATAATGAGTAAGATAAGGGTTAGTAAGAACGATGATGAAGATGAACAGTAACAAACAGATTTCAATAGGTCAGTAGTTTATAAATTACATAGTAAATAGATAATAGTCAGTTACGGACTCGCAAAAAAAAATCCTTATTCTACTTCATACACTTCTTTTTTAAAAGCACAGGACTGATTTTTTTTTATTGACTTCCAAGAACAGACTATTGTCTTTCTTCTTACAGATTCCGGAGCATTGGCATGAAAAGCAAAGATGGTGGGAAACGTTCAAACAATACCCTTCGATCCTTACAATATAACATTTACAACACTTGTCACTAATTTTAATTTCACGCTTCAAAATTATTAGGCTAATTATTACTTTAGTAATGCGTACTAAATATGAAATTATAATAATGAGAAATATATAATATGTAAATGCAAATTGCATTGTTATTTTCATTTACCTACATAGGTTTATTTGCATTTTCAGTAATGGTTTGAAATTTATATTAAAATATTTATTACGGTTGCAACCTTTTAAGGCTTAAATACCTACCTACATGTTATTGAAAATGCTAACGGAGTGATTTTCCACGAGATACAATTATTAGGCAGGATAAGTACCTACATTAAGTAATTAGTTTTGTTTTATTATTTGCAATCGGTTTATTAGTATAATTTTCTGTATCATGGGGTCTTATCCTGTTTCCCGTGTCCACTAGTCTATCGGGCTATGGAACCCTGGACCAGCGGCAGACCAGCACGAAGATTGACCTACGTTACCTACGTAAATATGACGTAGCCAGTACAATTAGTCATCCACCAACACCCTCAAATACAATTATGTACTTAATGGACAATCAGTTTTAGAATCGCATATCATTATTTGTACTACCTATTAAAAATTGTAAACTTAAAAGGTTTAAATAATATGTTTACCAACATTTAAATAAACGAATACCTACTAAATATTAAACTACTAAAATATATAAAGTAACTTCGTAGAGCCGTAGATGTGTAAATAAATATACTTTAATATTTCAAGAGTATATATGATTCCCTTAGTCTCTCTCAGTAGAATTGAGGGAGCTATATCATCTACAACCATATACGAATCATCGAATCGTGTCCAAAAAAGTCAGAAACACTGTCATTATCGGTTAGCCCAGGCGCGGGCGGCGGGCGATGTATCGTCGCACTGGTTAGTAATTACGAGTTACCAAACGACCATTTGATTGTAATTCCACGAAAGGGCCGACATAGCGTCAAGGTGACGTGTCGCGAACCAGGTAGTCGGGTTAATGGTGCTCTTACAATTACATTATTACCACTTTTATTACTTTCAAAAGCTGTAGTCAGCTGCTGAAATCAATGGGGTATTAAGACCGTATTAGCGAGTTCGTTTTTGAACAATTGATTGTGATGTTAATCCTATCTTTAAAAGTTTTAACCATATCGCTTTGAGTACTTAGCAGATTCTGTTTATTTTTTTGTTTAGTCTTAATTAATGACTTTAGAATAAATAATAGTATGATTTACAGTCTTTTGATTCTATTTGTTTCTGGGTGTTTATGTAAGTAATGTAAGGGTGCAATAAAAAGTATGGCACTTACAGACAAATGGACAGAAGTAGGCTCAAATCACCAAAACATAATGAACTATTAGATAAAATCAATCATTATTGTTTATTACTTCTCTTACAATAAATGAATAAACATTTTAGGACGTTGCATACAGCTCAAACTAAGCAACTAGACTTGTATACTAGACAAAAGATAAAGACATTCGATTTGTTAATACAACAAAAAACTTTGTTTGACGGTATTATTAAGTAGCCCGTCACGTTTCCTTAAAAGCCAAACATATTATTCTATTTGTTCAACTTGAAAAACATCAACAAAATGCATACCTAGTTACCAGCACTTACACAAAACATCAACCAAATGCATAGTTACCACTTAAACAAACGATATATAATCTTACTTCGAAACCGTAACATTTTTTCACCAACTCCATTCCATTCTCACCATCTTTCTATAGACAATACACCAGAAGGGTCAACTCGCGAGATAAAGAACAAACCCCCAACGGATCACACACAAAAAACACACACAACATGTACTATAGAATTACTCTTGAACAAGAGATTACTCATGTTTATTCTAATGCTAATAAGCAAGGAAGTAGTACAAACAATAATAAGAAACAGGAACTATTCTACGACAAACGAATTAAAACAAAATGCGTGGTCCTTTATCAATGTTTAGTCTACCACCTAAAGTAAATAAATACGACATTATTTCGGTTACTTATGGGGTCACAGGTCACTCAAGTCATCCATCGATTTGGTTCACATGAATATCAAAAGGTAACTACATAGTTACTGTGAGTAGAAAATAAAGGAAGATGAGGCAAAATGGATCCAAGGCTATATTTAGGGATTGGTACGAATAAAAATAAACTCTTAAATAAAAAGACCTCATAATGGAATAGATCATTTACACGATTTAAAAACTTTTACACTAAGCAAATGCAAAATTGCTGCAAATCAAACAGGCCAGTAAGCGAGATAAAAATAATAGTTCCCAATTATTAGTTCCCGATGTTCGGGTTACATAAGTACTTAAAGGGACGCTTTTACTAAGATCTACACTAAGACTATCTATCTGCTTGTCACCAGGCTGTATTTAACTAGGTAACTACCTAAAATCCAGAGAGACACTAAAACCATTAAAAATCATAACTAACAAAGCAGCGTGAATTTCCGTCTAGATGAACGTTCTTCAGCCACCTGTTGCTCTCCGCTCTATTAGACGATTATGACTCGTTTCATACTAATTAAAATCGGTTTTATTACCTTCTGCTCTTCATTCGCTTCCTCTGCGCCCTTGATAACTTATTAATTTGCAGTAACAGTTACGTGGTTAAACTTTGCAGTTATGGCCGATTTTATATCGTGTTAACTGGGTATTTTATATTCGTTTTATTGAGTTTTTAAAGCTTCTTCAGATTAACTGGTCAACGAGTTGTGATGGCGGTTTTATGTAACGTAAATAAGCTGCATGTTTTCATTGAAATATTTTATTTAATTAAACTTCATACTTTATTAAACTTTACAATTAACAAGTCATCAAGATAAGTATACGATATAATGTTAATAGGTATGGAAGCTCAAGTCAAGCTCAGGGCGTGAAAGTTTTTGCTTCGACATAAAATAAATAAATATTATTTTATAAATATATTCTGAACCGACTTCAAAAAAAGGAGGAGATTTTCATAATAATAAGCTATGTATGTGTGGCAAATGAAGCCCAATCCGTCCTTCTTCGGTTTGTGTTGTTTGTTGAGTCACGACAAACTATCGAATAAGGACTCCTTATCGATGACACACAAATTTTTTTAGCAAATTTAAGACTCCACACTAGAAGCCCTCATGTTGCATAGGTGCATACGTGGAGTACGTAACATAATCGTCGTATCCAATCACATATAGTTGTAATATTGCGTAGGTGTCCGCCGTCAAAATATGAAAGTACGCAGTTTGTAGCCGTCTACATGATATGCACCGAGTATAGGTAGGTAGTAGGACTAGGTACCGAAGTGGTGTCACGCTCGATTGAAGGTTATAGGGCTGGTCCGCATTATCTATGCGTCAGACGGATGACCTCGCCCGTCCGTCGCGTCGCGTAGCCGACCCTAGGGCTGTCAGCTGCGACTGCCTGCTCAGAATGCCTGGCTAACACCTACTAATTAACGCAAAACTACAAAAATAATGTCCACTGTCTGATAACATCTGGGCTTGCCAAATTAAGCTATTTTAACTTGAACTAGGTAAGTTTAAAAAGTTTATAGTTTCGCTCTGATCTTGGGAAATAAACTGTCGTAAGTTCTGTCGGAAAAACAGCATAGCAGCTGCATAGTATAGGCTGAGGCAGATCGTTAGCAGATTAGCAGCACACGTGCGAATCGAGGACGCAAGCAAAAGCAGGAAAGCGAACTCCGTACCGTAGAGAAAAAAAAAGCATGTCACATCAGTAGGCCTATTACGTATCTTTTTGCAACATATTGCAAAGTGAAAGATCGTGTGTCAAACTCAAATTTTTGAGTTTGACACACGATCTTTCACTCATTTGCGATTGTGTACGCACCATTTGACAGTTTGTGTTACTGAAAGAACCTTATTGAAAGAGAAACAATATCGATACAACCTAATTGTATGAAAAACGCGATCACGTATGGTTGTTACAATGAAAGTGACAACTTGGATCACTATCAACTCTCAATGTTATTGAAAGAGGTCCGAGGCTGTTTCTCATCATTGAAACATTTAGTTTTCGGCCTTTTCTAGTCTGAAAGCCTGGAAAAAATAGTGTGGAAATTGAATATTTACGTGCTTCTCTGTGTTTTACCCTAAGAAAGAGTTATTTGTTAAATAAAAAACAATTTCAGAAGCAATAATGGCAAGCGCCAGTTCTTTGGAATTTTACCAAGAAGTGACGGTAAAAGAAGGCCTTCATGGCCTGTCTGTGTAGAATAAGGGATGCTAGCGACCCTTTGGTACTGCTGCACAACGAGTTTAGTGCGATTCCGCCATACAAAATCCACTTTTGGTAAGCTATGTTAAACACTGTGATCACACTTCTTTCAGCTTCCAAATGAAGTACAAAAATACGAGATGAACTCAAAGAACGCAGTCTATCCAACTCTACATTGTGACTATGTACTTATACATACACTGACAAATCTTATTTATTTATAGTTCAGTTGGTTAGCTAGCCATAGCATGCTGAGTCGGTTTGAACCCCGCTCACATCATTATTTTTCAACACATCTTTACAGACTAAATTTTAAAGAACAAATGAAATTAGTATATCAACAATCTTTTTAGTTTATTTATAACTATTATAGCATCAATATGCTTCAGTGTCTGGAATGTCTGGAAGAATTAAGTGCATTCATAGGACACATTTTTATTGTCATTCATAAAAAAGTTACAGTAAGTGCCAACAGTGCATACAAAAGTTACCTACTTTAGCAGACCATCTCTTAAGTTTAACTATATTAATGAATTTAGTCGGTGATTATTTAGTTGCGAAGTAAAAAAATGTGAGGTCTGCAATTTTAAAAGTTTTTAACATGGTCTGTTATCTTGTCTTAACATACATTTATTTTTATTTTACAGTGACATAATGAAGACACTACTGAGATGTCAGGAACATCCTGTGCAGAGATTCCCTAACAAGCATTATTGAATATATACAATATACTTTCCTTACATTAGAATATTGTTTCAATATTAAATTTACCACTACCTGCCTAAATGAATAAATTCTTTATTGTACACTCCATATAAAATTACAATATACACAGATAGAAACAAATACAGCTTTAATTTAGGAGGCACAATGGGCGGCCGCTGAAAGCAATCTCTTCCAGGCAACCTTTGAATGGAAAGGAAGCTAAGAAAGGTGAGAGGTAGGGTGTCTACACTTGAAAAAGGTAAGTATAAATAAATATGTAATTACCTATTATCTGTCTGATATTTTGGATTTAAAAAAACAACTAAGTACTACATATTTTAATAATTGAGATTTAATCATTACTGTGAGACAGTTATATAAATGAAGATAGCTACTATTATATAAATTCTAGGGCTACATAAATAAAATAGCAGTTTTTAAACTCAATTTTATTTTATATTTGCTTTCCGTAATAACCATTAAATTTTTCTAGGGCTACATAAATAAAATAGCAGTTTTTAAACTCAATTTTATTTTATATTTACTTTCCGTAATAACCATTAAATTTTGAGTAGCTTTTCTGTATTCTGCTATACAACAAGCTGCTGCAATCACTCCAGGATTTCAATGTTGGTTGCTCCCAATCCGGTAACATCTCACACCGATCACTCCTTCACATCATGATGCGTTCTACTCCTCCAGGACAAGGTCCAGCACAGCAAGTTTACATCGTGATCTAAAAAATAATTACAATTAGTTTGTAAAATAGTAAACATAAAATAAAAGGCACTAGCTGCGCCCCACAGTTTCACTCGCGTTTGCCTAACTATTTCAATATGAAATTTTATCAAAATCAGTTTTGCAGTTTTGGTGTGAATATGCTATTGCGTATTGCGACAGACAGAGTTATTTCGCTGGCAGGGAGGTCTTAAAATTATACCATTACGATGACCATGCATGGGGCCATCCAATTACAGGCAAGTAAGTATAAGGGCAATAATAGATTTTTATTATAACCTAACTTAGGGATTCTTAAAATTAGTTTGTGCAATGAAGTCATAGATGAGATGTAAAACTAGAGAATAAAGTTGTCTAGTCAAAAATATCCCACTTATCTTGGGTTACAACGAAGTTTTGCTTTACTATATCGACTAAAACTTCAAAATATCAAGTGTGCGGTAAACTTACATTTTAGATTTTCGGAAGCGTTTTCGGGTGTTTTCGAGGTTCTACTTCTATGCGATGAGCTCGTAGCAGACCTAGAGCTCTTGGACTGTGTATTGAGGGAAATATCACTGTCTTTTAACAAAAATGTAGAGCATAAACCAGTCTTCGTTCGTTTATTAGTCGTATAGACAATTTGCTGAAAAACAAGTTAATAATTAGCTTGACGTGAATAATAATCATCTATACGTTAGTAAAACGCTCAAATGTTCACAATTCGCACTTACTTTTACTCTTTTAGCTTCAAAATTAAGTAAAAATAACCATTTATTATTCCATTGTTTTCAAACGAAAGATGATCTTCTTTTTTTAGACCGATATTTGCCCATTTCTAAATTGCCAACGTCAAACGAAAATGACATTTGAAACAGATGTAAAACACTGTTAAATTAAATATGCTCCATAATATATGACGCTGCACCGCAAAATTGACTCTTTAATTAAGTCGGGTTATCTGCGGCTAGTGTTGTGTTTGGGTTGTAGTAAATGTCGATAGCAAGGGCGCTGCAAGGTTATAACATTGCTTACAAAATCACAAAATTTATGCAAGCAATGTTTCAGATTGAAAGCGCTTTCAGATTGAAAGCGCTTACAGTAAAAGTTACATAATAGGGCAGCAGATCTTTTTTCTCTCTCTTAGATCATGGTTCCCACGACACACGGCTCAACCGTTCAGTCATTTTTCAAGTTGCACATTGCTTTTATTAAATTAAATAAAGAATAACAAAAATCGAAGTATCCAGAGCGATAACCCTATAATCGCCGCGTCCGCGTCCCCGCTGCAGTCGCGGTGTCGCGATAACAATTACAGAGAAAACTTATTGTGTTGTTTACCGGCCAATGACACCGAACACGAGCCAAAATCAACCTTATAGCTACGCACTCTAAGAGTCATGATAACCGAGCTATTTGGAAACAAGAAGCGCAGTAGAATGGCAGCGACTAGACATCCGACTCGTATAGGCAATATACTTCGGTGCTCGGTAACCGATGCTAACGAAAAAATACAACATGCATTTTTATTTTATGACGAATTCCGTTGTAGAGTCATTTATACGGAATTCGTTTCAGCAAAATTATGTTCTGCTTGAACATTGCATCGGACAGCAGCGTTGTTGGTATGTAGCTTTGTAGATTTGTTAATTATAATGTGAGTTCGATTGTGGAATGTGGTTAATTATTCGCCAAATTAAGCAGAACTTACTTTTTACATTTGGATCCGCTGCGTAGCATAGTTTAGAACCATAGAGCAAGATAAACTTTAAAAATATGCTGAGGTAAGTATATCTCATCTGTGAGAAATAGCTCGGCTGGGTGACTCTCCAGACTCATAACAATCAGTTTAGAGTGGGTATTTATATAACCGGTGCTTTTGCATCGTAGAGACTGAAATAACTGAATCTATATCCATTTTTAACAGGTTAAAAACACCTAGCAACACTAAAATAATCAAATAAACACCAATAATATTACGTTTAAAGTGAAATGGAGTATCAAAACCAAGCTGCGACACCGACAATGGGATAGTGGTTGATATTTTTTGTTGATAAATATGCCTGTAACGATCTCGCTATCTCTATAGATGTAGTCTATAGTCCATACAACTTAAATCGTTGTGGCATAAGTCAAATTATGCAAGAATTGACTCCATAGAATAATGGACACGACCATGCACACAGCACATAACTTGAAGGAGTCTTGGAGGTGCTTGACTTGTCTCTATGTTTAGGTTTAAAGAAATTTATTCTCAAAAAAGACATTACTGTCACTTACCTGAGAACATTATTACAAAAAAAAACATTTATCGAGTCGCTTTCACATATATACAACAGTATTATGTATTAGTCAACAAAGAAATAGTTATTTTAAGTAGGTATACATCACAAAAATTATCAAACAATAACTCTTAGGTAAGATTTTAACTTTGCCTTTAAATTCTCTAAAGATCTTATTCTGCTGACAACATGCAGTTTCAATCGTCTCAGCTCAGCAAATCTCAGGAAGGTCATTTTTCGCTAACAACCCGGATCGTCTAAGATTTGTCCCATCCCGTACCTAGTACCTTAAGGTGAGCAAAGGCATAGGCGTACATAATCACATGCCTTTCAAGAGTAAAGCCACGTTTTCGAGATCGTAGGTCGCGTGAGTGAGTTCGTCATACGTCGTCGCCGTCGCCGGTTGAAAGTCACCCGTTGTGATCGCGGTCCAACCTTGACGCACGAGGACAATGCACCGTTTATCGCAACCGCGAACTGACCGCGGGCGGCGCGGACAGCGGCTGCGCACTACAGTAACTATAAGTACCTCTAGCGCTGAATCTACATTAAAAAAACACATTATTTGGCGTTCGGTTGAAAATATGGGATTCGGCAATCTAGAGTAGGCTACCGGAGCGTCTTGTTGGTTAACTGAGCTCTCTAGAAAGAGGCCGTACAGTGGGACTAATTAGCGAGCAAACATTGTCTTCCTTTTATTTCTGCCTGCCTGACACTTTCATCAGAATTCATTAATAAATTGTCTATTGCATACTCGAGTTTAGTTCTACTGTATTTTAAGGGTGAATCAATCGATGTATACACTATACAGTATGAGGTTATAAAGTAGGTATCGGATCATAAAGGGGGTTATTCTAGACGTCTCTATGCAAACAACTTTTGTTCTACGATTTTTGGAAATTATGCACCCTCTATGACCCTTTATGACTGTATTGACGTATTTCACTGCAAATATTTTTATCTATATAATAAATTCTTCATCTTCTTCTTTAAAATGGCTTCTCCATTCGGACATTTACCAGTGTCAAGTATTATCAACATTTGCAAGTTATTTGCATTGAACGAAACAGTTAAGTCGTCATAGTTAAAGTCAAGTCGAGGGAATCATTGTAAAAAGGGGGCCATTTTTTTACAATGTTTGTTCACGGAGCTTTGGAGACAACACTAAGCTAAAGTCCATGTTTTGCACCGATTTTCACTTTTATTTACACTTGTACACCTTCACAAACTAAATTGATTAATATGCCCCCGAAATTAAACAATTTACACGCATTTCCACTAAGTTTCATAAAAATGAAAATTTAGCAACACATCTCATCAACGCATTTCCGCCAAAACTCATATAATAAATTAAAAGTCAGTTTTTAACTCGTGGGTTTTTTATAATTTTTCAATATGGGTTTTTTAATATCTGTATTGATTATAGTTTATACATTTTATCCAAATTTAGCAAGTAGGCTTGTATTATGAGGGTCAAACATTTGGTCCATCTGCGTCCTGTGGCTTCACAGCAGGTAGCGTCTTCGTCGTTGATACTTAGATTACAATGTGCAATTACAAATTTCATGTCTAAGTGCTAAACAGCTACGCTGAACACGGGATTGAAATAAGTACTACGTAAGTACGTAGGTGGACGTATTTTAAACTTGTGTCGTATATCGTGCGTGCCTATATTAATTTGAAGAAAGCTTTCCAAAAATTTGTACTCGACAGAATTGGAACCTGCACCCTTGACATTTAAGGTCAAAAAAAGCAAGCATGCAAAAGCAAAAAAAAAGCATTTCTCTAAGAAACAGTCTTCCAAAAGTAGAAAACACTACAAGGTAAACCTATGTTTTTTGTACTTTTTATCCCGATATAACTAAAGCGATATAACTCATGCAGGTAACCACGAGGTTTATAAGCTAGTAATTACTCATTTTAAGCAGTAATTAAACTTAATTATGCTTTACACAAGCAAACTCACCCTTTTAACATTACACTTTCATAATATAGGTACGTACATACAGCTACGTTATAGAAAAATGTCACGCAACCCGCATACACCTGAGTCGCCGGAATAAACGGAGGTACGTCTAAAGTTGGTCATAAAAATTCACCTTACGTCATCGAGTGCAGCCGGGTGCGAGCTTATAGTGAAGACGAGGGGAGAGTGAACATGAACCATGTTACCCCCCGGTCGGGTTTTATGGGGAAACTAAAGGAACTAATAGGTATGTACTATGGAAACTACGTCTACTTGTTCTATCCAAGTATAGTTTGGGAAATTTGGAATATCTAAGTTTCTACTTAGACTGAAGATAAGACATTTAAGTTATTTATATCAAAGACTTTTAAATTATAGAACTTTTGAATAAGATGGCTATTTTCGTTAAAATAAAATTGCATTTTAATTGCATTTCGGCGAATTATCTAAACCAAATTAACCTGTCTCAGAATATCAGATCAAACATTTAAACAAAAAAATCATACCTACATTTATTTGAAGGCAACAAGTCTTTAAATTTACAACAGCTATAAAATACCTCACCCCAGTGAGTGAGACCTAAAGTTTTACAGAGGCCGATTCAAGTCCGACTTACGCGAATAAAATCACATTCTCCATGTAAACTGTAGTTAGGTAAGCACATGACACATGGTGCTCTCATGTTGCTCTCATGTTCAGTAGGTCCTAAACCAGCTCAGTGGGGGGCGGAGGGGGGGCAGGGTAATGGCGAGCGGCGTCGGATGTCGCCGGGGGGCGCCGCGTCGCCGATAACAAAATCACTAGAGAACGTACGGCACTGCAACCACTAAAATATTGGATGTGGTACTCGTACAACCGAAATTTAAAATTGTTGGGACTGGACTACCATGAACCTTTTTACAGAGCTATTCGACAGCTAGTCCAGTATTAGTCAATGCAAATTGGCTACTAGTCTGTCCCGCTTGTCAGGCGAACCAATAATAGTTTGATCCTCGGTTTCTGAATATTTAGAAGGTCTTATCTTATAAAAATGTTTCAACATGACATTAATAGATTCAATTTTGTATATTACGATTCAATTTTTTGGATGTTTGACGCCCATTAAAGTTAACAACTGTTTAAATTAACAACCATGGACTTTCACTGTAGCATCTATAAAGACTCGTGAACTATTTCACGAGAAAGTGTCTAACGCCCGTTTACCCGTGAAATTACGCAACGAAAACTGTATATACAGTAATTGATGGTATTAGGCGTTACTTTTCGGAATGCCATATCAACTATATCAAAAAGTAATATAGTTGTAAGTATAGACAATGTTCGATAGGCATTTTACATGGCTAGTGGCGAACATAACATTACGGAGTCACGTAAAAAAAGAATTATAAACAAGATTAAACATTCAGAAATATTCGATTTGCCACATCCGAACCTCAAAATTCAATAATCCGCGCAAGCCCGGAATACTGTGCGAGAGACGCGTCGTAAATCGCGCGACTACCAGACGACGAGGGCCTTTGTGCGGCTCTGCAAAAACACCTATATGTATATAACTACCAAAATACCTACTACACTGTGCAGAACAGTTACGAAACTGACTTTAATAATAAGCTATCATATTTAGCTTCTATAGAGATAGAGGATAGTAACAGAGTATCTTATAAAGATTCCAAGCATAGAACTAGACTGGTTTCTATTAAAGATAAAGGTCGCCTAATAGTCATACATTTCAAAGAGCGGTGTTGGTCTAGTGGTAGATACCCCGACTTTCATCCGAATGTCGTGGTTTCGAATCTCGGACGCGCACCAATGTCATTATCTTTAAGAAAAATTTATGTGCGCTATAAACATAGCTTTTACGGTGAAGAAAAACATCGTGGGGAAACCTACGGCCTAAAGTCACGCGCAAAGGCTCTACTGTATAAGGCTAATTGCGGAAACACACAGTTAAAAACTATTAACTTTTAACGTTAGTCATACATTTCAAACTCGTCTCTGACGACTCTCGTTCCAACATCAAACTGTTCGGGTAAATACTAACAGACCTTTATAAAGTTGAATTGAAATTTGATTAGTTAGAATACCCACCATCTAGCTAATCTAAGGATTTCAAAGACCTTTTTGAGATATGACCCTAAAAAACACCACGTACCTATATCTTCCAAGTCTATCCCTTTACACGCTTGGTCCGAGCTTATCTACTTGATGACATCAACGCGTCTTCATAAGTACGTAGGTGTCTAAATAAACCATTGAAGTGGCAATGATGAGACGCCTTGACATACGAAGCAGTGTCATTAAACGCTGTATATCGACAATGCAGTAGGAACATAACACGTTATGGATTAACAACAACGTTGCGACTCGATATGAGTTCAATAATTATACTGTTAAACTAGCTGCGTAGTCCAGTGGTTGCACCCGCGAATGTCCGATACCATGGTAACTGGCTGTATGTTACTCCTTGATTTAAAAATTATTTCACCAAGGGAAAGCTTTGTGTATATATGCGAAGAGTTATTGAAATCGATCCAGTAATTTTAGGAGCCTTTTCATAAAAACAAACTAACCAATAGGTAAATATTTCCTCTTCATTAATATTATGAAGAGGAAATATTTACCTATTGGTTAGTTGTATAGATGAAAGGTACCCACACTTCAGGGAAAAGTCTAATTGAGGATTTTTTTTCGTACAATAAAGCGTTTGTCTCTGTCTGTCAACTTTGAAACTTTGTGACTTAAATCACAGTTAAAGACTAACGATACATAGTTAAGCAACTGTTAACCTGCGTTTATAAGTAAGGGTCGTAGTTGTTAACCTAGGCCTTATTTAACCTAGATTTAGTAAAATACGTTTTTAAGCAAACAATGTTGTTTGTAGTGAACAATATTTCAACAAATATTATAAATGCGAAAGTTTAGATGTTTGTGTTTCAATCACACAAAAACCACTGAACCGATTGAGATTAAACTTTATATGCAGGTAGCTAGAGATTTGGATTAAACATAGGCTGGTTTTCCCGATATTCTAACGAGATTGGGACTTACGTGGATGAATCCACAAGACGTAGCTAGTCAAAAGCCGAACCTCAGTCAGTTTGCATAATGACGAGATGTGAATTACAGAGTCTCGGTAACGATAAATTTTACAAGTTACATCTCAATCGGTTCAGTGGTTTTTGTGTGATTTAAACACAAACATCTATACTTTCGCATTTATAATATTTGTAGGAATATTGTTCACTACAAACAACATTGTTTGCTTAAAATTGTATTTTACTAAATCCAGTAACAAAAAAACTGTTATAGATAACTTTAAATAATTATAATTAGAAGTTAAAGGTGGTCGGTCGTAAACTCAGTATGCCAACATTAATATAAATAAAGTAATGTTTTTTATCAACAAAATCTAGATTCACCAGAGAACCTAAATATCGGAGTCTGTCTAGCTTGATCCGGTTCAAAAAGCTATTAACCCTAGATTTAGAAAGTGTCTCGCACACAAACATATCCGCAACTAGCCATATTATGTGTGTAAATATATGCGTGCATGTGAGAGTATGAATGTCCAAAGATAAATGCGTTTTTTTTTCTTCGAGTTATAGTTCGATATGGCTTCATAAAATTGCTTGACTGCATGCAGGAGCCTTATTTTTGAATAGTACGTTGCACTTTAGGCGATTTACGTAATTTAATTGATAGTTACTGGTTTTCGTTCGATGTAAGACTCCTGCAACGAGTGGTTAATACCACTCGTTGCGGTCGCGCGATTCACTTAGAAAAAATACAGGAACCCAAAGAAAAGCATTAGAAAATGAGGTATTTAAATTGCTCAAAGTGGCGCTTGTAATTCAAAAATAGAGCCCGTGGTATAAATAATAATTTTGTTATGATATTCCACAGAAACTACGCGGGTAAACCTGCGGAGCTCAGCTAATACTTCATAAATCTCTATTTAAGAAATAACATAACTATTAATAATACGAGTACAATTTGCAATTAAACTTAATATGGATTTATTAGCATGCAGCCCCACAAATGTAAGTCCCAAACAATTGACACCTGCCGGTGCATACAGCAATTAAATATTTTAATTACTGTATTAAAATCATCGTCACGTAGTGGAGTTTCCAACAACATAGCTTACATTGAACAAAACAAATGCTACGAACAACCGTAGCGACCGCTACGTAACTATTGACTATAAGTAATTCGTAGCAAATAGCAAAGTTACAATGTTACCAATCAAAAGTTATTCGGGTCGGTCGGTCGGTGGCAATAAAATAAAAAGATTTCAGTCACGAGGTGTGCGAGTAATTAGTTGGCAACTATCGCCGGCAGACGGGCGCGAGACGTGGAACTCTCAACAAAGT